>JAXQQM020092215.1:217500-386332 GCA_034641835.2 Pinus albicaulis
CTTAAATTGAATTTAGGTAATAAAATAAAATAACAATAAACTATAAAAACAACTCATGGTATTGACCCATGGTATTCATGTGGAATATAGTTTATTTAAAGGCGGAAATTAAGATGGCCTAGATCAATCTTAACTCTGAATCTACCAAGAGCCAAGAGGGATCAAATGTCTTGATATGCAAACCTTTTTTAGAGTGAAAATATCTAAACTAACTATTTAATAAAATTATTTTTAATTGTTTATAGCCATTATTCTTTTAAAATTTTACTTAATAAAATGTATCTAAATTTTCATACATCTAAATATACATAGTTTTTCTTGTTCTATATTATTTATGTTACAACTATTTTATTATTTCAAAAATACATGGTTTTTTTTGTTATATATTATTTATGTTACCACTGTTTTATTATTCATGGGTAGTATTTATTAGTATATAAACTAGCAATAGCACCATATGCTGCAAAAGAAATGTTGTAAATAGTATCCAATATCTGCTTTCGCAGTAATTTCATAGTTAACTTGCAACAACGGATTGAATTAGGATTTGTACCAGTTTTCTTTATTTCAATTATTTTTGTAATTAAATTAAATATTATCTGAATCGTCTAACATCAAAATTAAAGGTACCAGTTTTATTTATTTTAATTATTTTGGTAATTGAATTAAATATTATTTGAATTGTCTAACATCAAAATTAAAGGTACCACAATGGTACAAGTGGCATTGGAGGGGAGTTGTTTTCAAATAAGGAAGCTTTACAGTGTAAAAATGAAATTAATAAAGATGAATGTTCATAGTTATCATTTGTTCATTAACACTAAATTTACCTTTAATTAATTAATTGTAATAGTTTGTAACTACATACATACTCTTTCAAATTTATTTTGTTAATGAATATCAAATTTTTTCTATTAAAATAAAAACTGTATACATATATTTAATTACTTAATTGTGGCTAAAAATCTTACATGTTTTTACTTTATAATCATAAACTAATTTCACATTATATGATGTCAAACTTACTCAACTTTTTATTCTCAAATTTTAAAAAAAAAATTTCACTACGTAATTTTGGCTTTTATAATTTTTTTATTTTTCAATTCCAAACAAAAATTACAAAAGAAAAAACCCAGTCACTCTTTACTGTAGATTATAGTTTTAAAAAATTGACACAATGTGATTAACAATAGAGTAAGTTGAGACAACCCTAAAGGATTTTTTGTACCTAGTTGTGGCTAAAATACAAGAGTAAATTGATAAGGGTATGGTTTCTGCATATTTTTCATTGTGTAAACTAACAAAATTAAAGCTAGTCTAGGTAAAGATATAACTAATATGGTTGAGTTTATGGTGTTAAAATTGTTAATGATGCTATAAATGATGGAAATCACACGTTGGCATACAATAGATAGGGTTTGACCTTAGCTTCTTATGTTCCTCTTCCTTTAGTTCATCATCAACTTCCAAGCATACCCATGGCACCCCTCCTCTCGACCACTTATGGTCGACAACCATCCTCTTTGTTTTAATCATCATTGTAATTTCTCTTAGATGCCCCTGACTTCTACGACCCATGGTGGGCATGCACCTTTACATAGAGTTCCTCCTTGTGCTATGTTGGCACATGAACTCATGTATCCCCTAATTTTCTAGCTTCTAATCTATTCATTAGATATTCTTGAGTTATTTCTTTCAAGAATTCCATGCTTCAATAGTACTTTTCCCATTATTACTCTATTATGGTTCATCAGGAAGCTCCCTCCATTCTAATTCCCATTGGCTTGGGGGTTGATGAGGAAGAAAATTTCGTCAAATATGGTAGTTTGGTCTGTTGTTTCCTTGGGGTTTGGCCACATATTGTAGATATTCAAGCCTAGATAGTGAAAAAATAGTTGTCGGTGATCAAACAAGAAGTTATTATCCACCCTTATGCAAAGGGATTTTTTTTTCTAAGTTTGATAATGTTGAATACATGGATCTAATCTTTAACCTAGGCCTATGTTTTTGTGGCAATTCTATTTTATGCCTAAGACCTTGGTCTCCCTCATTCAATCCATTGATAGAAGTCTTTTCCTCTACTCTTGTTTGGGTGCAACTTCCAAATCTATTGTTGCATCCATGTGGTTTTCCCTCTTGTTAGGCCATTGGATCCACTTTAGTGAAGTTCCGTTTTATCTCATGTGAAACTAAACGGAGAAGCATTACTAATTATGCTAAAATATGTGTAGAAATGAATCTCAATCTTGGTTCATAGGTGAAATTAGTTTGAGTGACAAATATTTTTCTTGGACTCAAAAATTGGATTATGTGTTTGTCTCCTTGGGTGACAGGCTTATTTTAATACGTGCCATATAGCCGATCATTATCCAAACAGGTTAAAGAACCCTAAAAAGAAGTAGAAAAAAACTACTTGGTGGGTAGGTTCCACTAAGGTTCATTATTTAGTTCTATAAGATAAATCTCTTCTAGCTCTTTCTCCACCTCCAATGACTCTATTTTATCAAGAAAAACAAGAGTATCAAGTCTCTCAAAGGCTATCAAAAGCAGATCCAACCCCACAAGACTTAGGCCATGAATCCCATGGTAATTCAACTTCTTAGACAACTGAAAATTAGGTAGATGAAGCCAATAAAGCTTAATCTTGAGAACAAGAAAAATCTCCAACATGAAATACTCTAGTTCTAAATGAATCAGTAAACACTCCACCTACTTTAAAAGAAGTTAAAAAAAAAGTAGGGAAGAAGAAGAATGTTTCTGTAGAATCGTGACCAATTGTCACCAATTGTCATGAAAATTTGCACTAAAATAAATTAATCATGTATTTATTTTGTTTGTTACTATACTATTCATAAAAGAATGTTAGAATACAACTCTTTTATGTATTTTTCAAACTAAATCAACTAAATTCTTCTATAATATACCAATAATATATGAATTAAACCAACTTACGTAAATTTTTTTAGTATACTTCATTATGGTGCTAAATAGCTAAATAAAAATTATGTTAATTATAATGATTACCAAAATCAAATTCATCATACTAAAATTTACATATATTCAAATTTCTATGAGTCTCTTGACATTAATTATTAAATGAGTAACTTTTATAATTTATATTTTAATAGCTATTTAATAAGTAACTTTTATAATTTATATTTCAATAGCCATTATGCTAGTTTATAGTACTTTTAATAAGATCACTTCCATACCTACGCGCAAAGAAAGAAACATAGAAGCTTAAACACTATACAAAACTGGCCTTTTGATAGACCCAAAGAGAATGGTACACTTAAAAGAATATGTGGATGGTGTTGTGTTGGAATATTTACATGATCTGTTTTATTATATCTCTATTAAGCATATATTCTTTTTTTTTGGTGTTAAGAATATTTTTTTAGGTGTGCTTTTCTGTAGTGGATGACGTTGGAACATAAATATTTTAATATGTATTATGAGCTTTAGTTTGAGCGAATTGAGAGTATGTGTCAATGGTTTTTTGAGACATATTGTTGCGTTAAAAAAGCTAGTAATAAAAATTATAATACTTATATTATTAGCGTAATAAATAAAAATATGATATTAATGTTTGAGAAACAACAATAACAGAATAAATCCTAATCCAACCTACAGACAATTCAGAGTAATTTAACGTTGATCAATAGATATTCAAATCGATATTATATTCATCGAGCCATGATTACAGAGATTTAGATACAACTTTGCGGAGCTATATTAACTGAAAATGGATGGATGAAAGTGTAATATTTGCCTTTATTATATTTGTTATGGTATCGTAAGTAGTATCGGCGATTGTTACTTGAAAGGCTGAATGTCGAAAAGATCCCCTTCTCCCTCCTTAACTGCACTTGCACTCACGTCCTTGCTTCGTATTCCAGAGGCTTTGTGTTCAGTGGCGGCGGAGGAATGCGTTTCTTCAGTCCTCGTAATTTCTGATTCCTCCATTCTGTCTTCCATTGTCACGGCTGTAACTTTTTCAATGCTTTCGGCGGCGGGACGCACGGGACGTTGAGGTTTTGATATTATCCTGCGTCTGAGAAAGCAACACAGGAGAAATGCTAGAAAAAACACGCCGCCAAAGCAAATCACAATGATGATTACCGTATTGTGATGTGGTGCTGGCGGAGGAGAAAATGGTGGGCTCGGCTGGGGACGGGGAGGAGGAGGAGGAGGGGGGAGAATATGGGGTGGCGGGGGAGGATTGTGGGGTGGCGGAGGTACGAGGCGAGGAGGCGGAGGTGGAGGTGGAGGAGGGGGATGAGGCGAGGCGGCGGAGGTGGCGGAGAACGTCGAGGGGGAAATGGAAAAGTAGTAGGGGAGGAGGATGATGCCATTGCAGATTATGAGAATGGTTTTTGGTGGAGGCGTTGGTGGTTGTTTTGTAGTAGGAGGAGAGGAAAGCGTAGGCTGGAACCGTAGGATTGCATTCAAGTGTGTGAAAAGACTTCGTGTTTTACTTCGACCAGTCTGGGTCATGTAATGCCTACGTCGCGTCCACGTCACTTTTCTTGCCACATTCTCTTGCCGTACACATATGCATTGAGAGTTAGATGTAATCTATGGTTGACTTGAAAGATGTGTTTTCAAAGATACGTATGGTTGACTTGTACTTTTAATTTTTGTCCAAGTTGTATTAGTGCGATATTTTTTTGATTTTATTTTTTGATTTTTTATTTTTTATTTGGAATTTATTGAAGTCACATATTTGCACTTTATACAATTAAAGTGTTTGAAAGTTTTTTAGGTGTTGAATTTATCTATATAATTAAAAAACCACTTTAAATAAAGCAAATCAAGATTTCACCTCAAATCTTGAAGTAAACACCGAAAACTCCAAAAATCGCACTAATACATATAATTTTTTTTTTATATAATACATAAAAAAAATTAAACATCAAATTAATATAAGAGATTTTCTCTATATTATAGAAAATTTATATTGTATTTTTTTTTAATTTAAATTTATAATTTCTCATAATGAACATGTATGCGTATTGTATTTCTTATTATTTATTGAAATTTATTGAAATTGAACATGTGGCACATGATTAAAATTGGTTAGTTTTGTTTTTTTATTTTTTGTTTTTATTTTTAGAGAAATTATTCTTATTATTTATAGAAATTAAGCTTGTTTTTTAATTTTGATTAAAATTAGTTAGTTTTGTATTTTTGTTTTTTCATAGTTTTTTTTTTCTTCTTAAGAAAAGAAATTAACTTCTCTCTCAACCTCACTTCCATTGTAAGGTTGTTAAGACCATGTCAACTAGAAGTTATATTCATTTAAGGGTTTAAACTGGAAACCAATACAACAATGATTATAGGCACAAAGCCAATACGACAATATTCATATATTATCAAGACATTATGGCTCATCATGTCACTAGTAACTTGGTTGGGGAAGATAACCACCAACCATTACAACAATATTATCAAGACATTATGCTCATCATGTCACTAGTAACCTGGTTAGGGAAGATAACCACCATTCAACCCAACTACCTAAAATAACTCGAGTTGAAAACCAAAATTTGTTAGTTATAGAAGGGATACCAACTTTTTCTATTGCTCTACTTCATTATTTCATTACTTCTGCATTAATGCATAGTGATATTAATGTCAAGATTAAAATGACATACCTATATTATTGCAAATATCTCCACATAATGATTATTTAAAAAATAGTGCTAATTGTACAGACCTAAAAGAGAATTTCCAAGTCTCTTTATGCATTTTTATTCTTTTAACATTTAGGTAATACTTCTAGAGTACAACTACATATTTTCAACCTTATGCAAGGGAAATCTTATAGATTGGAATACAAACAGGTTTCCAATTAGAAACAAAGAAAAATACTAGGAAACATATGGAAAAAGATAAACACATTGACCTTATGGATTGAATTGTAACACTTAAAATCCTTGGTCAATTTAGGGTTTAAGGAAAATGCATCACCATATACACGATCACATCACAAAGATGGTAATAATCAACATGTTCTTTGGCAGTAAAAATAGATGCAAGCTCTATTATTCTAACAATAGTTATTTCCCTTATTCTTCATGACCTATTGTGCTTCTAAATATAAAAAAGAGGTGTAGTAGAAGCCTCTACAAAACAAGTCACATCTTGATACTCCTCCCATAGTACAAGTTATGAATGGAGATATTTTCAAGATGTACAGAGATGGGATCAAAATAAGAAGGAAGAATGGGTGATAACATTTGAGAAAAACATGTCCTAAGTAAAATATGAATTGCAAATGTGATCCCTACAATAAAAAGCAATACATATTTACCCTTTACATCGTTTCGACCTCTAATGAAATTTCTTGTGACAATTCCTATCCTAGCAATTCACAGAGACTAAATTTTGAAAAAGGAAAAGAAACATTACTTGTTAACATCTCTAAGGGGATTAGCAAAGGAAATTTAACCATTATGCTTCTTTAAATGAGCTCTTACTTCTTATACTTGAACAACAATTAAGGTTTGCAATTTAAGTTATTAATTTTGTAGGTTGATCAACTAATCCTCAAATGTCATTATCACTAATCATAATGTACTATATGAGCATTGATTTTCACTAATATTTAATCCTAAAGTAATAATATATCCAACAATTGATTTGGAACCCCAGTGATTAATGACTAAAAATTTAGTGATTAATGGCCACATAATCACATCTTGTAGCATTCAATTATTTAAGGTAGGCAATAGCCACTTCATGGTATATCCCTTGTTAACTATTGCAAGGATGTACTTTAATTTATGATATTATATTTAATTACCCACTATTTTTTTTAAGTATTCTCAACTTGAAGTTTTGAACACTTGCGAGGTGCCTTGCATTTTATGTGTAAGCTCTAGGTTATTTATTTATTCTCGCTTTTATAATATGATCATATTATTTGAATTTAATGGAAACCAAAGTAATTCTACAATAAACTTATAATTTACATAATTGAAAACTCAATTGCATAACTAAAAAACACTTAAATTCAAGCATATTTTCTATTTTAGAATTATAGTCACAATTATAGGATTTACAATGATCTATTTACATGAAAGGATATCATATTAATAAGAGCACTTTTTTCAATTCAAATTCACATGTCTAAGTTATTCCTTTCCACAATTCAATGTCTATAATACTAACAAATTCTGAAATGGGTTCTAGATACTATTAAAGCTTAAGCTATAATAATTACAATGAATGAATATTAACTAATTTGCAAAGGTAATACATAACAAGCTATAAAAGCTATAAAGGAAATTTATCTAGTGATAAAATTCACTAAACACACTCTAAAATGGAACTGAAAAATAATCTACAGATACAAGATACCCATTATTTTAGAGTGGGCCTTGCCTCTAGAGAACAAGATGTTATAGTTTATTACAACACTACTTTAATATGCTTACAAACCCATATATGAAAATAATTAATTCATGTCATTTAACAAAAGAGTTCAAATCTCTACATGCCTATTCTCTATTCTCCTTCATAGTCTCATTCTCCTTGATGATATCCCTTGTCATCTATATAGATAGTGTTCTTGCCATTAATTCAAAGAGAGAAAAAAATTAAATATTATTGAAATGTATATTAACAAATATACCAAGGTATCTAGACATTCTATACTTATGAATTCCATATTCCTTCATGGATTTCCATAATGTACCAACCATAATAAAAGTGCATTTAATACCATGAATAAAAGAAGTATTAGTTTAGTGGTTTTTATGCCTCTTTATCATTGCTCGATTGGAGTGCATATATATATATATATATATATATATATATATATATATATATATATATATATATATATATATATATATATATATATATATATATATATATATATATATATATATATATTTTGGGTTATGAATTCTTAACATATTTGATCAAGTCTCGATTGAATATTTCATTGTTAATATTGTGGAAATGAATTTGTGGTATCTCTTGTTATTGGTTTCTTTTTTCAGTCTTACAGAAGTTTCATCATCTACCTAAGTGATTGCATGGATAGTGTTCCCATAACATATTCAATGGTAGATTTGTAGGGATATGAAAATCTCCTTCTTGATTAATGCAACAATAGATTTTCAATGTACAAGAAGTCTAGATTACACACAATTTTTTTTAGATTAGAAAAAATCAATCAAGCCTCACAAAAATGCCTCTTAATTACCTTATTGCATTCAACCTTATCTCACTCATTGTGATAGGAGTTGATAATGGATATCTCGAAAAAAATTCTAAGTAAGCGAATGGATGAAAATGAATAAAACAATGTTAAAAATGTGCCAAAATTATGACTTATCATCTCCCCTATATCAAGTTGTTGCACATCCCTTATGAAAATGAGTCTCATCTTTCTATTGATTCTAGAAGGCACGATTAAGCGTTGCTCCAATCAAATTTCACATGAACATATTCTAGTGGATCATAATAACTAAGTTGTCTCTTAGTATTTTCCTAAATGGAAACCTTCTTATGCCCATTCCAAGTCTCAACAAATTTATAATAAGAGATGGACCACCATAAAATGAGGTAATGAATCCACCATTCATGTGCATTGAGCAGAGATTCAATGCCATTCAATATTATTCTTAATCCTTAATGATCCATGGAAACCATTTAATATTGGAACATCTTAGCTACTTTCTTAGGTTCCTTTAAAAAATATTCATGACAATTAATGATTCTATGAGGAAGACGATATTTCCCTTGGGAGAAGAGGATATTTCCCTCGAGAAATTAAACTAGTAGTGATTCCACAAACTAAAATAGACCCATTTCTAAACTAGTAGTGATTCCATAAGACTAGAATGATCCCATTTCTTTTTCCATTGTACTTGATCAATAAGAAATGAATATGGTTCTCTTTTGACCATAAAAAGGAGGTTTTGGAGGATGTAGGATATGTTTAATTGACAAGAATAATGATGACTATTATTTTAGTTTGAATTGGTGGCACTGAATGGGAAAATATGACACAAATTCATGTTGATTGATATATCAAATTGGCATAGAAATTTGCCAATTCAATTTGTGTAAATTATGATAATTTCATTCATGCAAAATTGGATAAGGGTAAGTCAAGGGTATCTTTATATATATGAAAAATTTGGTGATAAATCATAAAAGAAAACAATGATATTACCTAGTAAACTATCCATGCCAAATCATGATTTGGCGCATTTGAACATATTAAGAGAATCAATGAGTTAGCCAAATGTGTAAAATAGTTGATATAGTAGTTATGAGGGTTCCATAGCCACTAAAATCCTCTGGCATGAATGAGAAACTATTGCAACAAAAGTGTATGTTAGTTGGAAGCTTGCCTTTATAACTATCAAGTGAAAAAGTACATTTTCAAAATTATGAGGTAAATAGAGAATTGCAACTATGATGCAAAGGTTGAGAACTTAAATAAGGCTATGAAGAAAACAATAAAAATATACAAAATAGAAAATAATGTTCTTGAAGAGGAAGTCTTCAAATAGAAATATGACTATGAAACTATTTGAGATAAGAGCTATAATACATAATTTGCAAGAGAATCTTATGATAAGATAATATGGGTATTATTCTCTCTTCCTTCCAATATGTTTTTACTCTTTTCTTTTCAAACTTTGTTAACTAGAAAGATAGTTTAATTTGCAAGAGAATCTTATGATAAGATAATATGGATATTATTCTCTCTTCCTTCCAATGTGTTTTTACTCTTTTCTTTTTCAAACTTTGTTAACTAGAAAGATAGTTTTTAAAGAACGCTTTCGTAACTATGCCTTCAATAAGGTTTTCATTATTATAATTCATTTATTCCCAGGAATACTAGCCATATATTGACTTGCTAGTATTCAAATGACCAATGGTGCCCAAGATAGGTTTTCACCATTATTCTCTCTATAATGAAATGATTAGGACAACTAGGTAGATTCATATTATAAGTGGGCCGAGTTACTTTATTTCCTAGTTTAGGAGTGGGTTGAGTAGGAATTGAAGGAGACATTTTGGGAGGACTGCTCAAAGAAAAATGGAGTTGTTGCTGAAATGAAATGGTTGGGTTGGCTATTAGGGCATGTTTCTAAATGGAAAACATTGACAACCTTATCACGAATGTTGGTTTTGGGTTTGTTGGGATGGTCATTGCTACCATGGAATGGGTGGATGATAAGTTTAAGGAGAATTGTGAATTAAAAATGAAGTATGATACTAAGATGGATTTTGTACCCTAGTTGGGGGTTGAAGATGACATGGTTTGTTTTGTTAAACAAAAAATTTTCCATTGCAGATTATGGGAAATTAGTAGGGAGGAAGATGATTCCATTGCAGATTATGAGAATGGTTTTAGGTGGTGAAAGGGGAGGGGTTGGTAGTTGTTTTATAGTATGAGATGAAAGCGTAGGCTGGAACCGTGGCTATTTTGACAACTTCCAAATAAACTACCTCCTACGCTTTCTTGCAATATAATACATTTCGTTTCCTTTTCCACATTCTCTTGCAGTATACATATGCATTAAGATGTAGATGTAATCTATGGTTGACTTGAAAGATATGTTTTCAGAGATACATATGGTTGACTTGTATTTTTTAATTTTTATCTGGATTTTATCGATCATTGTAATGTGATGATAGATTCGAATATTTAACCAACTTAATTATTAATTTTATTTTGTATGTATTATAATAATAATAATAATTTAAATTTAAAGTTTGAAGTTAAATATTAGATGATTTTGTATTATGTTTTAAAATTTTTGTTGTTTGATTAAGAGCTTGTTTTTCTCAAACATAAACATAAGAAAACAAGTTAACGATCTAGATCTAACAACAATATGCTTAAGACAGTGACAACAGTAAAAGCATTTCGCACCACACTAAAACAAGTGAAAACCTGTACCACAACTACCAAATTATATCAAATAAAGTAATTTTCTTTAACAATTAAATTATAATAATTTTCCCCACATATACAAATAATTAAACATTAAATTAATATATGAGATTTTCTATATGTTATAAAAAAATTATATATATATATATATATATATATATATATATATATATATATATATATAAATTGAATTTATAATTTCTCATAATGAACCTGTATGCATTTTGTAATTTGAGATTATATTTCTTTAGTTGATAATCTTGATCGTGATTTGAATTTCCTAAATATTTACATGTAAAATTTCTTCGCTTTTGTACTTAGGACAAATTTAGATATTTCATTGTTGCTATATATATTTAATATATTGCTTTAGAATTCATTAAATGGGAGGGTGAAAGATGATAACTATTGGTCGTCATTGCTTGCTTCAATAGGAATTCACAGTGGACAGATTTAAATATTTCGTTGTTGTTTTATATATTTATATTTAATGTGTTTCTTTAGAATTCATTAAATGGAAAGGTGAAAGATGATAATTATTGGTGTGGTAGTAGTGACTTCACATTGTAAATATTATATGTGACTTAGTTATGCATGGACATTCTTTTCGTGAATAGCTACTACCATCTGTATCGCGTTATTGGTTATCTCCATCATGACTTTGTTTAAATGCTTAACTTTAAAAAATAAATTATTTATGTTTGATGGAGTAAGTGATTCTAGTTAAATGTTTAATTTTAAAAAAAATTAGTTATTTATGTTTGATGGAGTAAGTGTTTTGTTGTTTATTATGGATTTAAATATTTAATAATTTTTTAAGTTGATGATTGTGCTATTTTAAAAATAATAAATTATGTATTATTAATACAAACCATTTAACATAGAATAAAGTTAAAAATTTATTCATATTTTATAAACAATTTAGTTTTTATTTATCCATTTAAATAATTAAATAAAATAAAGTATTGATTTATTTAATTTAAATATTTATAAAAAGATTGATGATAATAATGATGATTAATTTCCATTATTAAATTTGGCTTATTGAATTTTAAGTTAAAAAAAATTCTATAAAGTTTTATTTTTGTGCTTAAAAAAATACATTAATAAAAGTGTTTCAAGATAACCATAATTTTGATGAGTTAGAAGATTAAGAAAGTTAATAATATGACAAATTAAAATATAATTTACTTATATCCAAATAGTTTTAAAAAAATGTTTTTCATTTTTAATCCTCTTAGTGTAACAAATATGAGAAATTCAACGTGAGAAATTCTTTCATTGCATGACATTTTAGGAATTGTCCAACTGTTTTTTTGATTATGAAACTCTTGAGAATTTGTTCAATGTTAATTTTGTTCTTTACAATAATCAATATAGAGACATAATTTTGATTTTCCAAAACACAACACATCATTATCTAAACTTAATTTTCTTTTATAGTGTAGTTTTTTATGACACTTTTTTTCTCACTTAAGTATAAATAGTTTTACTTAAAAATTAAACTGATTTTAATAAACATTTTCTCTTTTATATTATTTAACTTATTTTTTATATTATAATTAATTATAAATATGTTCTCAATAAAAAAATATGTGTATATATATTTTAGAACAAAGCTTCCAGAATTTTAATTTAATTATTAATAATTATTAGGTGGATGATAAGGATTTAATATTCATATAATATTCTAAAATATTCTTAATTACATACAAAAACAAAAAAACTAAGTCTTATTTCCAAAGTAATTATGTATTTTCTACATTTTTAATGAAATTCATTAATAAAAATTGTCATATGAACAAGTGCCATATGAAATATGTTGTGATTTTTTAACTATATCATATTGATAAGCCATAGTATTGTAACAAAGTCTAATTATAGATTAAGGGTGTCCATGATAAAATGAAATTAAATTTCCATGATAAAAATATTTATAACATGTTTTTTTAAAATATATATATATATATATATATATATATATATATATATATATAACTTATATATTAATTATTTTTATTAATAATAATTACTATTTTAAATAAAATTATAAACCAATTAAAAAATGTAACATTTATAAATAAAATGAAGTTGGTTGAGATTTAATTTACCTATTAAAACTATCCAACCTATCCAATTTTATTTTGAAAAATTATAAACTCATAACAATAAACCTATTTCTTAACATAAGTAAATAGTATTAAATATCCAAAGTATTATCTATTTTTGTACGCACAATAACATGGGCATAGGCACGTAGAGAATATGATATTATTTTTGTACGCACAATAACATGGGCACATATAGACTATGTCATACAACTAGTTGTTTGGTTGGATGTTATAACTATTTGGGGTCTATGTTCCAAGCAAACGATTATGAAAGGGATGGACAATGATTTGCAAGGTTTTTATTCAGTGTAATAGTTGGTTTTGTACTGATGATAGGTTGATTTTTATTAAATTGTTATTAAGTAAATTTTTTAATTAGATGATATTTATTTTTATTTTAAAATATATTTTTGATAGAATTAGACATTTGGATTGGTAAAATAGAAATAATCTTTTTAGATTAACTGAAAATATATGACATGGGCATAGGAGAAGGGAATTATAGGAGTTGGTAATTTTGTGAAGTATATTGGATAGTTAGGGTTTTTATTAAGTTATTTATGAACAATATATTATTTTTAGAGTTATAAAAGAGTGGTTTCAAAATCTAATGAAAAAATGTAAGAATTCATTGATTATTTGGAAGTTAATGGTAATGAATTCTCTTGGGAAGTGGTCAAATTTCACAATTGGTTTGAGCCCATGAGTTAGTTATGGGAAGGTTTTAGTTTATTTTATGGATTGTTGAATAATGTCGAAAAGAATAGCTATTTCTTCCTTATTCATGTTTAAACTGTAGATTTGAAAAACAATTTAAAAGAAGTGGAAGAAGGTTGACATGTTGGATGATGATGATATTGAATGGCATAGATACATAGAAACTTTAAAGGTGGCACTTGTGAGGATAAATGATGAAGGGGATCAATCATTTTGGGGAATGAATGAGGCTAATGGTCATTATATAATCTAAAGTTAGCTTATTGGGCTTTGAGTTCGTTAGTGGGGAAGGATCAAGTGGTTTGGTGGTGGAAGTGTATTTGAAAATTTAATTTCCCTCTAAAGTGATGCATTTTTTTATGGCTAGCTATTAGAAAATACATATTAACTTTGGGATAATTTGCAGAGAAGATGCATAATGGTTTGGGATGGTGTTTTTTTAAATGTAAGGATAACACAGTAACTATTGATCGTATGCTTGTGGATGTCCCATTTATATTAGTGTATGCTTGGAGTTAGAGAAGATTGTAAGTATAAGAGGAATATAGAGAATAATGTATATTTATGTTTTCCTAACAAATTGTTTTAATGTAAAATCTACAAAATACATTAAATATTCATTTTTCTACGTACATGGGGTATATGGTTGGCTAGGAATGAAATGTCATTTGATGGAAAATGCATTATTCCATACCAATGTGAAGTTCAGTATTTGTATATTCTTTAAAGCTTCAATGGATTTAGGCCATATAAGTGAGTTAAGAGAAATCAAGGAGGAGTAAATTGATAAGGGTGTCGTTTTTGCATATTTTTCATTGTGTAAACTAACAAAATTAAAGTTGGTCTAGGTAAAGTTATAACTGTTATGGTTGAGTTTATAGTGTTAAAATTGTTAATGATGCTTTAAATAATGGAAATCACATGTTGTCATACAATATTTAAGGTTTTCCCTTAGATTCTTATGTTCCTCCTCCGTTAGTTCCTCATCAACTTCGAAGCATAGCCATGGCACCCCTCCTCTCCACCACTAATGTTCAACAACCATCCTCTTTGTTTTCATCATCTTCACTGTAATTTCTCTTAGCTTCCCCTGACTTCTACCACCCATGTTGGGCTTGCACCTTTGCATAAAGTTCCTCCTTGTGCTATGTTGGCACATGTTCTCATGTATCCCTTGATTTTATAGCTTCTAATCCAATCATTAGATATTATTGAGTTGTTTCTTTCAAGAATGCCATGCTTCAATAATATTTTTCCCATTCTTCCTTTATTATGATTCATGAAGCTCCCTCCATTCCCATGCACATTGGCTTGGAGGTTGATGAGGAAGAAAATTTCCTCAAATATGGTAGTTTGGTTTGTTTTTTCCTTGGGTTTTGGCCACATATTGTAGATATTCAAGCCTCGATAGTGAAAAATTAGTTGTCAGTTATCAAACAAGAAGTTAAAATCCACACTTATGCAAAGGGAATTTTTTTCTGAGTTTGATAGTGTTGAATACATGGATCTATTCTTTAACCTAGGCCTATGTTTTTGGGGCAATTCTATTTTATGCCTCAGACCTTGGTATCCCTCATTTTATCCATTGATAAAATTATTTTCCTCTACTCTTGTTTGGGTGTAACGCTACAGGGAAAATACCCTCTAGCGAAGGTTATAAAGGAGGATTTTAGTGTTATAAAAGTGGCCAAAATTGTCAAAAACATTTTTTCTGCAACATTCGCTTTTGGTAACAGAGGTTTTGGCGGAGCTTCTAATAGAACTTCAACACAACTAAAAAAAATGGGTGGCCGAAGGTTTTTACGGATGTTTTTCTCATTGGTGTGTTTTACCATGTACACATCGATACTATAAACATACCAAGCACTGGGATGGAAAACAAATTTTGGATTCCCTAGGGAGTTTAGTAACATCCTGGTGCGTGTCACCCAGCAAGACGCATCGGGCCGATGGAAGGTGCATGCACCAGACGTTAAGGTGTAAAACAACACCGAGCCGTCTAGGTGTTCAAATGCACGAGGTCGTTAAGTTATAAAAACACCCCAACGTGTTAAAGGCAAATCGTACTTGTGCATGCAACGCCTATCAGACCGTCCGGGTGGTAATCGTCGATAAAGCACACTATCCATTCTAATTCATATTGGTATTTGTGTGGTGCCCATAGGTCGTAGAAACACACCAGTGCACATTATCATAGAAACGCACCGGTGCGCAGTAACTAACACACATCGATGTTCATTTTGTATTTTTTAGAAACATCAACCTGTGACAGTTTAATTATTGTGATTTTTAAAAATTCATTATTCATAAAAAATTGACACGTATCTTATAACAATATTCATATCAATTAAATTTTTATTAGTGCATTTCAATGTGATGTTTGGATTAATTTGTTATACCATATCATAAAATTTCACATCTCTTCATTACAATATTTAATCATCCATATATTTAATCAGTGGTGTAACATTTCACATCGACAATGGAGAATGAAATAGAATAAATTAAAACTTATTTTATTATATATATATATATATATATATATATATATATATATATCAAACACTCTTTGTCATACAAAATGTGACAGTTATTGGTATTCCTTTGTCTTTCAATTGGGCCACTATGTCCATTACATTAAACAAAATGTCTGATTTCACAAAAAAATATTTAAAAAAACACAACGCCTTGCTTTGATATCCAAACATATTGTTCATCATTCTTCGCTGGAACTGATGACACTGCTCTAGCTACTTCCATGATTTGGGCTATTTGGAGGAATGTTTTGTTCATTGTGTTGATTGTTTTATTCTTCTTCAAGTTCCATCTACGAACATAAAAATAAATTGTAATGAGTGTATATACATTGGTGAGAATAATTAAAATTGCAATATTAAATAATATACATCAATGTAAATAGAAAAGAAATGTACCATAGCAATAATTGACAAATGAAATATACACATTCTTTCAAAATGAAATTTCATGCCATCTCTTAAAAATTCATTTGTTGGCATAGTTCCATACTTTGTTTCCTACTTGTTTTATACCCCATAAAAAATCATAGATTTAATATAAAATATTTTTTTGTCTATTAATTATAGACGGAGCTAAGTAAAACAAGATAGATTCTTACAAATTCCACAATTAATTTCTGATATGCCAAAATATACTGACAACCCATATTTAACCCAGTTTCAATCAATTCTTCCGATGGTTCTTCTTTCTATGTTAGAACCTGCTTGAAGACACTCAATAATGATTGTTGTAAAAAAAACTTAAAATATACAAAAATGAAATCTAGTTAAGTTGTTATAATGAAGTAATAATTACTCACAAACATATATATCAACCCTTTTCTTCCTTTCCGTCCTGTTATATGTGTTGAATGGGTTCCATTTTCTTTTCTTTTCTGCAAGAAAATACTTGAAAATTGATATTTAATGCTAATTTATTTATTTATTGTACCTAATCGAAAAATTCAATGATTACATATTACATTTGAAGCACATTGTTGTTGATATGGCTCCTCGTGTGATGCAATTATGTCCATTTCTTTGACCATCTCCTTTTACACCTTTTTGGACATTCCTACTGGTATATTTCTGATATCAACTCGTTCATCCTTTGATATTTTCATAATGTTCTTGAAAATGTAACATGAAAATAAACTATTTAATTTTTATTTTGATATATGAAAATTAAATATAACAAAAGTAATATTTATAAATGATTTCTTTGTAGTAATATATACATATAATTCTAGAAAAACATTTAAAGGAATATTTCATTTTCATTCCTTCTTTTTTGTTGTTGTACATTTTTGCTATTAAAAGTCTAACATGTCTCATTGACAAATTCTCTGGAAACTCATCCTATAGTTTAATTAAAATTTGGTTCTTGGATTCATTGGATTGATTTTTGTATTGTAAGTGGAAATAATATCTATACACTCATTCCACTAGATCCCTCAAAGTTTTGTAAAAAATTTTCCCCTTTCGTTAACCTCCAGAACAACTCCAGATGAGCTAAGGAGAAATTCATTTTCATTTGCATGTTCTATTTGTTTTATTTTCTTAGAGCAACATTCTTTTCTTCGATGTTGGTCCCTGTAGAACATTAAACATATGTGAATTAATAGATTGTTTGAAACATGTTATCTAATATTTTAAAGTATATTATTAATGAAAATTCAGAAAAGAAACTCAAATTGGATCGATAGTATTTTTTCATTCACCTGATTCATCCTTCTGCAATTTTTCCATCAAGCTTTTATGCTCTTCTGGTCTTAGATCAGAAATAATCTTATTGAGCTTCATCATTTTGTGGCTTTGCATGATACACACTAAATAATACATATTAGTTAAACTTACATATAGTTCAAAATAATAATTTTTGTAAAGAATTTACAAAGAACTTTCCTTTTCTACTTTTCTCGATGTGTTATTGGTATTTTTTTTACTTAAAATCTTGTTAGCCATTTATTTATTAATATGAAACTTGTACCATACCATTCATTCATATATTTTACAAATAAATCACATACTTTTCAGGTAAAAAAAAAAAAAATCAAGAAAACAATGCGTCTTTCCAAAACTACGCACCAAATGCAGTGCGGTAGGTTCTTATAAACACACTTCCAATACAGTAGAAATATTGTATGGTGCTCTTCGTAAATAAGGATACTCGATAGGTTATATGTTAACTGGTGCACCAATTAACACAAACATAAATTAATAAAAAAACATTTTTATCAAACAATGTTTTTTTGTCAATACACACCAGATGTGCTATAATACAATAATGCATTGGTGCACTATTCTAAACAGGGTGCATGGATTACAAAAAATCATACAAGGGCTGACATGGATTGGGATCCGACTCTACAATTGGTACCGCGGGTTAGATATCATATGACTATATATATAGTAATACAAATGCTATAAATCTAAAATGAAAAGCCCTAATTATGAAGTCACATAAACAACAAGAAGAAAGGGTTTAACATAAGAATGGATTTTTTTGTTTTTTGTTTTCTTAAAATGCACAGTAAGATTTAAAATTTTATTATGCATGTATTAAATCCAACACAACTATAAAAAATACAATTATTACAGTAAAATTTAACAAATTTACTATACTATAGGGTTTTTGTGCGAATAATCAGATGTTTTAAATTTCAATTTTGTGGATAGTGTTGTTGTTCGAAAGTATTTTTCTACTCCACAGTTCTCACTTGCTCCAGGTATGTCTCTCGTGCAAATCTCTCCCTGAATTTTTTTGCAAAAATAATGAAATAATGAATAGATTTTACTATTTGAAGAACTTTTTTATGAAATTAGATTTCAAAAATTATTTGTCGCCCATTTTTCAATTTACTGTTTTTTTTTCACTTAAAAAAAACAAAGTTGTGATTTTTTTATTTCCAGATATTCGGTGTGTTTGTTAACTAACCGCACCAGTGCATTGGTTAATAAAACTGCATCGGTACGCAGTATCTAAAACACATTGGTGCAATTAACTGTACATTAGCACCGATACCAATAAGTCCATTTTTAAGGCACTAAATTGCTTTTTAGGTATGTACACTAAAATTTATTGTTGATTTTGCTCAAATGCAGGGAGAAAATCTCATAATTACATCAAATGGAAAATTCTTCAAAATCCAGCTCATTCCATAATATTTCTCAAAGTCCATCATGGGGTTCTCCCTATCCATATCCAGACGTAATTACTTCATATTTTATTTATATTTTCATTATCTAATTGATTTTTTTTTTAATCCATGTCAATCAACTGAATAAAATTAATGTATACAAATTTTCAGGTTCATGCAGATTCAGAATCGAGTTCAGATGCACAAAATATTCAAAGATATCCAAAACGTCAAAAGCTATTATTAGGAGCAGCATACCGCAGGTACATTTGGTATATGAAAATGGATAGCTGCTTCACCGTGCCAATTGTAACATTGCATCTTATAGCCACAATCTTGGGACAATGATGGTAATAATAATTGTTTGGTATATCAATGTAATTATTTCAACATCAAACTAATTAATCATGCATTGTCGATGTGCTTACTAATTGATATCATCGATTTTTTAGTAATCATGTTCAAATAATTTTTTTTGAAATTATTAGGATTATAGTGATGATGGGAGACCTACCTACCATCTTCCATTGCACCCCATGACAATGTCAAATCGAGAGAAGGTTGAATTAAGAGAAAAAAATCAGGGAGGAACGATACCAATAATGGTTGAATCAACCACCTATTCAATTCCCACTACGTCCAGATTCACCAATTAGGAATGACTACAACAATAGTAGTTCTTCACAAGCTGACAATGGAGGAAATCAAATAGAGGTTGGTATGGATGATTACTTAAGGTATATGACTGCCATGGAGACTATGTTGTTAGATGCATTCCAGAACGATGATTAGCTAGGGGACGATGCTCATTTCAGTGATACCTTTTTCAAAAGCCTTAAATTTTCTTCTGCCACCCCTCTCTTTGGACTTGATGGTTAGTAAAATTCTACCCAGTTGGGGACAATGATGTTACTGTACAATTTGAAAGCAATTTTTGGCTTGTCGAATGCATGTTTCTCGAAAATTTTGAGGTAATTGACCATCAAGTACACCTTATATTTTGAGAAATATAATCGCACAATGAACATTGAAAATGGTCAATTTTATGAATGTTAATAATTATCGGCATTAATGTACATTTAATATTTTCCATGAAAAACTACAGGTTATTCAAAGATAAGGTTCTTCCCAGTGATAATGTCTTGCTCAGTAGCTACAAAGGCAAAGAAATTGTTGAAAATGTTGGGTGTTGAGTACATATCATATAATGCATGTCCAAATGAGTGTATTCTATATAGAGGAGAATATGTAGATAAAGAGATATGTCCGAAATGTGGGCATGATAGGTATGATAAATAAAAAAAGAAGGGTAAATCATGTGGTCCTCCTTTTAAGATATTGAGGCACATGCCTATAATCCAAAGGATTCAAAGGCTCTTTCATTGCAAAGAATTATCTATGTTGCAGGGATGACATGCCTCACATAGAAGTGAGTTGGGAGTTATGCCAATACCAACAGATTCAATAGCCATGAAGCATATATAGGATACATGGCCCGAAAAATTCAAGGATGAAGTATGAAGTCTACGACTTAGCATAGCCATGGATGGCGTCAACCCATATTCCCTCCAGAAAACCAACTATTTTGTTTGGCCTGTAGTAGTGATTAAAAACAATATCCCCCCATGGTTTTTCATGAAGAATGAACATCTTATGTTGGCTCTCATAGTCCCTGGTAGAAGACAAGTGAATAATATGGATGTCTACTTACAACCATTGGTAGATGAATTGAAGGAATTATGGGATGGGATAAATGTATACGATGTATTAAGACCCATCGCAGCAGAGAGGAGTTTTACATTGTATGGAATATGTCACTAAAACGAAAAGACCCCCTAGTGGAGGTTATAAAGGAGGTTTTTAGTATTATAAAATTGGCCAAAATTGTGAAAAAAACATTTTCTACAACATTCGTTTATGGTTACGGAGGTTTTGGCAGAGATTTTAATGGAAATTCTACATAACTAAAAAAACTGGGTGGCCGGAGTTTATTATGGATGTTTTTTTCATCGGTGCGCTACTAAGGTTTCAACGCACCAGTGCGTGTCATCTAGTCGGTGGCCCCGGGGCGGTCGCAGGTTCCTGCACCGGGCTGTCAAGGTATAAAACCGCACCGGGCGCAGTGTTGGTGATACAACGTATGAGGCCATTCTAATTGGTCTTGGGATTTGTGCAGTGCCCATAGGTCGTCTCAACGCACCGGTACGTAGACTTATAGAAACGCACTAGTGCGTCGTATCAGAAAAACTCATCGATATTTATAATTGGTATTGGTATTTGCGTGGTGCCCATACGTCGTACAAATACACCGGTGCGTAGTCTCACATAAAAGCATCGGTGTGCTATATCGCACAAACACATCGAGATTTTTAATTGGTTTTGGTATTTGTGCGGTGCCCATAGGTCATAGAAATGCACCGGTGCGCTGAAGCATACAAACGCACTGGTGTATAGTAACTGACACGCATCGGTGTTCATTTTGTATTTTTTAGAAACATCGACCCGTGACAGTGCAATTATTGTGGTTTTTCTAAATTCATTATTCATCAAAAGTCGAAACATCTTATAACAATATTCATATTAATTAAATTTTTATTAATGCATTTGAATCTGATGTTTGGATTAATTTGTTATATCATATCATAATTATTGTAATTTTTAAAAATTCATTATTCATCAAAAGTCGACACATATATATCTTATAACAATATTCATATGAATTAAATTTTTATTAGTGCATTGGAGAACGAAAATGGAGAACGCAATAGAATAAATCAAAACACACACACACACACACACACACAGATATATAGATATAGATATAGATATAGATATAGATATAGATATAGATATAGATATATATATATATATATATATATATAACACAATATTTGTCATACAAAATGGGATAGTTATTGGTATCCCTTTGTCTTTCAATTGGGACACTATGTCCATTACATTAAAAAAAATGTCTGATTTCACAGACAAATATTTCAAAAAATACAATGCCTTGGTTTGATATCCAAACATAGTGATAATCATTCTTCACTTGAACTGCTGTCATTGCTAGAGCTACTTCCATGACTTGGGTTATTTTCAGGAATGTTTTGTTCATGGTGTTGATTATTTTCTTCTTCTTCACCTTCCATCTACAAACATAAAAATAAAATGTAATGAGTATATATACATTGGTGAGAATAATGAAAATTTCAATAGTAAATAATATATTACATCAATGTAAATCGAAAAGAAATGACGTACCATAGCAACAATTGACTCATAAACTATACACATTCTTTCAAGACCATGTACCATGCCATCCTTCAAAATTTCATCTATTGGTGCAGTTCCATACTTTGTTTCCTATAAGTTTTATACCTCATAACAAATTATATATTTAATATAATTTTTTTTTTGTTCTATTAATTATAGATGGAGCTAAGTAAAACAAGATTGATAGATGCTTACAAATTCCACAATTAATTTCTGATATGCCAACATATACTCACAACCCATATTTAACCCAATTTCAATCAATTTGCCCAACGATTCTTCTTTATATGTTAGCACCTATTTGAAGACATTCAATGATGTTTTTTGTAAAAAAAATAAAAAAATAAAAAAATGAAATCTAGTTAAGTTGTTATAAGGAAGTAATAATTACTCACAAACTTAGATATCAACCCTTTTCTTCCTTGTCGTCTTGTTTTATGTGTTGAATGGGTTCCATTTTCTTTTCTTTTCTGCAAGAAAATATTTGAAAATTAATATTTAATGCTAAATTGTTTATTTATTATACCTAACGATTGAAAAATTCAATGATTACATATTACATTTGAAGCACGTTGTTGTTGACATGGCTCCTCCTCCGATGCAATTTTGTCCATTTCTTTGACCATATCCTTGTACACCTTTTTGGACATTCCTACTGGCATATTTATGATATCAGCTCGTTCATCTTTTGATATTTTCATAATCTTCCTGAAAATGTAACATGACAATAAACTATTTAATTTTTATATTGATATATGAAAAGTAAATATAACAAAAGTTATATTTATAAATAATTCTAGAAAAACATTTAAAGGAATATTACCTTTTTATTCCTTCTTTTTTATTGTTGTATGTTTTTTCTATTAAAAGTCTCACATGTCTCATTGACCAATTCTCTGGAAACTCTTCCTATAGTTTAGATAAAATTTGGTTCTTGGAATCCTTGGATTGATTTTTGTATTGTAAGTGGAAAGAACATCTATACATTCATTCCACTAGATCCCTCAAAATTTTGTAAAAGCTTTTCCCCCTTTCGTTAACCTCCAGCACCACTCCAGATGAGCTAAGGAGAAATTAATTCTCATTTGCATATTATATTTTTTTTCTTTTCTTAGAACAACATTCCTTTTCTGAGTTGTTGGTCCCTGTAGAACATTAAACATATGTGAGTTAATAGACTGTTTAACACATGTTATCTAATAATTTTAAGTATATTATTAGTGAAAATTAAAAAAATAAAATCATATTGGATTGATAATATTTTTTCATTCACCTAATTCATCCTTTCGCAATTTTTCCATCAAGATTTTACGCTCTTCTGGTCCTAGATCATAAATAACCTTATCGAGCTTCGTCATTTTGTGCCTCTGCATGATACACAATAAACACTACATATTTGTTAAACTTACATATAGTTCAAAAATAATATTTGTTGTAAAGAATTTACAAATAACATGCCCTTTTTTCTTTTCTTGATATGTTATCAGTATTTATGTTACTTGATCTCTTGTCAGTCATTTCTTTATCAATCTGAAACCTATGCCATATCATTCATTAATATATTTATAAATAAATTGTCAAATTTTCAGGTAAAAAAGAAATCTCAAGAAACTGGTGCACCTTTCATGATGTACGCCCCAACGTCAGTGCATGGGGGTCTTATAAACGCACTACACAAACAATATAATAGACCGTATGGTGCTCTATGTCAACAAGGAGCACCGATGCGTTACATGTTAACCTTCGCATCGATTAACAAAGAGAAAATAATAAAAATCATCTAGTGTCAGTTTTTGTAGCATAAATGCCTTGTGCAAACAAGGGACCACCATATGGTGCTCTTTGTTAACTAGGAGACCCTGTGTGGTGAGTTATATGTTACATGGTGCACCGATTAACACAATAAAACATTTTTTTTGCGAAACAACACATTCACGATGCTCCATAATGAAATAACACGTTATCTATGCGCCCCTCGTAACTTAGCACACTAGTGCCCTATTTTAGATATGGCGCACTGATTAAAAAGATTATTTTTAAAATTTTATTACACAGTACTTGCGTGGTGTGCTAGGATAATACAACGCACCGATGCGCTAGGTTACTTAGGGCGCACCGATTAAAAAAAAAAAAAAATTTCCTTTTTTGTCAAAAATTCATGCAAGGGCCGACATGGATTGGGATTCAACTATGCAAGTTGTCCCATGGGTTGGATGTCAATCTAAAATGAAAAGACCTAATTCTGAAATCACAAAAATAGGGAGAAGAAAGGGTAGAAACAAAAAGAATGAAGGGTTTAGGTTAAAAATTGATTTTTTTTTTTTTTTGGTTTCTGAAAATGAAAAATAAGTTGAATTTTTTTTCTTACTTCGTAAAAAAACTACAGAAAAAGTAAAAAAAGTAATTAAATTTAATCACAAGATCATTTGAAATTCTATGCTATAGGGTTTGACTCACTAGAGGTTTGGAATTCTGATTGTCTGAATACTTCTGTTTGAACGTATTCACTGCTCCACAGTGCTCTCGTGCTCTCTTGCTCTAGGTATGTCTCATGCAAATCTCTGGCTGAATTTTTTTGCAAAAATAGTAAAATAATGAAAAGTTTTTAGTATTTAAAGAATTGTTTTCTGAAATTAGATTTTCGAAAATATTTTGCTTCCCATTTTTCAATTTACCACATTTTTTTCACTTAAAGAAGATAGAGTTGCACTTTTTTTATTTGCGGTTATTCGTCGCAAGTGCGTCACTTAATAGAACTGCATAGGTGCGTCCACTTATAACACAACACCAATGTGTAGTAACTAAAATGCACCGGTGCGGTTATCTATACATTAGCATTGATTTGAGGTTAAGTCACCAAAATTACTTTTAGGTGTGTACACCAAAATTTAGTGAACTCCAACCATAGAAATTGAGAATTAGAATTTTTTTTGTTCTTGATGGAAATATGCAATTATTATTATAATTTTTTTTATTCTTGAGAATTAGAATTAGATAAATTCTTGATGGAAATAATTATTCTTCCAATGCATTTTGTTTATTGTAGGAGGTCCCCACTGATTATGTGGAGAGAATGCAATGTGGGGCGTGTGAAGATGCAATACTACAAGGCCCAAGTGGGCAATTGTGGCATGTGAACCTGTTCTATGCTAAGACGTGGGCAGTTTTCACAAATGGTTGGGAAAGTTATGTTTCTGAGCAGTTTATTGAAGTTGGAGATATATTAGTTTTTAGACATGTTGGAAATGTACATTTTGCTGTGAAAATATTTGGGCCATTTCTTTTCAAAACTACACCTCTTCTTCTTTCAGAAAAATAAACTTGAACCTTTCCCCAACCTGCAACAAGAAAAGGTGCCAACAGGAGCCTCTGACATGCATATCTATTTCTTCTATTGAGGTCTCTAAGGAATTGATATGGCTAGCCTACTTCGTTGAGGAATCTGCCTGAATTTTCTTTGGTTCTACCGAAGGGTGCAATTACTAACAGATTCATGATTGTAAGCTCCCTCCAACCCTTGTTAAATTGCAGAATATGGATAAAACTCCATAGAAATACCTATCATTTGCGTAAAATGCCTCGAAACATAGAATGGAGTGTTTTCTTGACACTTGAATTCTTCTAAAATTTGTTCATAGAATTAGCATCCATAAGAGGCAACACAATGGTAATATTCTTGAATTCTTCTAAAAAATTTCCAATGGAATTAGTACATGTGAAATGGTACGTGTTATTATTCCATCAATATTTATACTTTATAAAATGGGTTTTTATAAAGAACAGGACTTAATTACCTTATACCTTATAAGACTTTTTTTTTGAAACATTATAATATGTATTTTGAATTAATGTTAAAATCAATATTTCACTTGATAATTTGCAATTATGTTGATCTCAATAAAAATGGCGTACTGTATAAAGTTATTTTTTTTTGGTATGTAAGATCATAATAAAATAATGATAATTCTAAAGTACATGAATTTATTTTCATTATTTTCTAAACTTTATTATGTTACAAAAATTCATATTATTTTAGATTTATTATTTTACAATTATTTACAATTTTACAAATTTAGAAATTTAAACTTTGTAATAAAATAATTTCACATTAATACAATTAAAATTTTACAAATATTTTACATACAATTACAATTAAAATTACAATTATAATTACAATTACAATTTTAGAATTATATATATAATTACAAATATTACAATTACAATCATTTCCAGTAATACAATTAAAATTTTACAAATATTTGACATACAATTAGAATTAGAATTAGAATTAAAATTTTACAAATATTTTACATACAATTACAATTAAAATTACAATTACAAATACAATTACAATTTTAGAATTTTACATACAATTAGAATTAGAATTACAATTTTACAATTTGTCATATATACAATTACAATTAAAATTACAATTACAATCATTTCACAATAAATTAAATAATACGATTACAATTACAATTTTACAAATATTTTACATAAAATTACAGTTAAAAGTACAATTACAAATACAAATACAATTTTTACAATTTTACATACAATTAAAATTTCAATTACAATCACGACATAATATTTAATAAATATCATGGTCATTTAATATTAAATTAATTAATAAACATCACGATCATGATAACCATAGTACAAACATCATATTCGACTATAAAACACATTCAAATTCATTAACATCATCGTGATCATGATCATCTAACAAAACACAATTAGCATTGTATAACATCATCACAACGCAAACATCAAATATACATCTCATGTCAAATAACTCATGCTATCACATACACATCTATCTGCAAGCTGAACATTAAATGAACATATCTAACATGACCTAACAATATACACATCATGATGATCACCAACATGTAAATTAAGTACAACTGCAACATGAACATAAAATACATGGACCATATATGTATATATAACTGAATAATGTCAAAAATATACAACTGTAATATAAATGTCATGGATCAACTAGTGGTACAACATCAATAGAAGTACTAGTTGAGGCTTGCTTAGTCAATGGTGCAGCCTACATGGTCGATGGTCCACCCTGCTCATGATCATGAGTATTGTTGGATGCTGCAGGCTACTGACTGGACATGGCCGATGGTCTAGCCTAATTTCCATGATGACTGCTTCTAGATGCTAGTGGAGGTTGCTCATCTGGCGTGGCGTGAGGTGAATGATCATCAGATGATGAGTCGTTGCTTGCAGACTGTCGACCATGTGTAGCATCTCGACCATGCCTATAATGTGCAACGATCCTCCTTAGTCATGTAACTAAGGTCATAGCTCCTACGTCATGCCGCATCATGCTGTACATGTCACGCGACATGCCTCTCCACATATGTAACAACCTACCATCGGCCTGTATGTCTCTCATATTAGTGGGCCTGATGCTCGCCTCAACAATCAATGCAGTGAGTTGGTCTCCCAACTCCATTCTGTATCTGTTAACAGGCCGACCATTCCTAGCAAAAGGCGGTACCAGCGCACTAGTAGGAGTAGGTCTCTCTACACTGGCCTCATGATGATCCTTGGCATCTAGCATGCCCTGATCGTCATCAAGATCCACACCTGGATCATGTTGTGGTGCCGGAATGTCCTCGCGATCAAAAGACCCAATGTCTGCAAAATATATACAAGTAAACAATAATAATTAGACAATTTCATTACACAATTTAATAAAAACAAGTTAAAGAACATGTTATAATAAATTTAAATAAAACAGTAATATTACCTGTATCATCCGGCGGCTCATCATCTATGAAGAGGATGTTGGCACACCCTCGCCAATCCAATCCAGCATAAGGATAGGGGACCATAATGAAGGATGTAGATCTTCAACACTGGCTATCAACTCTAGTGCATCATGTGAATCCTAGTTGGAAACACAGTCTCGCCCCTCTTGGGCATCATCTACCCCCACATGTGCATCTGTGCCTTGAACATTGACCTACGAGGCTACCGAACAAAAGTAGGCCTTGTCTCTTGAAACCTCTCAAAAAATAAAAAAAATCTCTGAATAAAAAGGGAAGATGACCCTCCCTTGTGCATGAGCATGACATCTATCTAAGGCTGTACAGAACTGACGCAAAAAATGGCAGAATACCTGACAAGTCGTGGCTCTTGTACTAAAGAATCAACATAATATAGAAGCGAGCAACTAATGCGTTGCCCGTCACTGGTGTTGTGTGAAATGGTTGAAATTAGAAGTGAGAGGCACCTCACCTCCTCAGTACCAAATGCACGGATACATAATTGACCTCCAGAGACTTGAAAATTTGAAGGAGACAATATATATGTGCTAATGTATCTTTGGGAGTACACCAACTGACTCCCTGCTACATAGCCAACTAGAACCTCTAGGAACGAGGGAAAATCCACTCCTCTCCTCGATAGCCCTGTAATGAAATATATGTCCTCCTCACTGGGCGTGTACCACTGGTTAGGACCAACCCAAAAAGCCTTTCGGTGGGCATTCCACCTGCGGATAAGATGTCTCAAAAACACACCATGGCCCTTTAGGGAAGTAGCCTCCTCATAGAAATTGAGGAGGCCTACCTGCCTTAGGAGCCCCTGGGTAGCTGTTGTAATAGGAGGAGGGTATGCATCTCTCTCCCTCTCTCGTGCCTCCCACAAGAAAACCATGTCATACTGCTCTGCCTGTTGCTTATGTTGTTCCCCCTCTTCTCTCCTTTCACGTCTGTGAATGATTGACATATTAAATACAATTTTTTTATTAAATGATACATGTATTTAGGAATATACATATATAATTTTTTTTGGAAAAAAAAACAAAACAGTCGGTGCGCAACAAAAAACATTCATGCACCGGTTCTGGTGCGTCCTTTTTTTTTTGTCGCGCACCGGTGGCAGTGCACTTGAAAATTTGCAGAGCACCGTTGACTATGTACGATGTCAGGAGTTGTGGTGAGCTAACTAAAATCTATGCCCCAGGGAGTATAGTTGGGTCAGCGCACCAACCTCTTGAAATCATTACATAGTCAACTATGCGGTATTTTACCAGGCCACACTGTTGATCCTATCGAAATGTGGAATGCAGTGCCCTGATAAAAATTCCCGCCCTGGGGTGAATTTTTATGTCAATGCACCAAATTGCCATTATTCCACATGGTCGATGGTGCGGCTGGTTAAACGGCCGCACCGCACTTTTTTTAAAATTTTAAAATAACACGGTGCGCCTTTCCGTGCCACCTTGGAACCGGTGTGGATACCATTAGCACCGGTTGCGGTGCGACCTATAAATTTACAGGCATCACCACGAGCTGGTGCGAGCCGAACGGCTCAAGTGCACCACGCGACAATTTTTTCTTCTTTTTCTTTTAAATGGTTAATTTTAATGTTATTTGAAATTCTAATCTGCTAAGAGGCTTAATTATGGAAAACTAAGAAAAATACCTGTACATTTGGCTATCGAGGAGGCATATTGACTATAGAATTTTCAAAAGAAAATTTTCCCACCGTTTTGAAAAATTCAAGCTAGAGATTAGTGGGTAATGCACAACAACAGTGCATGTAATGGGTGCAATGGGAGCACCAATGTGAGGGCAGATCAGACAAGGATAAATTGCACCGGTGCTTGAGAGCTCTGGAGCACTGAGAAAAGTGAAAAATGTGTTTTTTTGGTCGTATTTTTTTTTATTTAACCCTGTTCCGATGCATGGGGTTTTATAGGTGCACCACTGCAGTTGTGTTAGACCGTACAGGGCGGTGTCTATTTTGGCGCGGTGTTTTATGACACACCGGTGTGGAAGAGTTGTAAAGCACTGGTGCACTACAGTAATAAGATGCATTGGGTGGGTGTGTACGGAACACACGGTGTCTGGTGTGCCAATGTTTTGTGTGCATCGGTGCTTTCTCTTGTTTAACGCACTAGTGAAGTTTATGATGATAAGCACACTGGACCAAAAGCATCTGAAAAAACCTCTGCCCACCGACCTCCTCTAGTAACCTCCACTAGAAACATATGTCTGGGGCATTTTTATAAGGGGTTCCTCTAAAACATCCACTAGAGGGTCTTTTCCTTGTAGTGTGTGCTTACACGACACATGATTATCCACGCTTAAAAGTTTGCTCTAGTAAATTACATGTTTATTGATTTGTTATATATGTAAAAATATTCTTTCACATATTAGTTATTTAATTCATTGTAATTTTTATGATCTTCATGATATTCTTTAATGTTCCATGCATATTGTCTACAATAATTTCGCAGGTCTTGTAACAAAAGGGTATTATGGATGTAAATGTTGTGGACCTTCTCTGAAATCTAGATGATCCAACGACCTATGGAAGCCAGTGTATGACTGCTCCAAGGTATTCCTCCCAGAATAACACCCTTATTGAATAGCAACATCTGCTTTCAATGGTAAACAAGAGAGAACCCAAAGGCCTCCAATAACGAAACCAGATGAATGAGTTAGAGCATATGAGAGAGATAAGGAGGAGGAGTTAATAGAAATGTTGGATTCAAATGGGGAGCCTATGTTCAATGATCCAGAATTCTTCAACACCTATGTTGAGAAATTTCCCATTGGGATGAAAAGGAAATCTATCTTTTATAACCTCCCATATTGGGAGAATATTAATATTACCCACTTATTAGATCCCATGCATATATTTTAAAATGTTTCATCTTATTTATGGAGGCACATACCATCAAAAAAAAGTGACACATTGGTTGTTAGGAAAGATATTATTACTTAAAAAACTAAAAAGAAACATTGGCCAATATGATTAGAAAGTACATGATCAGAGGAAACTCGTCCCTCAAATTGGTATTTCAAAGAAGGTGATGTCCCATGGATTTTTAAAAAACATGATCTTTCATTGGAAAAGTAAGGTATAATGGGTGTGAGGTTCATATGGGTCTTCACTATGACGCTTCTTCATCGTGGATGACCATTTGTCGGGGTTGAAATTGCATGACCATTTGAATCTTCTAAGGGTACGTATAATGTCAAAAGAATGATTTTATTAGTTGTTATATTAATAATTTTATCCCATGCAAGGATCATAAAACATAACTAATTTTGTATATTATTGCATGTGTTTATAAATTTTCAGTGTCATTATCCTTTGTTCATGCAAGGGTGTGTGAAACATGACTTCCCCCAAGACTTGGACGTGCCATATATAAATTATTTTCATTTGTACCTTGGATCACTTCAAAGGAGATTCATGTGGCTATCATTCCACGATGGCGTCAAGAGATAGTTGAGATTGTTTGTATGTTTGAGAAGAACTGTCGACGAATTTCATGGACTTACAAGTTCATCTTCTAATCCACCCAGTAGATGAGGTTGAATTAGTTGGGGTGGTTTCTTGTCGTTGGATGTTCTTCTTAGAGAGGTACATGAAGAAATTGAAAGGTTTTGTTCAAAAAATGGAAAACCCTAAGGGGTATATGGTAGAGGGTACATATCGTATGATTATTTCTATTATTATAGTGAGTACATCAAGTAGATCGACAACAAACCAGGTGCGGTGATTTGGGATGATGAAATGGATGAAGACAAAAGAGAAGGGCAGCTTCTCCAAACGAATGGAAAAAGGCGCATGATAAAGAGTAAGCCACTTATAATTTTTCAAATTTACACAAAGTAAATATTCAAGTTGAACTTCGATATAATGTATATTTTGATCTCATATGTACTATATGTCGGTTTGATTTCATCAGCGAATGCAAAAATTGAAGCAATCAATAAATTCGTTCACAATTCCAAAGTGATACAACCATGGGTTGCATTGTACAAAAAAAAGAGGATGAAATGGGATAGTGACAGGAAATAATTCAAATGGTTGAATGGTAGAAGTGTGCCTTATCCTGATAATTTAAAAGAAAATATGCCAATTATATGCCCCAATAGTTAGGTTGTTGACCAAGTCAGAGAGAAATACGGTGCAACCTGTCGTTACCTGCGTACTAAAAAGGATGCGCTAAACGTAGGGATTGGGTGCACCCACTCAGTAATAATCTATTTATGTAAATTTTAAACTTAATAATGCATCTTTGAAATGTAACATCTATATTTCATATTTTAATAGTTGGGTTATTATAAGACACATGACACTATTATTTTTTAACTTTTTTATAGGTGAATTTATTCCCATCTATGTGGGCATAAGGACAACATTTTCGCATAGAAAATTCCAATGATGGACACATGACACAAGAATATGGAGTGGAAGTCGAGTTTGATCAATCTAGTTGAGCTAGCCGCCGTGATCAAAACCTAGTACAAGGGACGTTAGGTTACGTTGGAAAGATACAAGAGATCATTAAAGTGGACTTCTCTTCTTTCCAATGCATTATTTTTAGGTGCAAGTGGTGGTACACCTGTGATCAGAATAATGTAAAGGAAGATCACGATAGTAGGCTGATATGTATCAACTCTAGAAATATGTGGGATGAAGCTAAGGAGCCTTATGTTTTCCCAAAACATTGAAACCATGTGCTTTTTTACCCAGATGTGTTGGATAGGGATTGGTGGTTTGTATTGAGACATGACCTTAGATCAAAACATATTTTTGATAAAAATAGTGTTATCATGCCAAGCGAGATGGAAGATAATGAGGGTGATCATGAGGATAGAGAGTGATATGGTACATGTGTTATTTCATCATTTATACTTTTTAAAATGGGTTTTTATAAAGAATAGGACATAACCTTATAACTAAGACTCTTTTTTTGAAAACTTTATAAAATGTAGTTTGAATTAATTCGTTTGCATTGTGTTAATGTTAAAATCGTTTCACTTTATAATTTGCAATTATGTTGATCTCGAAAAAAATGCACTATATCAAGTTTTTTTTTTATGTCAATTCCTAAAATAATAAAACTACTTTATTGATTTAAATGTGTGTGAATGATATCTTTAAAATGTATACTGTTATTTTTGGTATGTAAGATCATAATTGTTGGAGCAAGGTCCCCTAACCGCATTTTTGGTTAAGTTTTGTAATATTTTGTAATCTCTAGTGCAACACAGGGGCTTTGAGGTGGGTCAAAGCCTCCAATGAATTGTAATGGATGAAAGGGTAGACCAAGAGTCTGAAAACCACGGTTTGTGGACCATAGAGTAGCGCAGGATAATATGTTATAAATAGATGGATAAATCGAGTCTAGAGGGAGGCTAAGTTTTGGATTAAGCATGGATTCGAACTGGTGGATCTTTTGTGTCAATTATCTGGGTAAGGGCTCTTGCTGGCTGTGTGCATGGAGACCTTGAGTTTTTTTGTGTGCATACCCCGTTGGCTGTGTGCACGGGCTGGTAGATAGAGTGTGTAAATTGAATCTGGACATGAATGAATGAGAATATTGTTTTGTGATATCTAAGTGTTACTGTGTTATGATTATCGGCTACGCTTTAGGTTAATTTTAGATTTTACCTTCTTGCTGAATACCGATGATTTACTGGTACACACATGGATGCGATGTTATGAATGCATAGATCTAGTTTAAGTGCTTGCTCTGGTTATATGTTATTTGATGATTTATGACCTTCACTTAAGTTACCCTGCCGATATACTGATAAGGTTTTCTGTATTAAGGCTTCTCCTACGCAGGTCTGTTAGATCTAAAGGGACCCGCTTTAATTAACTTTCTCTCTCTCAGGGTGCAGAAAATTGGATCCAGCACGCTCCCATACTACTTCGGGTGAGACCTTGACCTGCGCAAGTAGGCCATTTCCGAAAGGGCTAGTAGTACAGGGGTTTGTTGGCAAACCTTAAAACCAAACCTGGGTCAAGACCCCTCAAGCCAACAAATGGTTACCTTGCTGGGATCAGGAGAATTTTGAGAGAGAGATCTGGTAATGCCACAGGGTCATTGGCAACCACTGTAGCCTGAACTTGAGGACTGGTTCGACAGAAAAATCCAAGATTTTTCCCTAAAAGAGAATAGAATTAAGAAGCTATCTATCAAAGTGTGGAAGAACAAGTACATATTTATATAAGTGCACGAAATATTCTTCGTATCCTTCGCACACAAATTATAGGAGTGTTTGGCATGATTGGAAAAGTTCCAGACCTGCTGAAAGGATGATCAGGTCACGCAGTGGACCCATGAATTGATCCAACAACTGGAAAAAACTGATAACATGATCACCAGGACTGTAGATCACTGGGTTGATAGTATTTTGGGAGGGTTTGTAGCAGAATTTGTAGTTGATCAGTTTGTATCATATTCAGAAGTGGAATGAATATTATTCAAGGGATTTAGAGGTAAGTTCCTACACACCCCGTCATCATTGATTAAGATGCTATTGTGTGAAAAAGGTGTCCTATGTGGCCACACCGAGTGAATGACCTCCGACCAGAGCGGAAGCATGACATGAAGCGGTAAATACTACCGGGTTAATCATGAAGGAGGTAGATTTGTATATAGTCCCTTAAGGGAATCGCCTGATGCTAACCAGGGCGGGGTTGTACACGTTGAAAACAGTCCCCCGACTACACCGTCATCAAACCCACACAAGGGTAAGAATTCTCCCACCCTACCTCTGCCACCTCCTGAAAACGATATGGTTGCGCACATGAAACTGCCTACCTTTTAGGGTATGAGGGATGAGGATATGGATTGACTATGGTTTGTAGTAGAGTCTGTATGGACTGTGCATAAAATTAATAATGATGTTGTCAAAAGAGCGCAACTATCCATAGCCTTTGAAGGAAGGGACCTGGACTGGTTTATGGGATACATTGGTTAGCACGCGAATGGGTCGATACAAAATATTAAGGACGCCCTAAAACAATAGTTCTGAAAGCGTAAATCATACTCTCAATGTGTAGTTGAATTGTATGACTTCAAGTATGGACCTACAGAGTCCGTCTAGGAAGCTGACCAATGACTGAAGAAGGTCATCAATCATGGGGAATTTGTTTACGAGGGCAAACAACACAAGCAATGGTTTATATCCATGCTACTACCACATCTGCACGGACCTATGGGACAACAGAAGATCAAATCTCAGGAAGAAGCTCTGGAGATTTCCATGAAGTTAGAAACTACACCAAGAGATGATACTCAATTTGCGGCACTACAGATCCAGAGCCAACTAGAAGCGATGCACTTATAAATTTAGAAATTATGAAGGGATCGAGGTAAGGAAGCTAGCCTGGATGTTTGGTGCATACGCTGTAGGGTGTCAGGTCACACTAAGGATCATTGGCCTTTATTATTAGATTATATGCAAGCTGGGGGGCAAGCCATCTTTTTCCTAGAGAAAAGGTTGGACCCAGTATCCCCATGATGTGGTGTGCTGACTGTCGGGTAGTAGGAAGACATGATATAGATCACTGCCCATGGTTAGGTGACTATGTTCCAGAACTGCAACATTGGAGCAGATTCTGCTCATCTGTGGGTGATGATGAAAAAATGTATTGAACACTCGACCTCATGGTAGATAGGGGAAACCTATAAAGGGTGTAGGATGAGCCCTCATCACCATTATATCCCTCTGGGCAGGGTGGATCCCCGAGAAGAAGAAGGGGACGAGGGAGAGGGCGAACTGCAGTTCGAGGATGAGGGCAACTGATATGCTACAACTGTGGGGACGTGAGACATTATGCAAGAGACTTATTGAACCCTGCGCGCCAATCCTGTAGATATTGCAGGAAGTTAAACCATGTCATTGAGGACTACTCGATGCTAATAGAGAAAATTCATGAAAAACAACAGATTCCCACGCAGAATGTACAACGAGTTAAGGCAGAACCTCGAGATGATGGGCTAAGTATCAATGTGATCATGCGCAATGGCATTGCCACTGGAGGGGCTGAGGAAAAATTTGTTGCTGAACCACTAATCAGGAGGGCTATTGAGAAAAAGGAAAGCTTAGATCTGAAAAAGGAGAAATAAACCTTCATGGAAGCTCGGAAGGATATGGCCAAAGACGAAGCGTCCACCTTGAAGACTGCAGTAGATCCAAAAGAAGACGAATCAGTTAAGCCATTCCTTTAGGCATGTATGAAGTTTTTGTGCAACGAGAAGGTAGAAGAGAACACAAATTGGAGACTATGGAATGGACCAAGTCATCCTTGACTTAGGATTAGACGCAAATGTCCTACCCAAGAAAACCTGGCAAGGGATGGGAGAACCTAAGTTGGAGTGGTCCACTATTAAGTTTCAAATGGCTAATCAACAAAATATCATCCCACTGGGGTGACTACTGAAGGTTGTGGTAAACATCACAGGTGTTAAAGTTTATGCGGATTTTGAAGTAATCCAAATTGTGGATGATGCGAACCCTTACCCCGCACTCTTAGGTCTTGATTCGGCTATTGACATGGGAGGTATCATTAACTTGAAAAGGAGGAGTATGATATTTGAAAGTGAAGGTACACGGGTGAGAGTCCCTTTGGATCCAGCAAAAGGTGAGCGATACATTGAACCAGTATGAGAGGAGGAGGATATTTATCACATCTACAAACTGACCGCCCAGGATGATGATTGGATCAACCCTACGGCTGATGGCATGTTATGATGGGAAAAACACAGTGAATTCTTCTTAGACTTAGATGGAGAGATGGAACATTGGCAGAACCGGTTGCATGATGTATCTGCGTTGCGGTGCCTTAAGATCACAAAGAGATTTCTATCCATCTCCTCAGGGGTAAGATAAATACCCTACTTTGATGGTTATGGTAGTGTTAAGGACTTTATTAAAACAATTGAAGCAGATGTCCCTAAAGAACGGATATTTTGGGCCCTTGACTTGGCTGTGCGTGTGGCCCCCACATGATGGTGGGAAACCCATAAAGGATATTTTCAGGAATGGGGGGAATGCCGAAAAATGATGATTCTACGATTTGATCCTCTGGTCAACCCACCCTTGGAACTCTTCTCAGGTCGAGGGGATCCGCGCAAGCACTTGGCTCTCTGGATGGAAGTATGGAATGAAAACACATGGAATGAATGGGTCCATATGTTTATTCACGCTTTAGGACCAATCCCACCACTTGGTATTTGGATGCATAACTGAGAAACTTGATGAATCCCTGCAAGATATAGATGCTCTAGTCTTTAATGAGTCCCTCTCTAAGTAGGAATGTATTGCACCAGTTTGGGATGCACAGATGCAAGATACTGTCAACTGCAGAGATTTGTCAGTAGAAGACTGTGATGAAGACCCATGAAATATCATTATCCTAGAATCAGAAGGAGAATGTGTCATTGTAGGACCTCTGTTACAGCCAGTTGATGTTACCAAACCATTGAAACTGAAGGAAGTCAACATTGGCATGGAAGCGAATCCCAAGATGGCCAAGATTGGGGATTACTAGGATAGTGACACAGTGGGAAATATTACGGAGCTATTGACTGAATATCAGGATCTGTTCCCCACAAATTTCTCATAACTCAAAGGGATCATCAGGGATATCGGTGTTATGAGGATTACCGTGAAGCCGTATGCGCACCCTGTCAAGCAGCAACCCTATTTCCTGAACCCTAAATATAAATAGAAAGTCAAGGAGGAAATAGAGAAGACGGTGGCTGCAGGTATCATTGAACTAGTGGAATAGTCAGATTGGGTAAGCCCTATGGTGGTCTAGGAAAATAAGACTAAAGGAGAAATAAAGATCTGTGTAGACCTACACAAGTTAAATGATGCTTGTGTACATGATCCCTTCCCTATGCCATTCTCCGACGAAATTATGGATAATGTGGGAGGTCAGGAAGCATACTCGTTCACTGATGGGTTCTTAGGGTACCATCACATCCACATATCACCTAAGGACCGCAGAAAGAAAACCTTCACAACTGAATGGGGATTGTTATAGTACACTGTCATGTCGTTTGGGCTGAAGAATGCCCCTGCCATATTTTCACGAATAGTTGTAGCAATATTCAAGGAATTCATTCATAAGTTTCTGGAAGTATATTTTGACGATTGGAAAATTTTTGGATTAGTAAATAACCATGTGTCAAACCTACACATAATGTTGGATGCTTGCAGGAAACACCAAAATTTTCTAAACATCAAGAAATGCATATTCTTTGTCCCATTTGGGATTCTATTGGGACATGTGGTGTGTTAGCAGGGATTGATGGTTGACCTAGCCAAGATTGCGATTATCATCAATTTGGAAATTCCCACCACTGAGAAATAGTTGCGCTCCATATTAGGCCACACCGGTTACTACAAGAATTTTATTCAAGGATACACTTTGATCACTGCACCAATGGAAAAGTTGATAAATAAGGATGTTTCCTTTTTTTGGGATGACGAGTGTCAGAGGAGCTTTGAGCTACTAAAGGAAAATATGGTAACTACACCTATTCTTATATTTCCCAACTGGGCAAAGGTTTTTCATGTGCATGTGGATGCATCAGGGATAGCATTAGGAGTTGTCTTAGCCAAGCCAGGAGAAGGGGAAATCAATTATCTGGTTTCCTTTACTAGCAGAAAAATATCTAGTCCAAAGCGTAAATATTCTACCATGGAGCGCGAAGGATTGGCAATGGTATATTCCCTACAGAAATACAAGAACTATTTATTAGGTGGACACTTCAAGATGTTCACAGGTCATTCAACTTTAAAATACCTGGTCAATAAGCCTGTGTTGGGGAGGAAGATTTGTAGGTGGTTACTATTGTTTTAGGAGTATGATTTTGAAATCATTGTGAAACTAGGGATATTAAACGTTGCGCTTGATCACTTGTCTCAGATCGAGAATAGGGAAGAGCCAACTAACCTAGAAGAAGGATTACCTAACGCAAAACTGCTTTCTATCAAGGTGGTTGATGATAAATTTGCAGACATTGTTCAATGATTGACGACAGGTATGGTGCCCGATGGCTACTCAATACCACAGAAAAAGGAATTCGTCGCTCGCGCAGCCGATTTTACCATAATCGCGGGACACCTTTACAAGCTAGGCACAAATGAGGTGTTGTAGAGGTATTTATTGGAACACGAAAGACAAGATGTCTTGGCTAAGGCCCATGGAGGAGTTGCAGGAGGGAACTATGCAAGGGAAGCCACTGCGCAAAAAGTATTAAGGGGTGGGTTGTGGTGGCCCATATTGCATAATGATGCCCATGCGTATTTTCGGGCCTACGACGCATGCCAATGGATGTGGAAGTGTTCGCGTCGAGATGAGATGCCCCTGCAACCACAGATGGCTCTGTAGGTGTTCGATAGGTGGGCCATAGACTTTGTGGGACCCATCAATCCCCTAGGAAAGAAGACAGGTGCCCGGTACATCATCACTGCCACTTATTATGTAACCATGTGTGTGGAAGCAAAATATGTCAAGGATTGTACTCCAGATACTGTTGCACACTTCATTTTTGAACATATTCTGACCAGGTTTAGTTACCCGAAGATCCTAATGAGTGACAGAGGTACGCATTTTTTAATGAAACTATTGCAGCTTTAATTGAGGAATTCTAGATCCACCATGTGAAGAGCACCCCATATCACCCATAGGCAAATGAAGCAGTAGAGGCCTTCAATAAAATTATGGAACATGCGCTCACTAAGGTCTGTAACATTGACTGAAGCGATTGGGATGTGCACATCCCCTCAATCCTCTCCGCCTATAGGACCACATGTAAGAAAATCATGGGAAAAATGCCCTTTAGAATGGTCTATTGGAAGGAGGCCATCATGCCTATGGAATACATTGTCCCCAGCCTGCACATTTCAGCTTTTACAAACATGGCGAAACCATACATCATGGAGGAATGCTTGGCACAACTGATGGCCCTAGAAGAAGATTGGTTCATTGCTTAGTTCCACTAGCAGGTTCAGAAGGCTCATGAAAAATATTGGCATGATCGATATATTCCACTGAAGATATTTAAGGAGGATGAATTGGTATTACTTTATGACATCTAGTTTGCACAACACCCAGGAAAGTTTTGTAAGAACTAGTTGGGCCCGTACATAGTGAATGAGATTACCGATGGTGGTGCGGTCAGATTGGATATGCTGCACGAAGATTAATTGCCAAGGTACGTTAATGGAAGTCGCCTGCAACCCTATAGGGACAACCCAGTGCTACTCAAATGACTATATGGCTGGAGTAGCTGTGTAAAGGATGTTGTGTGCAATAGGGAGGAAACACGAAGATGGGTTTGACAATTGTGCAGGGATAATGTGCAGGGCAGGAGGTGAAAAAAGGTGCGATGTAGGTGCAGGGGTAGTACGTGGTGGGAAAAACTAGCCATTGAAATAGGCCGCCTGGGTGAAAAAGAGAGTTTACTGTTGAACAGAATGGGCAATTGGCAATTAATGTGGTGACCTGAGTGGATTTTTTACCATTTCCGTAATGATAGATTGCAATTAAGGCTAATCCGACTATTTTTCCCCATCGAGAGATATAAGAAGAGGGGTGTCGGCCACTGAGGGTTAGTTTGCTTTCTGAAACTCTCGCGCCTTGTGCCCCACGGTGAATTTTGGCTATTCTGTGCAATTTCCATCCATATGTCTAGGCGAGCTACCCATTCTGATAGCAGCAAGCTTGAATTGGTCTTCTAACCAAGAATGAATGCTACTAACCTCGTTGAGTCATTGGCTGTAATGGTTGTTGGTTCACAAAGGTGACTGTTACAGGCAACTTCGATACTTCTCATTTAATTGTCAACCCAGGGCAAGTCTTTTTATTTCAAGAGTGTGAGCACAACATATGCAATTGATATCAAGAACAACTACTCTATATCATCCTGAAGAGGATTATCTAATTCTCAAAGTTCAATCAATTCAAAGGGAAATGGAATTGTGAAATGCTATTTAACTATTCTGTCTAAGTAAGCGCAGAAAAGAGAGACCTACAATTGAATATCACACTGGTGAATTGAACATTAGTTCTACTGAATTGAACAACAACTTCAATAAATTGACAGTAATTGCTTATCTAATTTTTCAATGGAATTCTCTTTGTAAACTAATTCGCTGACATCGTTCTGAATCAATTAACAACTAGACACCTTACAGTATTGATGGAAATATCAAATTCTTAGCTATATACAAAATTGAATGGTAATCGTGCTAAAGCTTAATGAAATGAATATAAAAGAATTAGGAAATGATGGAAGCATATAACAGCTACAAAAACATGGAATGTAAGCCAGAAAGCATGAACAATAAACTATTCTATTGAAAGAGAAAGCAGTAGTGTTCTATGTTCGTAACTCAACAAATTAAATGATATCTCACAAAAAACATTCGATGATTGAAATGTATATTTTGTAATTGAATGTATAGCAAAAATATTAGCACCGAAACTCCCAGGGATGGGCCCAAACCACCAGAAGTCGACTGTTAAGGAAAACTCAGAGAATGAATATTCAAAACACCAAAATTCTTTATTAAGTTGAAGGTTAACACATGAATAAAACTGGATAGTTATGTCCCGATACGTCTATTACAAAAGAAAATCCATATTTAGCTCTATCCATATCATTTGTCTTTGACCTTTTATAAGGTGATTTCAATAATAGGTAACGGTCTTTTCCAAACGACAACCCACTGCTCATGGTTGTCATTTGAGTTATTCGGATGTGGATATGCCTTTCTGTCTTCTGCCGGCCCATGGGAGTCATTATGATTCTATTAGTCTCTGCCTATCAGCTGTCTTCTGATTGTCATTGATTTAGTTTCTTTGTTTCCCTGTGAATAAAGATACAATAAGTCAAATTCCCATTCTTAAACACCCATTTTACCGTTAGTTCATTTGTCTTGATTTTACAGTAATTTTCCTTTCCTTTACTATTAAGATGAGGAAAAATTCCTAAATGTGTATAATAATTTGAGGTAAAGGTAGGGTGAAAACGTACCTTATTTTTGGCCCAACATACTCCCTCGCTTACCTATATGCAGGTCCTTGTGAAAAGAAATGATTGAGGTGTAACTGGGTCAAAGAATAGGCAGGGTAGACTTCTTCTTTGTAGGCTATGAAACCATGTTTCTGTCTGATTTTTGCAAAGGCAACGTGTGTATGCCCTTCTGGCAGTTTGTAGTCATGATCATAACCCTCAGGGGGGTACCAGATGAGAGGGAATCTATACCTGCACTATATCCATGCAGGTGCCATGTTTAAGATCAGATTGTTGTATAAAAGGAACCTGGAGGAAAACACTTTGAAGTTTTCGTAACCAAATGGATCCTTGTTTTTCAAATTATTCGTGGAGGCCATCCACCTCTATTTGGCTGCTTCCAGAGCTGTTTTCTGAATGTCTTCGAAATACTCCTTTCCATGTTGTATAATATCCTTATGGATAGGCCCCAGTTTATTCCTTACTCCCTTTATTTGCATGAAATTATTATGTTGGGTAAATAACTACAGGGGTCTAATAGGCTCTCCTCTAACCCAAATGTCTAGGCCATGTTCCCTCTTCTGAAAAATGTTGTAGGCTTTAGCCCACCGAATATGGTTCTTAGCAAAAGAGAGGAAAGCCTGGAACTGGATATCTCCTATAAAGGGGTTGGGATTATTGTCCATGTCCTCCTCTAGGAAGAAGTTGTGCATGTATAGTTCACACAAAAGGTGTTCGAGCTACTTATTTTGATCATTGTAGCAATGGAATAATTCCTCTATAGTTTTAAAAGCTGTGGGCTTCCATGCCCTGGCGGCCTTGATCTTCAGTAATAAATATCGTTCTACCAGAAATAGGGCATAGATGGTGGCTGGTGCCCTGCATGTTAGCACATCAGAGTACAGAGAGAAAACCATAGTGGTTTGTTTCTTGGCTTGTTCCACCTGATCTTGTGCTTTATTTACCTTTGCATGTGCTTCTCTGAGTTGAGAAAATGTCTGATCCTTTGCTACAAAAAGCTCTGTGAATGTCTTTAACAGTGCCTGATACTCTTGTGCCTAATACTCTTGATACTCTTGTGTTTGAATTAATTCATTATGCAGTTTTTGATTGGCAGTCTTTTCTACTAGAGGAGTGTAGGTAGGGGCTTCCTCCGTTTGGGTTTCCTTTTCTTTTGCGAATTCCAGCCTAGTCTGCATAGAGGCTTCAATAGTGTCCACTAGGTTTGTTTGTACCTCAATCTCAGTAGTGTTTTCTAAGTCAGTTTGTGTCTCAACCTCAGCAGTGTCTATTAAATTGGTGACAAACTTTATTTGGGTTTCTGTGGTGGTCAATTCTTTCTTAGGCTTCTGAGGCTTACTTACTTCCTTCAACTGCTTCCTCAAATGTTTTACCATTTTCCTTAACCTTTTGTAGGTCCTGCTTATTTTAGTTAGCTTCTTTTTAACTAAATTCTCTTCTGGCCTGATTTTAGCAAGGGATGGAGGAGCAGCAACCTCATTTCCTGGAATGGTGGTGCCCGTTTCAAGGTTTTCAGTGATGGTATTGTCTACATGTACTCCATAATTTACCTATGCATTCATGTCCCGGCTGGGTGAGATATTATTCCATTCAAGTGTTAGAGGGACCGTTTCCATGCTTGCATTATGTTCTAAGGGGATGGTGTCTCCTAATTGGTTTTCATATTCAGCTACCCCTTATGCCTGCTCTTCCCTATTCACCCCATCACTTTCTAGAGGAGACAAAGCCCTAAAATATTGTGATTCATATTGGTGGGGTAATATCTCGGTGTGGCTAGAGTTGCTGGCAGTGGTAGATTGGTTTAATGGTTCCTCTTGCTCTTTAGCTTGCTCATATGGGCTTCTAGTTTCTCGAGATGCCCTCCTTTTTTTCCAGAACTCGAGCCACCTCTTTCTCATAGTCTTGTAAGGGTAGGTTTTGAGGGCTTGAAGGTGGTGAGTGGGATGGCCCTACTTCCTTAGGTAATTCCAAGGTTTCTGTTTGTAATTGCAGTCTTTCAGATCGTCTTTGCTTGCTTGGTTCTTAGGTCGAAGCACGAGTCCTTTTCCTTCTTATTCTTCTAGGTATGTTCATTCTAGGGAGCTCAATTTCGGTCCTGACAGGTTTTTCCTCAAGTGCTTGCATGGTAGGGGTAACAAAATTTTCCCAGGATGTCTGTTGTTTGCCTAACTCATGCATTATGATTAACTTGATTATACCATGGTGGCTGATGGTTGCTTGGGCGTTTTTAGCCTTTCTCATTTGAACAATAGTGTCGTTTAATACATAATTTAAGAAAGAAGGCTGATTAACTGAAATATTTTGTTTAAGAACAATTAACAATTTGAGTTTATGGGGTTTTGCCATGTCTTGGCTTCCATCACATGTTATGAATCTCTGAATGAATGCTTCCAATTCCTTCCATGGTTGTTGTAAAGAGGTAGGGTTAATCCCTTTTCCTTTTCGTTCCAATGGTTCTCCTGGGTCCTGGTACGTTGCGATTTCTTGTCATAGAAGAAGGTGCTTTTTGGCCCATATTTCTCCTTCTGCTGGTATTCCAGAGACTTCAACAATGATATCCTCTGTGACCGGTATAACCCTTCCCCTGAGATTGGTCTATCCTTCCTATAGGTTTTGCAGTAATTCAATTGTTATCTCTGTATCAAATCCTTGCAATTTGTGTAAGTATGGCAGCCAACCAGCTTGCTAGAGAATGCTGCGAGCTGCGTCTGATATTGGGAAGGTCGTAGGTTCATTTCGGAGAGAGTTTCCTCCCATGTCTGATGTGTTTTCTTGAGCTCATTTCTCCTTTTGTTTGTGTTTCCTTTCGGCCCTGTTGGTTAGAATAAACACTGCATGTAAGAGAAAGAAAAATTACAGTCTTCTATCATAAATGTAGGTAACTTCATATCATTATTGCAATGATTCTTTGGTCTTATCATTGTATCCAACGGAATTCGTGTAGGGAATTCACATGCTTAATATTTATGGATATTTACACCCCCTCTCTCGAAATAATGGCGTCCACGTTCTTAAGTACAAGAGAGATTTGATTAATCATGAATGCATAAGGGGGGAAATATTAGGGGTTGGTAATCATAGTCTGTACATGAGAACGGTGACCATGGCCTTGGAGCTCTAGGAAAGAGGAGTGATTGTAAAAATTATGAATGGGTGTAGTGTAAAGGTCAGAATTGGAATTTATCATAATTGTATCTCATGCAGAAGTGATCGAATAAGGGAAGAAAGCAGTACAACAATTATTATGATAATATGTCCTTATTTAATGGTATGGTGTGACAGAAGCATGAATGTAATAGATAATGATTGGTTGCATCATACCAGAATTCAAACATGAAATCATAGTTCATTTATAATTACTTATGCGATAAAATAGTATTATCACTAATTCGAGTAGTGGATTTATCTTGGGAATGGAAGAAAATAGGAGATAAGGTATATGTAAGAGTAATTGGATATCGCTGGAACCCACTTTCATACCACAAGCAGAGCCACTGCTGCGAATAGGCATTCATAGCCTCGACAGGGTTGCTATTTTAACTCGAAGAATGAGCCAGAATCCTTTATGCACAAGTAGTTATTTTTCCAATTTTATGGAGAGATCACCATGCTGGTGTGGTGGCCAGATAGTCAAGTTGACACTCACTAGAGTTGTAATAGAGTGATCAGGCCTGCTCGTGATGAGACCTCCTGTCCTTCAAGCAATTGAGAAGGTCATTACCCTAGTGTGTTGGCCATTGTGGGCATGTCACGTGGTAAACTCTTATGATTATGGTAGGCTGGCTTGTGATGAGACCCCCTATTCTCTTTTAAAAATTTTCATATAGAAATATTTATTCATTTTGAAAAGTAGGCATTTTGTTTTATGAAGAGACCACTGTGCTGGTGTGGTAGCCAGATAGTCACAGTGCCATTCACTAGGGTTGTAACAGAGTGATCAGGCCAGCTCGGGATGAGATCTCTTGTCCTTCAAGCAGTTGAGAAGGTCATTACCCTGGTGTGTTGACCATTATGGGCATGTCACCTGCTAAACCCTTATGATCATGGTAGGTTGGTTTGTGATAAGACGCCATATTTTAAATTTTTAATGCCAGCATAATATTTATTCTTTATACATGAAGGGAGGCTCATTAACTCCTTAAGAGTTAGGGATGGTGTGAGAAGTAAAAATAATACCAATAAAATTAATGTCCCTTATTCTTGAATCTTTATGTCAAAGGGAAATACTACTCGAGAGTGTAGAAGATATACCGTTATAAGAATATGTATTGTGTGATAACATGTTTGAATAGAAGATGTTTTAGCCGTTCATTGCATAGATGTACCATGTCAGCTTCTGAAGTAGAGATTTCCATTTAAAGTTCCAAAGGATCATCATATTATTAATATTGATGTTTTTCTCCTCTTCAAGTGCCAATTTCCACTTAGAAATATGTTTTATAACTCGGGTGTGGAATGAGGAGAGGTCATTAAAAAAGAAAGAAAGAAAAATCATGCTAAAAGAGGGGAGAAAAAAAAATCAACTGTTCAATCCGTTTGAACAAAAACTATTCAATTGGATTGAACAACAACAGTAAACAAGAAAAAACACGGATCTTAAATCTGATTGAACAACAACTATTCAATTGGATTGAACAATAGTCGTTTAAAGATTTGAACAGCAAAAATAAAAACACAAAAACACGACTGTTCAATTCGATTGAATAGCAGCTATTCAATTGGATTGAATAGTAGTCGTTCAAATATTTGAACAACAAAAGTAAAAACACAAAAAAAAAAACGGTCGTTCAATCCGATTGAAATACAATTGTTCCATTGGATTGAATAGTAGTCATTCAAAGATTTGAACAACGAAAGAAAAAAATGCAAATAACACGGTGTTTCAATCCGATTGAACATCAATTGTTCAATTGGATTGAACAACAACCTTTCCATTAGAGGAATTTTGAGGTCTAAAATGGGCTTCCTAAGAAAAATGTACAACCAAAATAAACTTTATAAGAACTAATAGGATTCAAGATGATGATGTTAACCATGGGGGATGATTCACCATTTTTTAAGTAAAAGGGTTAAAATATTAAAAAATAATAAAATAACAAAACTACTTTTTAAACTCGTATTTTAAAATTAACTCCAAAATTTTTTACTCAAATTTCGAGAAGTATTACTCATTGGATGTAAAATTTAATTCCTCATTCAAGGAGTACCCATGTTTCATACTTTCGATGGACCCTTCTACACGAAAAATTGGAAATACATGAAAAATGTGATTGCAATCACGTTTTTTTATGTATTTCCAATTTTTCGTGTAGAAGGATCCATAAAAAGTATGAAACATGGGTACTCTTTGGATGAGGAATTAAATTTTTCATCCAACGAGTAATCCCGCTCGAAATTTTAGTAAAACATTTGGGAGATAAGTTGAAAATACGAGTTGAAAAAGTAGTTTTTTCTTTTTTCCCTCTAAAATTTGATGATGTAATCAAATCTTAGTTTATTATTTCCACTATTATTTTATAATTTCCTTAGGAGGCCCATTTTAGACCTCAAAATTCCCCTAATGAAATATTTGAACAAAAAAAGTAAAAACGCGAAAAAACACGGTTGTTCAATCTGATTGAACAATAGCTGTTCAATTGGATTGAATAACAGTCGTTCAAAGGTTTGAACAACAAAAGTAAAAATGCAAAAAACAAGGTTGTTCAATCTGATTGAACAACAAAGAAAAATGCAAGGGGTGATGAAGGAAAAGGATATTATTGTGAGTATAAATAATTTACAACAAAATAAAAAATTGCAAGGAAATTATATACAATATTTACAAAAAGAAATAACAAGCTCTTATGTACTTAAAATTGTGGGGTTGTCACCCCTTTCTGCTAGAATTTGGATAGTAGGATCATTGCATACCTGTTGGCAGAAAGACTCTTTTATAAGAGGTTTATACTAGAGGCACACTCTATGTTCGTTGACTCAAAATGTAGAACCGGAACCATCTATGGTGGTCAAGGTGAGGGTACCGTTGTTGTGTAATTATTGAATTTCGCATGGGCCAAGCCACCTTATTTGCAACTTCCCTAGAAAATATTGGAATCTGGAGTCATAGAGAAGTGTCAAATATCCTTTTTGGAATGTCTTATTTTTGATGAGGTTGTCATGCCATTTGGCACATATTTGTTGTACGGTTGTTGTGCACTGCAGGGCCAATAGCCATATTTCATCTAGTTCATTTATTTGCTAGAGTATTTTAATCTGGGCCTCTGTCAAGTCCAACCCTACTTCCTGGTCTGTCCTTAAAGTATTTAATTCGAATTCAATGGAAAAAATAGGCTCTCTCCCGAATACTAGATGATACGGAGAATATCCAGTAGTGTTTCGCCATGTTGTGCGGTAAGCCCACAAGGCCTTTAGTAGTCTAGTGGCCTAGTCCTGACGATGTGCTGATATTGTTTTAGTAAGAATTTCCTCAAGGAATTTGTTGGTACTTTCGACCTGCCCATTTACCTGCGGGTGGTAAGGAAACGTGACTCTATGGATGATATGGTGGTTCTTCAGGGTGGCTGTAATTTTATTACCCACAAACTGTGCCCCTCCATCAGTTATCACTTCCCATGGTAAACCATATCGCACAGATAGCTCAAAAACTATGTTAATTACAGATTATTCCGTGGCTCTTGATAAGGCCACCATTTCCACTCACTTTGTTATGTAATCTGTGGCAACCAGTATGTATATTTTCTAATTTGATGGCGGGTTGAATGGTTCAACGAACTCTAGTGCCTATCGCTTGAACGGTTCTACTACCAATGGTGGTTGTAGTGGCATTTCATCAGCTTGGAATGGGCGGCCCATCCTTTGGCAACTATCGCAGGCTTGGACATATTTTTTTTCATCTTTAAAAATCGTGGGCCAATAATAACCCAATTGTAATACTTTTTGCCTAGTTCTGTGATCTGCGAAATGGACACCACAAGGTTCAGCGTGACAGGCCCGTAGGATGTCATAAATCTCGTCTTATTAGATGCATCTGCATATATGCATGTCAGCCCCTGTATGAAAGAGGTATCCACCAATATAGGAGAACCTAGCACTGTGCTATACAATCTGTTTTCATTCCCTTGATGTCAAATGTCTGGGAAAATTTCCTACTGCCAAATAGTTTGCTACATCTGTGTACCATGGCGTTTTTACTGCTACAAGGAACATATGTTCTCCAGGAAACTGATCGTCCATCGCTAGTGTGTCATATGTCTTTGGAACCCTGGATAAGAAGTCTGCAACCACGTTCTCCTTCCATGGACAGTCTTTGGTAGTTATATCGAATTCCTGCAAAAGCAGCAACCAACGAGTTATTCTCCCATTTGTGATTGGTTTATTAGCTAGATATCTAATGGCAGAATGATTAGTATATAGGAGTACTTGATACCCAGTTATATAATGCCTAAATTTATTGATAGCATAAATGACAACCAAGAATTATTTTTCAGTCACTGTATAGTTTAGTTCAGCAGGAGTGAGATTTTTGCTGATATAATAAATAGCATAGGGCTTTTTTTCTTCTTCTTGACCAAAAACTGCCCCTATCGTTGTGTCGAATGCATCCAAAGAAATGTGAAAGGGAATCTTCTAGTTAGGACCACGTAGAATTGGTGCCGTCGAGACTAGTTTCATTAAGTCTATAAAAGTAGTGTCACATTTATCAAACAAATGAAATTCAACATTTCCAATTAATCCATACAAGGGTGCAACAAATTGTGAATTTTTTTTTATAAACTTGCGATAATACCCTGCATATCCAAGAAAACTGTGTACCTCTGTCTGCGTAGAAGGTGTGGCTAATAAAAGGATTACTTCTATTTTTTTCGGGTCTACCTATATTCCATATGTAGAGATGTAATGTCCTAGGATTACTCCTTCGGTCATCATCATGTGGCATTTTTCATTACTTAAACATGACCTAGTAGCAATACATCAATATAATACCTTTTCTAGCGTTTCTAATGCTTGATCAAAGTCATCACCATATGGAGTGAAGTCATCCATGTAAATTTCAATTCCCTCATTTATTAAATCAGAAAAAATGTTGAGTATGGCTCTTTGGAAGGTTGCTAGGGCATTGCATAATCCAAATGGTAGTACCCGATAGGAAAATGTACCCCATGGGCAGGTAAAGGTTGTTTTATCCTGGATTTGATTCTAACCGTTGAATCTGTCAAGAAAGGAAAGAACAATTTTCCTGCCAATGTATTGAGGACTTGGTCAATAAAAGGAAGTGGGAAGTGGTCCTTCTACGTTGCTTTATTCAGTTCTCTATAATCCACACAGATTCTGTTTTTCCCATTGTTTTTAGGAACGAGTACTAGAGGGGAGACCCATTTGCTGTCCAAGATAGGATAAATGAAATTTACATCCAGCTGTTGACCGGATAAATCAATCTTGCAGACAAGATCGATCTCCCTAGTACCAAAAGGTAATCTAGCAACAAACAGCCAAGTAAACCTATCTTTCTCTAGACATGTGATTTACAAAAGAATACTATAAAGGTCTTAAGGTCTTACCGTAGATCCAATGCTTGTTCGAAGTAGTTGTCCTTTGGTCGCTTGAAGGAGTTATCTTTATAGACCTGTAGTCACAAACAAGCAAACATTAAATAACACCTATATAGTAAATATTATAAATCATGCCTATCATGGTGATCAAGGAATCCATGAAATAAACAATTAATTAACAGCTTATTGAGAAAAATGAATTCATTTGTATTAACTTTGAATAAAAGAAAACCTTACAACCTTAGCCTTGATGTTGAACAGGCCTTCCCGGGGTCTGAAGCAGGAATCTCCTCTACTCTGACAAGACTTGCACTCTTCCAATCGAGACAGATATAGGTATGTGATCTTTCCTCACAAAATCTCAGTTAAATGAGTCTGAATCCCAACAGCACTTTACCTCAAAACAATTCTAAAGATTGAACTCCCTTTGAGGCTACCCAAGGCCTCTTTTTATAGTGCAAAAGGGGAGGTTTCAGTTCCAACAATGAAGGGATAGAATCCTCATTCAAAGGGATAAGATCCTCACATCAAGGGGTTAGCTCCTTAAGGCAAGGGATACATGAACCTCAAAAGAGTGGTTCTGCCACCGCAAGATTCTTTCTAAAGGCTTCTAGAAATTACTGAAAGTGAGATTTTTGAGTTTACTTGCACCTTTTTAATATTTTACAGGGGTCCGCACCCTTAACACATAGAAAGTGCATTCAGGTACGTAGGAGTCATGAACATTAGGTGCGAGACCGCAGGCAAGACAAAGAGAAAGTGGGATACCAGAGTTAAAGACATTTTTGAGAGCTTTTCTCTTATTTTTAAGGCTTGACATGAGGAACTGATGTGTTAGACTTGCAAAGGAGGAAGTATGAGTGATAATGAGCTCATACAGATAGCATAATGTCAAGATGACAATTTTCAGTGCAACAGATTACCCCCTAAAGTACAAAGTCTGGAATAGATGAGAGTCTGTTATGTATGAAGAGTGAAGTAATTTATCATTTCAAAGATCATCCTATGGACACCCCAGTCGGAACCTGTAAAAACATTCAATGCAATATATATATATGTAGATATATCATCGCTAAGGTAGGCATTCCCATACTCAGATCAAAACTAACTTAGAAAACTGATTTAAACTATTCTGATACAGGAATTATTTTCAATACATCAACAATATAGACATGTGTAGAAACAGTATAGACGCAGCCATCTGTTTATGAATAGTCCACTGTATAAATGAATAACAAAATTCCTTGCAACCTGGATGGTAGAAACTAGATCCAGGGTCTTGATTTCTGCTTCTCGAACTAGTACGATCCTATCCATGTGAATGAATGTATCGAAGTCGAGCATGGTAGAAACCACTTGATTACCAGTCAATAATGTAGACTATTAACAAGTGTAAGAGTAACCACCAGTAATGTCAATGGCCCTCAAAGTACTCAGTACAATCCATGAAATGTGAATGAATGAGTTGAAGTCGAACATGTCACAGAATCATTTGATCGAAGGTCAATGATGCAACCTATCGTCGAAGGCGAGAAATCTACCATTAAGGCATGCAAATTTCAAGGTACTGATGATTTCTAGATCAACTTCCTAGATAACGAGTTGTCGTCGATAGGAAGTGATCCGCCGTAGGCAAGCCCACAACACGAAATCATAGATCAAGTTTTGAAGAAATATATTGGCAAGGACTTACTTAGGGATGGTCATAATGGACGATAGATATTTTTCAGATGAATGGTTTGTTTGAACTATCCTCTTGAACACATAACGACACTGCAGATGGCTTGGTGACAATTAACCCAAAGATAATACCTAGAAATTGGCTGAAGACATTCAAAATGGTTTGATTAACTGTTAGGCAAAGGATTTCCCAACCCAGGTGAACAAAAGTGTCATGTTCAATAGTGGTTAACAGCTTTTTGAATAATCAAAATACAACAAACAGGTTCATTTTTCTCTCTTTTCCCCCACCATTTCTGGCAAGTACCTCTTTATTTTTGACAAGCTTGAGGAGGATAACATTTTCTTGTTTATAAGCTCATCCTTCGAATGAGTCCAAATTAGTTTAAGATTCGAACCCTAAGAAGGAGTGGTTCGTTCCTGTTTAAAATTGAACAGGTCCTTTACCGTTAAATTTTAATGAGTCCAGTATAGAAAAAACTCGGTGTTTTTTCAATTTTAGGGAGTTATAAGAAAAAACTTAAGAAGACTCCATGGGTGTACTTTTTCGTAAATTTAATCTCTCGAGCCCGAAAAAGGATAAAATAATGCGGGAGAGAACTCTATTGACCGTAACTAGTCAACGTATACCTTTTTCGTGAATAGTCCATTTTAGTCTGTAAAAGGGGTTAACTTATACTGAAAGGACGATCATTCATTTATTTTAACGAGTTCAAATAATCAAGTGCTCGGCAACCTTTTCAATTTTCGAGAGTCTGAAAAGAGCTTAAAAGAGGACTCCAAGTTTTCGCTTTTTTGTAAATTTTTGAATGAGTCCGAAAAAGTGATAAAATTATTCTCTTTGTTGAAAAACGATCAATTTTCCTGAAAAATCCAATTTTCTGCACAAAAACTTGAAATATTACACATACTTGTTTAAGATAAATAAAAATGTTTTCAAAAATTACCTTTTTAAAGTGAAAAATAAACAAATTATAAATTCATTTATTTGGAAAAACTTATAAAAAGGGCTTTTCTAACTTCATTTTTACCGTTTGGGTTCAGAGTGAAAAGTGAGAGCTTTTGGGTAAAAAAGTTGCTGCGAAGATTCTGGAAAATATGTCTGGCGAAATCGAGAACCGTCAGCTCCAGGTAATCCATGTCCTCCTTATCTTGCATTTCATCCGTTTACATTTCATTTTTAGGCTTTTAATTTTCATTTTTAAAGGAAAAATAGGTTGAAAAAATCGCTTGCGGGGGTTCGCAGGTGCAACACACGGGCCCTGCGGACCTCGACTTTTTTCTACATAGAAAAAAGTCCCGGTTCCGTACCTGTTTCACAGCGCTCGTGCATACCTACGCATTGTGTATGAAAATAAGGTGCAGACCCTGCGCAATGAAGTTTCAAACTTAAATTTCTCAATTTCCGCCAATTTTTTTTTAAACAAACTTGTTCAAATATATCTTTTTATGCATTGTAGGACATTCAAAATTCTTATTTGGAGAGTACGTGAGCATGAAGACATAAATGATTCCGCAATTAATCATTTGCCTATAATGCAGGCATTGAGAGCATGTAGTTTATACAAATTTTGGGCCATTCAGGGCATGAGGGCACAGTTAGACCTCCTGACGTGGCTAGTGGACAGATGGAATGTAAAAGACCAGTGCTTTGTTATTGGAGGCCACCGGCTCGAAATTGAGCTGGAGGATATATATTTTTTAATTGGTTTGTCCAAGAGGGGCGAACAAATTTCTCTGTTTGGGACTAGGCCAGGTGGCCAGTCTATCGCTAGTCTTCGACTAGAGTTCTGTGATGATCGGGTAGACCCCAGGGACAAATGGATCGACATAAAAAATATCATCCATCCTGAGCTTAAATTTATTGCATTTACTGTTACCAGACTATGCGGGAGTGCATCGTTGCATGTGGCTACCAGCTCTCAGATGCGCATTGCTGTAGACTGTTTTCAAGGCACCATTTTCAACTGGTGCGAAGCTGTGTTGGCCAATGTAAAAGGCCAACTAACCAGAGAAAAGAATGGAAAGCTAAGAAACATTGGATATGGATCCATTGTAGTCACCTATTCTCTAAAGAGGATCCCCATGTTAGCTCTGCAGCATATTCTTGTTGATGTTGGTCGACCTCGAGAACCTAGGATGGTTCATTGGGTTGCTTTGATGGCCTGCCATGCTGAGGGCATCGAGGTTTTTCGATTTCCTTCTACATATTTTTGTTGTTTGTGTTAGTGTCAGCCTTTGCAGCCTTCCTTCAGTGATCAAACATGCTCTTACAAAGTGATTTTAAGGTGTCAAGGTCAAATTTTGTCATTTCAATAAGTCTTCAAGCAAAATTTGGTCACTAGGCATTACGTAGTTTGCTTTTCACCTTCCAAAGTTGTCCAAATGTCGGTCCATGTCACCATTCAGCCGAGTGTGCCGTGTTTCCGCAGGGTTTTCATCATCATTCTCCAAGTTCCATTGGCTCATTTTACAAACTCTTGTTCATGCCTTCAGCTTGTGCCTTGGTAAGGTCCATTTCCCTCTCCTAGGGTTTTGGAGGTAATTTCTCTTGGATGGTCAAATAATTAGAAAAACTTGTATCCTGATGTTCATACACCTTCCCCTATCATTAATGTACCTTATTAAACACTTCCCATCACCGAGATCCCCCAAATTCCTCATTTTTGCACAAACCCTAGTTTCTTGCCACAACTTGGCAATTTTCTAGGCTAGGCCTGTGTTTTTCCCTTTTGGACCCCTTCCCCTCACTCAATCTCTGAGATTCCACTTTCCCCTGCTTCCTAACATCCCTCCCTACTTCCCAAAATTTCCCCAAGAATTTAGAAGCCCCTTATCCCCTTCATTTCGCTTCATTTCGACAAAATCCCTTGTTTCACACATCGGGATAGGTTTCACTCAAATGATTTTTCAGAGCAATAAAAGATGCATTTTGGAAAACTGAGAGAGGCGTTTGTACAAAACTTTCCAAGGAATAAAAACCTCCTTCAATTTTTACACAGGTATAATGGTTTTGGAGAAATTTCAAGAATACCATTGCCTCAGGAGAATTGATGCACCTGCAGGAAGTAGTGTTTGGAGATTTGAGTTTTGATAGGGTAAATGAACTCCAAATTGCAAGATTCCACTTGGGTTGGAAAGTAGACTCCAACATATTTCCAACGAGCTATCACACGCCTAATTTGGACACCAGAAAGGCCTCCAAAATCCTCCTGCAAAATGCACTATGTGGCGCGCTACGCATATAAAAGTGCGCGCTACTCATATAGCCCCAAGGCTGGAAAACAACAGTTCATCACCCAAATTCCCATCAAACCACTTCATTTGTCTGCAAGTAAGTTATTTATGCCTGCTCAGTGATTTTTGGATTTGTTATGGTGTTTCGAATGTGAATAAAACAAGTGTTTGATATGGTGAACATCAAACCCTACGTTTATACCAAATCTACTCCTAGGGTTATGCATAAAGTTTGAAGATTGTGTTGGTGCTAAATTCTTGCCATTTGTCAACCTTTTCTTTGTATTCCATCACTGTTGTCACTACCATGTGATCATATCGTCGTCCCTTCCCCATATTCATTATCCTCATATCCCTTTATACTTTTGGTTCCCATGTGAAATCCCAAACCCTATTACTTACTACTACATTCCTCCATTGACAAAAGCCTAATCTCCATAACATTCAAGGGTTGTTTCTTTGTCCTTGATTCCACTTGAATCACTGATATGTTTCCATTTCATTTCACTCCTGTCCTTAAAAACTACCCCCCATCACCATATCCCATTCCTATCTCACTTATAGGGGTTCTCAATCCCTCATTCCCTTTGGCACGCATTGGGCGATTGGAGACAAAGACACCAAGGTCTCATTTCTCATTTTCAACAAGCTGAACATACACATTGCAACACCATGACTGACAACAACACATCATACAACCGAGACAGTGTTTTCACTACTGAAACTGCATGCACCAGGAGGATACTGAAACGAGGTGAAACACATGATCCACTTCGGATTTTGGCCGAGGCTTCGTTGGCTGGACATGATACATGATGGAGGGTCTTCGCTCTGAATTTGAGCAAATTCGGAGAAATTTTTGTCATTTTGAAATATTTTGGTCCAAAAACAGATTTTTCAGCTATACGAGTAGCGCGTCGACGTGCTCGCTTTTGTTTGGGACACTTGCTGAAGGAAAAATTTATATTTCTGGGTTTTTCATGGTAATTTATGCATGCTCAAGTATTTCCGAAGCATTTCATCAAGTTCTGGATGATCAAAAGGCCCAAAAACACCATGAAAACCACCTTGCTGCCACCTTTTGCACCAGCAGGAAGTACTTCTGGGAGAATGAAGTTTTGGAGGGGAAAATGAGCTCCAAATTGGGAAATTCCACTTGGGTTGGATAGCCAACGTCCAGGGATTTCCAACGAGCTATCATGAGCTCAATTTGGATGCCAAGAAGTGCCCCAAAATCAGGCTGAAAGGCGCGCTACGCGTATGGCTCAGGGGCGCTACGCATATGGATTTTTGGTCAATTTTTCACCTTCCAGCTCAGAATTTCGGCCAGTTGAACCAGTTTTTCTTGTGGATGAAATTTTTGAGTTATCATGATGTAAATTAATGGTTGGCATGTAACTTTGACTCACTTTTACCTATTCTAGATGATTCACTCCTAAAAAAGTAAAAATCAGATGTAAGAATCAGTTTCCTCCCTTTTAGAGGCAAGTTGTTTAGATGCCTATATTCTAGCTCCTTGTTTAGAATTAGTTGGAACTGCTCCTAGAAGGAGGAATTCGACCCCTAGAGGTGTGGGAAGGGGTTAGGAGGTCTATATGATGTAATTTCTGAGACATTCTATAGGTTGGACTCTTGGGAAGATTTTGGGCACACTATTGTACATATTTTTCATATTTTGGCTAAGGAAAGATTAGAGGTTTTGTAGCACCTGTTGGGATTCTTGTGGCTTTCAGTTCTTGATGGTGTTTTATCTCAGTTTATTGTAAGTTCTTTCATGTTTAATGTATGCCATTCCATTCTTATGCTTCTGAAACTAAATGAATGAGTAAATGAGGTTGAATCCATTGATTTCAGTGCTCTGCCTTTGAATTTGTTTAGTTTTACATGTTTTCGCCTGTTTGGAGAGGATCCATGTTCTCCCTTGCCCTCTTCAGCTCCTTGTCATTCTGATCCATCCATATACCCGATCAAAAGCATCAAGACTACTGCCTACCTCGCCCCAACTCGAATTCTGCAAAGATCTGGCCTTATCCCCGGGCCCAAAAATTGTTTTTTCCCATTTCTCCAACAAAAACCCAAAAAATCAAAATCAAACTTACCTATCTCTTTACTAGCCTAAAATCAGTATTCATTGTTCATTATAAGTCATCTCAGCCCCTCTGAAAACATTTTGCCGAGATAGACCCGGAGAGAGCCCTCTCCTGTCCTCGTAGGGCTAGCTACGAGGCTGAGCGTGGTTTGATGTAGCCTTGAGTTTTACCTTATTTCAGCCTAAGGTAGATTTGAGCGCTAACATAGTGGCGACCATACTGGGGAGAAACTCAAAACGTTTTCTTGTTATAGACGGAGTCTGAAGTCACGCCAGGTAGCCTTCGAAACGCTGTTGCTATGCATCAGCGAAGTAGATAAACGCTGCTTCAGTCGATCTCCGGTTTAACTTGTAATCGTAGCATTTAACTTGTAAATTGCCCCAGTACATGAAATCAAGTTGCAGATCTGATGGTTGATGGTGAACAATGGTCAGACATCGCGAGGCTGAGCGTGGTTTGATGTAGCCTTGAGTTTTGCCTTATTTCAGCCTAAGGTAGATTTGAGCGCTAACATAGTATGGCAACTTCATTCACTGAACAAATCCAGAAATCAATGCTTCATGGTGACTTCACTGTAGGGAGATCAGTAGTTGTGAGATTTTCAAGATGGACCGAATCACGAGAAGATATGCTCCCATGAGTCGAGATCACATTCCAGGTTTTCCGAATAAAATGCCCAAGGTAGATTGGTCAAGGAATCTTCCTACGTTTAATGATGATGGTAAGAAAGATGCTACTTTACATCTGATTAGATTTCACATGCATATTCGCAAGTTGAAGGTGGATTTTCCTGAAGATTGCTTGATGAAGATATTCCTGGCCACACTAGAAGGTGAAGCCCAATCTTGGTATGAAAATTTGCCGCTGGCCTGTATTTATTGTTTAAAGGATTTTCATGCCCTGTTCATTGAAAGATATCAAGTATCTTATCCATCATTAAATTTAGTTCATGACTGTTGCAAACATGCTTCTAATTTTATTGAAAGCCTTGAGAAATATTATGAAGATGATAATTTCATGGATGATGAGATCATGGAAGCCCTATATGAAAATCCATTTCAGCAACATGAAGAGAACCTAGAGGATACCCATAAAGACAATCATGAAAATTTGCAGCAGGATCAAGATTTTAGTGTGGTGGAAGATGAAGGAGTTTTGAATCTTGATAGTCAACCGGAATTACATGAAATGGATCAGCAGTATGAGGAAAGTTTGTATACTCCTTCACTTGAAATCAATGAAGACAATCACTGTTTGAGCAAAAGAAAACAAAAGGTATTATCTCCTCTGTCTGAAGATGAGATAGATCAGCTATTGAAAGGTCATATTCCAGCTCAAGTTAACACAGATCTGCAGTGTGCACATGGCCAAGAAGGTGATGGTGGAACTTCTTCCTTTTCTGAAATGGATGACAGTCCTGTAAGCAGCTTTATAGATCAGCAGGTTGAAGATGTCTATATGGCTGAAAGAGATGAAAGAGAAAGTGTCATTTCAGATCTGTCCATGGAAGAAGACAGCGTGCAGGAAAGTCAAGTTTCAAATGCAGATTGTGATAATGTCCACTCAGTCATATCAGATCCAGATTCAGATTGTAATGACCAAGCATACCTTGTACCGAATCCTGAAAAGGAGAACTCTGCTGTTGAGGTCATCTGGAATGCAGAAGACAACAGAGGTATGGATCCAAATGTTCTCAGTTCATTAGAACACAGCCTGCATAAAGAGGTAATTCAGTCAGTTCATGAACAACGAGATGAGATCTTCATTCAAGTAAGTGAAACAGTTCCTTTGGATGAATTTATGGTAGATGATAGAGATATCATGTTTGAGCATCAAGAATCAGCTAAAGTTTCTTTCCTTATGATTGATAATGAAAATCCGGCTGTCCTATCATATGAAGATGACCTATCATATTTTCAGATTACAGAAGATCAGATCATTCAAGATTCCCTTTCAGTTTCTTCTTCATATGTTTCATGTGTTGAAATGTTTTTACAAGAGGAGATCTGCTCATCTACCTGTTCAGAGTTTTTTGAAGCCCAAGAGCATACTTTTACTGAAGTACATGATAAAGACAGATCGGAATCAGGAGAGAAAGACACCTTGTTTCTTCAGCAGGAGGTAAATCTTCATGTTTTTCAGGATCCAATGGCAGATTTGTTACAGTCAGCAGTGAAAGTGATTATTGCAGTGTTCAGTGATGAAGGAGATCATGGTCAGCTATGTTTTTGGATGCCCAATTATCAGTTTGTATTGTTGACCAGCAGATCTGATCAGGGAAATCAGTCAAGAAGCCATCTGCTTGACTGGTTACATTGGAAAGCCAATTATACATGATTGTACATATTTCATTAGTATGTAGGTGGTTGTCATCATGATTCCAAATCTTGATGGATTGCTGCCTTTTTTCCAAAAGCTTTGTAAAGTCTTGTTTTAAGTCAGTCATGAGTCATTTGTGTTTGGTCTGTTGAGTCATTTTTTTCAAGTTATTTCAGTTTTCCATTGAGTCGGTTTGAGTCAAGTTTCAGTCAGTCTTTAGTCAAATCTGCAGTCAATAAATGTGTCAAAGGTTTTGTGTTATCCGTTCAAATAATGATTCCATCGCCCAATGGATGAAGGCACTGGTCTGCTCTCCCAAAGATCTGCCGTTCTTGGCACCTCCAAGGAGCTACCATCCCCATTGGAGCCAATGTTAGAGTCAGCCTTTGCAGCTTTCCTTCAGTGATCAAACATGCTCTTACAAAGTGATTTTAAGGTGTCAAGGTCAAATTTTGTCATTTCAATAAGTCTTCAAGCAAAATTTGGTCACTAGGCATTAGGTCTAGGGTTTGCTTTCACTCCTTCCAAAGTTGTCCAAATATCGGTCCATGTCACCATTCAGCTGAGTGTACCATCATTTAGAGGGTTTTCATCATCATGTCAAGTTCCATTGGGTCATTTTACATCTTGTTCATGCTTCAGTTGTGCCTTGGTAAGGTCCATTTCCCTCTCCTAGGGTTTTGGAGGTAATTTCTCTTGGATGGTCAAATCATCGAAAAAACTTGTATCCTAATGTTCACACACCTTACCCTATCCTTAATATACTTTATTAAACACTTCCCATCACTGAGATCCCCCAAATTCCTCATTTTTGCACAAACCCTAGTTTCTTGCCACAACTTGGCAATTTTCTAGGCTAGGCCTGTGTTTTGCCCTTTTGGACCCCTTCCCCTCACTCAATCTTTGAGATTCCACTTTCCCCTACTTCCTAACATCCCTCCCTACTTCCAAAAATTTCCCCAAGAATTTAGAAGCCCCTTATCCCCTTCATTTCGCTTCATTTCGACAAAATCCCTTGTTCCACCCATCGGGATAGGTTTCACTCAAATGATGTTTCAGAGCAATAAAAGATGAATTTTGGAAAACTGAGAGAGGTTTTTCTCCACAACATGCCAAGGAAGAAAAACCTCCTTCACTTTTTACACAGGTATAATGGTTTTGGATAAATTTCAAGAATATCTTTACCTCAGGAGAATTGATGCACCTGCAGGAAGTAATGTTGGGAGATTTGAGTTTTGACAGGGTAAATGAACTCCAAATTGCAAAATTCCACTTGGGTTGGAAATTAGACTCCAACATATTTCCAACAAGATATCACACGCCTAATTTGGAGACAGAGACGACCTCCAAAATCCTTCTGCAAAATTCACTATGTGGCGCGCTACGCATATAAAAGTGCGCGCTACGCATATAGCCCCAACGCTGGAAAACAACAGTTCATCACCCAAAATTCTCATCAAACCACTTCATTTGTCTACAAGTAATTTATTTATGCCTGCTCAGTGATTTGTGGATTTTTTATTGTGTTTCGAATGTGAAGAAAACAAGTATTTGATATGGTGAACATCAAACCCTACGTGTATACCAAATCTGCTCCTAGGGTTATGCATAAAGTTTGAAGATTGTGTTGGTGCTAAATTCTTGCCATTTGTCAACCTTTTCTTTGTATTCCATCACTGCTATCACTACCATGTGATCATATCATCGTCCCTTCCCCATATTCATTATCCTCATATCCCTTTATACTTTTGGTTCCCATGTGAAATCCCAAACCCTATTACTTACTACTACATTCCTCCATTGACAAAAGCCTAATCTCCATAACATTCAAAGGCCATTTCTTTGTCCTTGATTCCAGTTGACTCACTGATATGTTGCCATTTCATTTCACTCTTGTCCTTAAAAACTACCCCCCATCACCATATCCCATTCCTATCTCACTTATAGGGGTTCTCAATCCCTCATTCCCCTTTGGCACGCATTTGGCGATTGGAGACAAAGACACCAAGGTCTCATTTCTCATTTTCAACAAGCTGAACATACATATTGCAACACCATGACTGACAACAACACATCATACGACCGAGACAGTGTTTTCACCACAGGAACTGCATGCACCAGGAGAGCACTAAAACGGCGGAAAAGGCCTGATCCACTCCGGATTTTGGCCGAGGCTTCGTTGGCTGGGCATGATACATGATGGAGGGTCTTCGCTCCGAATTTGAGCAAATTCGGAGAAATTTTTGTCATTTTGAAATATTTTGGTCCAAAAACAGATTTTTCAGCTATACGAGTAGCGCGTCGACGTGCTCGCTTTTGTTTGGGACACTTGCTGAAGGAAAAATTTATATTTATGGGTTTTTCATGGTAAGTTATGCATGCTCAAGTATTTCCGAAGCATTTCATCAAGTTCTGGATGATCAAAAGGCCCAAAAACACCATGAAAACCACCTTGCTGCCACCTTTTGCACCAGCAGGAAGTACTTCTGGGAGAATGAAGTTTTGGAGGGGCAAATGAGCTCAAAATTGGGAAATTCCACTTGGGTTGGATAGCCAACATCCAGGGATTTCCAATGAGCTATCATGAGCTCAATTTGGATGCTGGGAAGTGCCCCAAAATCAGGCTGAAAGGCGCGCTATGCGTATGGCTCAGGGGCGCTACGCATATGGATTTTTGGTCAATTTTTCACCTTCCAGCTCAGAATTTCGGCCAGTTGAACCAGTTTTGCTTGTGGATGAAATTTTTGAGTTATCATGATGTAAATTTATGGTTGGCATGTAAATTTGACTCACTTTTACCTATTCTAGATGATTCACTCCTAAAAAAGTAAAAATCAGATGTAAGAATCAGTTTCCTCCCTTTTAGAGGCAAGTTGTTTAGATGCCTATATTCTAGTTCTTTGTTTAGAATTAGTTGGAACTACTCCTAGAAGGAGGAATTCGACCCCTAGAGGTGTGGGAAGGGGTTAGAAGGTCTATATGATGTAATTTTTGAGACATTCTACAAGTTGGACTCTTGGGAAAGATTTTGGCACACTATTGTACATATTTTTCATATTTTGGCTAAGGAAAGATCAGAGGTTTTGCAGCACCTGTTGGGATTCTTGTGGCTTTCAGTTCTTGATGGTGTTTTCTCTCAGTTTATTGTAAGTTATTTCATGTTTAATGTATGCCATTCCCTTCTTATTCTTCTGAAACTAAATGAATGAGTAAATGAGGTTGAATCCATTGATTTCAGTGCTCTACCTTTGAATTTGTTTAGTTTTACATGTTTTCACCTATTTGAAGAGGATCCATGTTCACCCTTGCCCTCTTCAGCTCCTTGTCGTTCTGATCCATCCATATACTCGATCAAAAGCATCAAGACTACTCCCTACCTCGCCCCAACTCGAATTGTGCAAAGATCTGGCCTTATCCCCGGAACCAAAAATTGTTTTTCCCATTTTTTCAACAAAAAACCCAAAAATCAAAATCAAACATTTATATCTCTTTACTAGCCTAAAATAAGTATTCATTGTTCATTATAAGTCATCTCAGCCCCTCTGAAAACCTTTTGCCGAGATAGACCCGGAGAGAGCCCTCTCCTGTCCTCGTAGGGCTAGCTACGAGGCTGAGCGTGGTTTGATGTAGCCTTGAGTTTTACCTTATTTCAGCCTAAGGTAGATTTGAGCACTAACAGGCTGGAATGCCAAATTTTTGTTATAGAGGACTTTCCATACATTGGGATAGAATTTCGTGGCGACCGAGAGATGGCTCTCCCAGCAGGAGCACAGTGGGATGATTCAGGTAAAAATCATTTTCAACAATTTCTAAGTTCTAAATTTTTTTATATTTTAATCATCTAAAAACTAATTATCAAAATTTTAAATGAAGATGTGGGCCCACGACGACCAACTAATATCCAGCCTTATGAGAGGAGGCATCCAGCTGCAGCAGCACCAACCCCACAGGGCCAATCAGCAGAGATCATGTCTGATTTGGAGCATCACCTAGAGCGCTTGACTCTAAACATTCTAGAGACTGATATAGATGATATTCCGCTCAAATTACAGAGATATGTAATTGGTGTCCCAGGACCTTTTAGGAGGTTCTTGTGTAGGGTGGCTCGGGAAGTGGTCTCTTATCGTGATCATCATCAGGGATAGGATGATCGTTTTGTAGACTCATAACATTTTTGACCTTTTGTATTATCATTTTTTCTGATCATAAGGTGTCTTTCAACCTATGATCGAAGACGATGTATATTTTGAAACACACTTTTATGCTATGATATATCACTATTACCGGCTATTTGTGTACATGTTATCGAATGTTGTTTAATTTACTGTTTTAACTATTGAAAATGTCTATTTATCATACTAGAAGCAACTGCATCTGCTAATGTATTTAAATATCTTGGGATATGATGATATTCAATGTAATCAAATTCACGTTCCTAGAGAGGAACTCTAAAAAATAACCGTAATAACACTGGATTTCTAATGGCATAAAACCTTGTTAAGCTGTAATACATCAAGTTCAGAATCCAACCTAACAATCAAACTCCGAATCCCAAATGTGATGGATTCAGAAAATAACTCAATCATTGCACTATACTCTGCAATGTTATTCGTTGTTTGACTGAGGTTTACCCCATGCATGGACACTAATTCGTCAGAGGGTGAATAGATAACCCAAGCTACGGAAGAAATGTTCAGTGTACTACGACAAGCACCATCAGCAAAACCAATGTAGGTTTGAAGAGACATCAACATCTGCAATATCAAGAGTAAAACTCAGATAAGCAGAAATAGTGATAAGAACACACTCTAAACTAGGCACACTTTTCTAATCTAAGACACACCAACAGTAAAGAAACTAATCTAATCAAAAATCTCCACACCAAATTTAAGCATAATATCTCTTCAGATAAAGCCCATTTCTGGGTTTATCTAAAGGGACACCATCGAAATCTATCAGTTCATAGGCCCCTTTTGCCAACTTTCGCTTAACAATGAAAGGACCATGCCACATAGGCACAAATTTTCTAGCCCCTAGCTTATCGTTGGCTTGATCATACACTAAAACTAGGTCTCCTTCTAAAAAATTACGAGGTGTAACATTTCTATCGTACTGAGCTTTTATTCATTTGACATGAGCTTCGTTTACTAATGCAACATTTCATCGATTTTCATCTAGCTGAGCCAAGTACAAAATTTTTTTCTCCTCTTCAAACATAGCTGGGAGTAATTCTATGGCTAATTTCAATGACGGAATTTCGCATTCAATAAGCAACATAGCTTCCAAACTGTAAACCAGTTGAAAGGGAGTGAAACCAGTTGATGTTTTTACTGAGGTACGATATGCCCAAAGTGCTGAAAATAACATGGAATGCCAATTCGACTTATGAATACCAATGATTCGTTTAATCATAGTGACTAAAAATTTATCGATAGCTTCAACCAGACCATTAGCCTGTGGGTAATATGGAGTAGAACTATCGTGGCGTAGGCCAAGTTGATCTGCCAGTTCAGTTATCATGATATTTCGAAAATGACTTCCATGATCCATAATTATGTCTTAAGGAACACCGAATATAGAAATTATATGATTTAACACGAATGTTGCAGCAGTTTTGCCGTCTACCGAAAATGTAGGCATTGCTTCGGCCCACTTAGCAAAATAATATACCGCTAGGATAATATACGCATTCCCCCAAGCCGAGTGAGGGTTACATGTAATAAATTCGATACCCACTTTGCGAAAGGACCGATAGCAATTATGGGGTGAAGAGGAGCAGGTGGTGCACGCATTTTATGATCAAAGACCTAGAATTGTGGCATTTCCAGACTGCATAGATACAATCTTTGAATAAGGACGGCCAGAAATAACGAGCGCGCAATATCTTTTGGGCTGTGGTGTACCCAGACATATGATCGCCACATGCTCCAGAATGGCAGTCATTGAGAACCTTCTCAGCTTCTTCACAGCGTCGGAAAACAGAATCTACTCCACGACAATAGAGTGTATCACCAATAATATTGTATTGTTGGGATTGGAAACGTGTTTTCTGTCGCTGAGATCGTGAGATTTCAGGCCGAAAAGATTGGTTTTGGAGATAAAAAATAATATCCCCATACTAAAGATCTAGAGTACTGATAAGAAACAAGGATTCATCCGCAATGGGCTGTTCTGCCACAGTTTCAGTATCAGTAGACAGGAAATCACACATCAGTTTGACAAAAACCAAAGATTTCTTTGCCTTGGATTTTTCAAATTCCAAGACAAATTCCTGTAGGATAACTATCCATTTGGAATACTTGCCCCCTAGCAATTGTTTGGTCAAGATGTACATCAAAGGGTTACAGTCAGAAATTACTCTGGTTTTGCATAATAAGATGTAGTGACAAAATATTTGGATAGCTTGAACAGCTTCCAAGGCCAATTTCTCCACATGCGTGTATTTTATCTCAGTCGGATGCACATTTGACTAAGATAGTGAATCACATGTTCATTGTTGAATTCATATTACTGAACTAAAAACATCCCAATGGTGGGATGAGAAGCGGTGAGGTACCAAAAAAAATAAAATAATCCTGGTTGTAATTGGGAGGATGCAATAACGGTGCATGGGTCAACGCATGTTTGAGTGCATCAAAAGATAGATCAGCGATCTCATCCCAAAAGAATGGAACGTTCTGTTTTAACAACCTAGTAAAACCCTTTGTTAACTTCGTGTAGTTAGGAATGAAACGACGTAAAAATTTTGCTTTCCCCTGCAAACTTTGGAGTTGGCGCAGAGTCAAAGGAGGAGGTAGATTGACAATAGCTTCGACCTTCGAAGAATCAATGCGAATGCCTACTTTCGAAACAACAAATCCCAGTAAGTGACCCGATTCTACATAGAAAACACATTTGTGTGGATTCAGCCTGATTTGATAATGCCTACATCTCATAAAGATAGCTCGTAAATTAGTGAGATGGTTAGCCCTACGCGATGAATGAGAAGGTAAATCATCGAGATAAGGCTACACAATGTGCTCATCAGTATGAACAAGATCAGGAAGTGTCGTGTGGCTGAGCTAGATATAGAAAATAATTCTTCATGGATCACATTCATTGGATCAATTTCGGTTGAAGAAGGATCATAAAACGACTGTACAGCCTAATATGCAATTTCAAAGGGACTCAAAGGCATCACACCATCAAATGAATCCAACTTAGAATCAGAAGGTACGATCCAAGGATCATCAAAAGTAATAGTATTCAATGAAATCATATGAATATTTGCGATAGGAGGCGATACATTAGGAGCAAGAAAGGAAAAATCTCATAGTAAACCAGAATCTTTAATCAAACCTATGCCAACATCCTTGTAAGGGATATCCGTTTTACCGACGTGCTGGATAGTTTCTGTAGAGACTGGATTGGATGAGAAATAAGTGAGCTAGTTTATTGTAACGATCTTTCCTTGATGTGGAAAATTGATAAGCCGAAATACTGATGAAACAACAGCAGTCATAGCATAAGACCAACTACGACCCAGGAGAAGGTTGTAATCTAGAGGGGCATCAACCACTTCCACATCTAGATTTACGGTTTTGCCTTCGACCCCTATAGGTAAATCCTGCAAAATACCAAAAGGATAGAACCCTCGGCCATCAAAAGCCTTTAGAATTGTCAAATACTGATTGAGTGTAGGAGAACCAAGCGATTTCCAACACTGGATCGACATAATACACATAGAAGCCGCTTCATCAATCACAGTCTGAAAGACCAGTCTGTTTTTGACTATTACTGGAATCTGGAAAGCCATTTGATGAGGTAGGCGGGTTGTACTATTCTCTAAATCGAAGATTATTAGGTTCGAATCTTGAATATCAACAGCTCCTATAGCAGAAAAAAGTAATTTACGCTGTGCTGGGCATGATTGCAGCACTTCCAAAGCCGACATTGCTGAAGGGGAAATAGCTAAGTCCTCAAAAATATTGTAATTCTGAGCATCTCTCGCATGTGGATTGAAAGCTGATTTATGAAGTACACCTTTAGTAGGCGGTTTGATTACTAATTCTGAGTTGGGTTTCTCGATCTGTAGTGGATAAAAAATAGGAGGAGGTGTAGTTGATGTGTTTGAATTAGAAGATTCTGCTTCTTTACCACCAACAGGACTTTTACTACCATAATCTTGCGATCGCATCGAAATCCTGACACGAGACATCATCATAACAGGTTCTTCTGAGGCGTTTGAGGTGGAACCAATCATCTTACTATCTTGAGTAGGAAAAGGATCCTTCAAGCCAACAGGCTATTGAGAACCTTTAACGAATTTCAAAACCTCTGCTCGATGTGGGCATTCTTTAGTAAAATGATCCTCGTCACAAATGAAACAAGGATAGAGAGGCTTGTGTTTTTCGTCATTAGATTCATTTTTATCTGTTTTATCTTTTAAATTCTATTTGTTTTTATTCTTCCCCTTCTTTTTACTGCTAGATTTAGATTTGGCCGTAGATGTTTCTACGACATGAATGTCGGAAAAAATTTCAGCGGAAGACTCTCCTTTCGGGGAATCAGGTAAAGTTATTATAGGAGAATAATTCTTTGAATATTTATTCTTTCTTTTAGTACTAACTGAACCAATCATACCATCAACGACATGAGACTTTGAAGGAGTTGTAGTTATTTGACCTTGTTTTAGAAGATCGGGGATTTTTTCATGTAAAGTACCTGACTGTGTGTAGACAAGGTCAAGATACTGAGCTTGAGCAATGACTTGCTCTTCAATAAAAACTCCTCCTTTAGCTACATCTTCAGTGATTTTTGGTATTAATGATTTAATGAACCATTCCGCCAAAATTCGATCTAGAATGAAAACTTTCACTAAACGCCTTCTAAGTCGCCATTCATGAATATGATTAGAAATATACGTGGACGTGGATTTTTTTAGTGAAGTCAATAGTTTCGTGTCATTGTCGTATCTGACAGGAAGCTGAAAATGAGTTAAGAAAGCAGTTGCTAACTGATTTAAATTATTAAAAAAGCCTCATGGTAACTCAATGTACCATTTGGTAGCAAGACCAATAAGAGTTTGTTGAAAAAGATGTAAGCGAATTGAATCATCAATTATCGAATTAGACGCACAACAGAGGTGATAATTCATAACGTGATTTGACAGATCCTCTCCTCACTTATCCTCGAATTTTGGTATATCACTGGGCAACTTATGTGGCATTGGTGGCCAATACGGATGATAGTAAACTGGATCATTCGTAAGGCATGACAAATCAGGTAAATCCAAAGTTGCAATAAATGGTAATTGACGTAACAAGAGCAGTTCCGAGAGGAGGATACCCAAGATAACTGGGAATCAGATTTGCATTAGGAATGGTATAACCTCCTGGGAAACCAGGATTAACCGGACCAAACTGTGGTTGTTGAGGTTATTGATAAGTATATCCAGGGTATGGTTGATACTGATAAACTGGGTTTTGTGAAATGGGACCGAATTGATACTGTCCTTGGTACAGTTGATATGTGAATTGCGGTTGACTCATGACAATCATACTTGTACCAGCTTGTCCTGTAGGTATCTGGACCGAATTCTGAACTATAGGTCCTGACTGGGGTACAAAAACTTGAGGAATTTTCATGGATGCAGGGATAGAAGAAACCAGAGCTACAAATACTCCAGAATTAGGTGTTATAGGTTGAACAGATGTTGCAGTAGTTGCAGCAGTTTGAGGCGGAGTATGAGGTGTACTAGGCCTAGACTGCTGAACAGAACCAGGTGCAGGGATTTGAACAATAGGATGGACAGGTTGCTGGGTTGGACCAGAAACCAAAGGTTGTCCAGGTTGACTAGATAACTGCACATTAGGTTGCATAGTCTGTTGAATTTGGGATAGATCCCACACCATGTTCATTCCAGGGTATTGTCCCGTAGAAGGTTGTACATATGAAGGACCATAGCCTGGTTGAACGTAGAGTTGATAATTAAGTGGTAAATTTCCAACTCCTTGTACAAATGATTAACTAGAAGGAGGTTGAAAACCTTGAGTTGGGTACTGACCTTGAGGTTGATAACCCTGAGGCGCATACTGAATCTGGGGTTGATAAGGACCTTGAGGAATATACTGAGTCTAGGGTTGACCTTGGGGTATGTACTATCCTGAAGGTTGATAACCTTGAGGTATGTACTGTCCTTGAGGTTGTTCTCCAAAATAATATTGTCCTACAATTTGTCCTAGGAAAAAATTACCCTGAAATTTCTCCCCAGGTGGTAACTGACTGCCTTGAGGTTGCCCCCCAGGCGGTAAATGAATGCCTTGAGGTTGGACCCTAGGCGGTAATTCACTGCCTTGAGGTTGCCCCCCAGGTGGTAATTGACCACCCTGAGGTTGAGGATTTGGAATATTACCAGACATCATAAATATTTACTCTGCGTTCGACGTTTCAGTTTTAACTCCATTAATACCAGATAATAATACTTGTTCAGTTGGTCGAGGATTTTCTCCTTAGAAAGTACCAGAGAGAGCCTGGTACCCCGAAGGAACAAAAGGACCACCGTATAGAAATGTTTCCGGTGTTTGGGAAAATATAGATGACTCTCCTGACATGATGGATGAAGGATAATAACCTCTAGACGTAGGATGAAATGGAATTCGAGGTGGTGAAAAAGCAAGACCCGGGTTTTCTAAAAAGTTTGTCAAAGATAAATACCAAGCGTCACTCCTAATTGGGCTGTAGAAAATGGATTCATGCTCCCTAAGATTCAAAGACTGAGGGGATTTAGGAATAGTTACTTCTTCGTCTGGACTGGCAAGTTCTTCAATAGAAATGAGGCCAGATGGAAGATCTTCAGTAACAATATTTCTTACCATAGGTGAACCAGGATTGATAGAAGTTGGAGTAATAAATCCTGAGGATGTTTCCAAAATAGAAGGTTCAGTGTCAGGTTCAGAAATTTAAAGTTCTTTAGCTAGTTCACTGGAAGGAGAAATACTACCAGTAACTTTGGAAACTGAAATCGGTTCTTGAATATGTTCTGTCGTGGGTATTTGATGATCAGGATGAACAACTATAGATGAAATTCCGACTTCTGTTGATCTAATTCTATCGCTACTAGATGATACTAGAGCACACAACCCTTCAAGCTGACTTGGTGTATACTCAGGGGGCTTCCCCTGAAGTCTCCAGGACTATCTCAGTAATTCTGCCACGATTAAATATTAATCAATCACATGCAAACAAAGAAAATTTTAATAAAAACACCTAAAGTCTCTAAAGAAACAAATATCTGAATCACACGCCTAAAAAAAAAAATCTAAGAGTTCAAACCACACACAAACAATAACTTCCCATACTAAAAACACTAGTTGGTGATAAAATCCAACTTAGTAGAAGTTTAATATAGAAAGGGCGGTTCGAACAGTTACCCCGACAACCTGCTTAATGAAACAGACTGGCACAATTTTCTTCACAAAACCATCTCGTGTGAAGAGAACCCCCCAGGGAGTCCAAGTGAGTCTAGTCGACATCTTCTCTAGGTACAGTGAGATCTTTCCTTCACCGTCACCTTAGGAAATAATATTAAGCTTATGGACACTAAGGTTACCAACAGTAACAAATACAACTAGGGGAACAGTCTACGATCCGATTCCACGTACAAGGGCAAAGTAACAAGGCTAAATCCCCTTGAAGGTTCCTCGACAAGGTCAATCCGAGGTTTATCGAAAAGTGACCCCGGGCTCCTCGATAATGATTAATCCAAGGTTTACCATTTGTAATGTGCGCATATCTTCTATCTTTCCCAATGAAATAGAATTGATTGTCTCAAAGGTTTAGACATGATCTCGTGATTAACTCCTTTAAGAGAAGCTTCCCAGATTGAACCAATAACAATTGAATTGATTTCCTACAGCAAGATTTATCTACTTTTTTTTTTTTACTATCTTGGAGATTTAATTACTCCCTACTCCAAGATATTAGCCTAAGCTAGATTGGTGATAAGAGCCCTAGAAACAAAAAAGATTGCTAGATCAATTTTAATTGAGCGTTGTTTTTATGGGTTGTTCTTTAAGTCAATAGGTATGGAAGTGAAACTTTGATGGTGTGAAGACTCAACTTCTAAATGAACTAAAAATGCACCTAAAATGATAAACAATTTTTTTTTCTTTCAATGAAATTCTAGCTAAAGAAAGAGTTTGAGAATGCAATTCTTTTAAGAGACAATTCTTTCTTTGAACATGAAGAATAAATGGAAAGAAAATCTTTTCGTTTTTTCAATAAGCACTCAAAACGAGACAAATAATCAATGCTCACAATAAATCCCTTTCACTTTCAAAGTTCAAAACTACAAAAACAACTTTCCTTTAAAAGAGATCTACAAGTTCTAAAAAGCACTCAAAACTATGAAAAACTAATTTTGAGATCTACAAACTTCGAAAATCTAATTGAATAAAAGCTTTAATTTTTTTTTTTTTTTGAGAATGTTTGCTTAGTTGTTCAGTAAACTAAGGATTCATTTTTCTAGAATAACAAACAAATCAAAAAACATCCAGATATGTTTCCTTTTGTAAAAATGAAATTCAAAACTTATAACAAAGTTTGTTCAAAGATCTGCAAAGAGAAAACTAGATCTATTTCTCAAAAAAGGATGGATTTCGCAACCAATTCAGACTCATCAAGAAGACAAAAAGACCAGTGTGATCTGAGGTATTTCAAGCTTCTAAGCTTTGAGGCACTACAGAGACCAAGTGAAAACCAATCCAAGTATGCAAAACTTCTAGAAAATCACTCAAAACACAAATACTGTTGGAACTCACTCAAAAAGGACTTTTGACAGAAAAAATACAGATCTGGGCAGATACTAGAAGTCCTAAATCAAATTAAACATAAACTGGAAGAAGAAATCTGAAGTTTTTCAAAAAATTTAACAGGGTTCGCAGGCCCCAGAAGTAACAGGTGCGGTCCCGCACTGGTTACTCAAGGAAAGTGCGAAACTGCCTGCACTGTGAAACAAAACAAGTGCGGTCCCCAGAAAAGTTCAAGAAAAACACTAAAGACTTCAAAAATTTTCAAAGCAAAGTAAACCTAAGCTACCCAGGTGAGTATCCATCAATCAAAAACCAGGAAAAAGCATTTTCTCAAGTCAAAACAAAGGAAAACAAAAAACAAGAAACCTTCCCTAGCAGAGTCGCCAATTTGTTGACTGGATAAATCAATCTTGTGGACAAGATTGATCTCCCTAGTACCAAAAGGTAATCTAGAAACAAACAGCCAAATAAACCTATCTTTCTCTAGACATATGCGATTTACAAAAGAATACTATAAAGGTGTTAAGGTGTTACCGTAGATCCAATGCTTGTTCGAAGTAGTTGTCCTTCGGTCGCTTGAAGGAGTTATCTTTATAGACCTGCAGTCAAAAAAAAGCAAACATTAAATATCACATGTATAGTAAATATTATAAATCATGCCTATCATGGTGATCAAGGAATCCATGAAATAAACAGTTAATTAACATCTTATTGAGAAAAATGAATTCATTTGTATTAACTTTGAATAAAAGAAAACCTTACAACCTTAGCCTTGATGTTGAACAGGAATTCCCAAGGTCTGAAGTAGGAATCTCCTCTACTCTGAGAAGCTTTGCACTCTTCCAACCAAGACAGATACAGGTATGTGATCTTTCCTCACAAAATCTTAGTTAAATGAGTCTGAATCCCAACAACACTTTACCTTAAACAATTCTTAAGCTTGAACTCCCTTTGAGGCTACCTAAGGTCTCTTTTTATAGTGCAAAAGAGGAGGTTTCAATTCCAATAATGAAGGGATAAAATCCTCCTTCAAAGGGATAAGCTCCTCACATCAAGGGGTTAGCTCCTTAAGGCAAGGGATACATGAACCTCAAAAGAGCAGTTCTGCCACCACAAGATTCTTTCTAGAGGCTTCTAGAAATTACTGAAAGTGAGCTTTTTGAGTTTACTTGTGCCTTTTTAATATTTTATAGGGGTCTGCACCCTTAACACAGAGAAAGTGTGTTCAAGTACGTAGGAGTCATGAATATTAGGTGCAAGACCACAGGCAAGACAAAGAAAAAGTGCGATACCGGAGTTAAAGAGATTTTTGAGAGATTTTCTCTTATTTTTAAGGCTTGACATGAGGAACTTATGTGTTAGACTTGAAAAGGAGGAAGTATGAGTGATAATGAGCTCATACAGATAGCAGAATTTCAGGATGACAATTTTTAGTGCAATACCAACAACTTCTGCAGCTCATCTTTTACAATGTATTTTAGATGTGGATTCAGCCTCCACTAAGGTTGCCGAATAAGTCAAGATTCCTTGTCAGTATATATGTGATGGGTGCATTGTTAAGGGTCTATACCCTTCATGTTTGGTTAGTCCCAAGCAAATTCTCTCTGATGCTTCTGTAGAAACTTTATGAGCCTTTGCTTTTGGTTGTTATCCAGATTGCCATTGATATTAAAAAATTTCCCTGGCTCAATTTCAATGGGTATGCTGTTGCATACAGCGGTTGTGGGTATATGTTGATAATCAAGATTTTCCAAGGGATATTCTTGTGTTTCATCTTCAAGAATTGTTTTTAACATTTGGCATTTCAAGTTTTTAGACGTAGATGGTTGGTTCATGAAATTATTGATTACATCATCTTCAGTTTGATCCTTAAATTCAAGAGCCTCAATTAATGTCAGAGGTGGATGAATATTTTTTTCCCAATATGTATGTGGATGCTTGTGAATGTTTACTGTGGGTAGAATTGGTTTGGCAGGTGGGTAAATGATAATTTTTCTTTATGGAATCTCCTCTAGCAATGGTCATGTTGCCTGTCCTGTAGCCTATGTAAGCATCAGCTGTAGCTAACCAAGGTCACCCAAGTATCAATGGGTGTTCGTCCATCCTATTCTTTGGGTTAATAACTAAAAGGTCCACTGGATATTCCCATGAGTCCACATAAAATAGGATGTCTTGTAATATTCCTTCCGATTTGATAACAGACCTGTCAGCAAGTTCTAGCAAAGTAGTTGTGGGTTCTAAAGCTGATATGCCTATATTTTCGTAGGTCCCGGTAGTTAAGATGTTAATGGATGCCCCTAAGTTAACCAATGTGTTTGGAAAGGAGTGGCTAGATATTTTCACAGTTACTATGGGATTTCCTGGATCCTCATATTTCACGGGTGTTTCCTTACCCAACAGTAGGTCAGATAGTGCTCCCACCACATTAACAGTTGGTACAGTCTTTTCTCTTTTCACTTGCTTGTTCCCACACAGTTCTTTTATTGTCTTGGCGTAGATGGGAATATCTTGTATGGCCTAAAAAAGAGGAATTTTAATGCAAAGGTTCTTTAATTCTCTCAGGATATAGAAATCTGGAGAGACTATCGATCTAGGCGACGTTAACCTCTCAGAGAATGGAGGGGGAGAAATCCTAAGATTTTCAGGCTTCCCTTGATCAACCATTCCCTTTCCTTGCTCTACTTATGTTTCAGTCATATTTGTTTGTTTAGGCTCTGTTGAAGTTCCAGATTCAAATTGTGGTGGGGTCATGTCTTCTTCCAGTGAGATAGTACATCTAGATCTCAGGCACCTGTCTTCCTGAGTCCATAATAATCTTCTAAATATTTATTAAGGAAAGTGTTCTTCATTTGGTACCAGTTATTGATGGTTCCTCCACCGAGCCCCATGAACTAACGTAATGTTGTCCCCTTCGAAGTAGAGGGAAATAATTTCAGTTTTTCAGGGTCAGTGGTGTAGTCATGCCCCCTACATAAGACATCGAATTCAAATATAAATGCATCAGGATATTCTGAGGTCAACCCATGGAAGTTGGGGATGTTTTGTAAGGGAATGGATTTCAGAGGGGCATTCGCAGCATGATCAACAATGGGATACTTTATTGTTGATGTATGCCTTTGATTTTGGTTCTGATTGTTTGCCATTTGATCAAAGATATGCCAGTAATCTTCAAGGATTTCTTCTTCCAAAGGAATAATATTAGTGGGATTAGGGGGTGAATGCAGAGGAAGCCTTACATCACTTCCCCGATCTGGGATATAGAGTGTCTCTATTTTGACCACTCTTTTATGGGATATAGGCTCTGGAGTTCTTACCTAAATTGCACTACTGGTTTCTCCTTCCCCTTCCTGGAAATTACACAAACCTCCCTCTCTCAAAGTATCAATACTTACATGATCAGCAGTCTGAAGGCTTTGTTCAGATCCTTCTGTTTCACTGTGAATCTCGGCGTGGGCTGTAGACGGTGAGGTTGTTGCATGAGGGAGTGTAGTAGTAATTTGAATAGGAATGGGTCTAAGTCCTACAGATTCCTGGAATTCAGCTTTCTTAATGATTTTGTCTATATATGTTGTTCTACCAAGGATCACTATTCCTTTGGGTTTCATAGACTTAAGTGGATGATTTTGATTTGTTTTTAATTTTTTTCTTCCTTGTATAAAACAAGAGCACCTATTCTACTAGCCTCTGCACAATTGCTGAGAAGTGGGCTAGAGAGAAAGCATTTTTATTTCTGGTATGCAGGTTCTTACCTCTCATTTTTAATACCCAATTCTTCGCAGCAAAAGAGAAAAGGAAATGAAGGACATCACCCTTAAACACTCTCCTCGGCAACGAAGCCAAAAATTTTGGTTCACAAAGGTTACTGTTACAGGCAACTTCGATGCTTCTCATTCAATTGTCAACACAGGGCAAGTATTTTTATTCCAAGAGTGTCACGCACAATATATGCAAGTGATATCAAGAACAACTAATCTATATTACCATGAAGAGGATTATCTAATTATCAAATTTAAATCAATTCAAAGGGAAATGGAATTGTGAAATGTTGTTTAACTATTCTGTCTAAGTAAGCGCGGAAAAGAGTGACCTACAGTTAAACATCACACTGATGAATTGAACAGTAGTCCTACTGAATTGAACAAGAAATTCAATAAATTGACAATAATTGCTTATCTAATTTTGCATTGGAATTCTCTTTGTAAACTAATTAGCTAACATCGTTCTCAATCAATTAACAACAAGATGCCTTACAATAATGATGGAAATATAAAATTCTTAGCTATATACAGAATTGAATGGTAGTCGTGCTAAAGCTTAATGAAACGAATATAAAAGAATTAGGAAATGATGGAAGTATATAATTGCTATGAAAACATGGAATGTAAGCCAGAAAGCATGAACAATAAACTATTCTACTTAAAGAGAAAGTTGTAGTGTTCTATGTTTGTAACTCAACCAATTAAATGATATCTCACGAAACACATTCGATGACTGAAATGTAAATTATGAAATTGAATGTATAGCACAGAGATTAGCGCAGAAACTCCCAGGGCTGGGTCCAAACCATCAGAAGTCGACCGCCAAGGAAAACTCAAAGAATGACTATTCAGAACACAAAAAATATTTATTAAGTTGAATGTTAACCCATGAATACAACTGGAAATTTCTGTCCCAATACGTCTATTACAGAAGAAAATCCCTATTCAGCTTTATCCATCTCATTTGTCTTCGGCCTTTTAAAGGTGATTTCAATCAGAAGTAATGGTATTTTCCAAACGACAGCTTGCTGCTCGTGGCTGTCGTTTGAGTTCTTCGGACGTGGATATGCCTTTCTGTATTCCCCCGGCCCATGGGAGTCATTATGATTCTGTTAGTCTCTGCCTATCAACTCTCTTCTAATTGTCGTCGATTCAGTTGCTTTGTTTCCCTCTGAATAAAGATACAATAACTCAAATTATCATTGTTAAACATTCCTTTTACCATTAGTTCATTTGTCCTGATTTTACATTAGTATTCCTTTCCTTTACTATTAAGATGAGGAAAATTTCCTAAATGCGTATAGAAATTTTAGGTAAAGGTAGGGTGAAAACTTGCCATATTTTCGGCCCAACAACGGTTTCCGTGGAAGTTGGATATGAAGAGGTATTAAAAGTAACCCCTGATATGGAGGAGGTCGTGTCTATGCTGACCAAAAGGAAGGACAAAGGGGAGGTGAAGGGAGCCGAGAAAGTAAAAGGAAAAGATACGAAGTGGGCTGGGGTAAAACCACGCACCTCCCCTCGGATTGTGCATTCCCCCCGAATGGTGCGGATGGGATACTTGCTTGATTCATCAAAGCTCCCTATGACGGCTCCAGAGGAAGCTCTGCATGCGACTCCACTTTTCTGGCTGCCGCCATATGTTAAGCCAAGCAAGCCAATGGTGCGCGTCCCCAAGAATTTCAATGTTATCTGTGCCTACCTGCAGATACCTCTGGTCCCAACGGAGGTGCCCCTGGTTGGTGATATGTTCGGAGGCCTCCCCCTCCTTAAGTTCGATGATCATGATCTAGCCAATCTCGAAACCTTCCCAACACTGGCTCTAGAATTATATCTTGAAAGAGTGATGTACAATAACGTGCCAAAGGTAGAACCAATGCTATGGGCACGTGGATTGGCAAGTTCAGGGATATTAAACCTGTTGCACATCCCCAACTTTGGCTGCTACAACATCACCAACCTGGTTGTTCGCCAGTTGCTGGCGCTGGTCCACGATGGGTGTTTGTGGATCCAAGGTTGCATCCCAATTGATGTTGCCTTAATTCACCAAATCATCGGCCTTCCCATGCATGGGCAAAATCCTAAGGAGGGCATCGGTAAGAAGTACGAGAAGTGGATTGCTGACGAAGTTAGGGAGAAATTTCAGGTTGATCACAACCAAAGAGGGTTCCTGGTAGACACAATAAATGATCCGGGAGAACACATGGGTACCCTAATACTTGCATGCAAAATGATGTGCAAGTTCCAGGCATCGGCCATCCCGGCCTATGTCATTCAACTCGCCGGTAGATGCGAAAAAGGGTTCTGCTACAACTGGTCACAGTACCTCGTTGACAAATTTCTAGAAAACGTGCGTGAGGCACAGGAAAGTGTTCTGCTACTCATGGTTGATGATGTTAATTGCCTTGGTTGCATGGGAGGCACCTCACGAGGTAGTGCTCCATGAGCTTGAGCCAGATATGTGCGAGGGTCCACGGTTTTCAAACCTATGGGATTCAAAGGATCCCAAGCATATCGAGGAGAACAAGGTCTTCTTGGTATTATTTGATCATGCCCTAGCAGCGACAATTAATTCCTAGTCGCGCTTGTCACCCGCGGTCTACGAAAAGTGCAAGGATATCGCGGAATTTGAGGTTACTATGTGCAATGTGCAGATTCAGGCCCATGGATATCTAGCCTAGTATACTCTCCCTTATATGGCCACAACAGTAGAGATTGACCAAGTGATTGCCACTTGGCCACCAGCGTGGAAGCTTGGCTTCAAGTTGTCCAACCCGGGTATAGGAGGCACACTTGGCCAAAGCGCAACCCCAAAGGATACCATTCCATTGGAAACAGTGAAGGAATTCGAGGTACCTGCTACAAAGAAAATTATGACCCCAACAACCCTTAAGGACGCTACCATGAGGACAGAGTTGGAGCCGCAACAGGATCAGGAACTTGAAGGGTTTGGTGGTGAAGATGTGGCGTCCCCACATGGTACCAAATGCACCAGTGAACCTCCCAAAGGGCCTAGGAAGAAGCACAATGCAATTAAGCCTGGCGTAGACATAGAGGTCACATTGATGGAAGATGACTTAGAGAAAATTTCAGACGTCATCACCATCGCGTCAGAAGACCGATGGGCTGTGTTGGAAGAACAACATAAGGCCATGATAAATGCCTTGCAGTCTGAACTACAAGCCCTTCAGCTAAAAGTGGATACACTTCAGGCAAGCATGGATTAGGTCAGGTAGAATCAAGCGAGCCAGCCAACTATAGTTACAGCCTTGGCCACCGTGACGGAAAGTCGGTTCTTCCCCTCCTGGGCACATTTTTTCTATGGTCCCCTCGGTATTATGCGAACAAGTCCACGGATGCTCTTTGGTCAACCTCGATGTTGCACAACTAATGGGTGTGTAGCTGCGTGACCTGTTTATCTCCATCACCAGTGAGCTTCAAAACAGAGAGCTACGGGCGCAACAACAACTCAGTGAGGCCGAGCACATTATTGTGACCAAAGATGTCGAAACCGCCCAAGCCCAGGCATCACACATCGTCGCTATCACGCAACAAGTTGAATTAGAGAAGTTGATAGACCGGATCTATGAGGATATTCCAAAAGTCATTCCTACTTCCGCTACGCCACAGGCCAAGGTAGAAGAATTGGTCACTGCTTTGAACGCCTCGCGGACCGAAGTATAGGTTGTTAAGGCCGATTTGGAACTACAGATTGCATCGCTGCAGGCCAAGCTACAACCCAAGACCCCTCCGGAGGTGTGCGCCCAGTGAGCTGCACTCGTCATGGAAGCTACAAATAGTATTACCACGCAGATCACTCAGGGCGCCGAATTGTTCGAGACTGCTATGGAGTTATGGTCCCACGTACAACGTGATCCCCTCCTTCACCAAATAAATAAGGAGCTGCACCAAAAGGAGCAATATTTTGAGAAAATGGAAGCCACCATGCCCACTCTCATCCCAGCCCAACGACTAGTGCGCCTTCAGACCAGCCATGCGCTCAGACACGAAATTGAGGGGCTCCAACACAAAAAATAGGTACTCAGTGACCACCTACCTCCATGGGATGATGAAGCTCTCAAGCTTTCGCAGGAATTATATGGGGCCGTGAAGCAGTTGAATAAAACCTTGGAGAGTGTCACTGTAGCTACTAAAGGCCCAACTCCACAAAAGTTGGCTGATATTGCGTAGAATGCAGCCGCGTAGAACATAGGTGTCGTTCCCTCATTGGTTGCCACTATCGAACAGCTCCAGGAGATAATGAATACCCCACTGACGTTGTGCCTCGGGATGAGTCACAATATTGTGTTGGGGGATTGTTGGAGCAAGGTCTCTTAACTACATTTTTGGTCCAGTTTTGTAATATTTTGTAATCTCTAGTGTAGCACAGGGGCTTTGGGGTGGGTCAAAGCCCCCATTGAATTGTAATAGGTCAAAGGGTAGATCAAGAGTTCGTAAACCACGGTTTGCGGACCATAGAGTAGCATAGGATAATATGTTATAAATAGATGGATAAATCGAGTCTAGCGGGAGGCTAAGTTTTGGATTAAGTGTGGATACGAATTGGTCGATCTTTTGTATCAATTGTCTAGGTAAGGGCTCCTGCTCGCTGTGTGCAAACCCCACTGGCTATGTGCACGGGCTGGTAGATAGAGTCTGTAAGTTTAATCTGGACATGAATGAATGAGAAGATTGTTTTGTGATATCTATGTGTTACTGTGTTATCATTATTGACTACGCTTTATGTTAATTTGAGATTCTACCTGCTCGCTGAATACTAATGATTTACTGGTGCGCATGTGGATACGATTTTATGAATGCATATATATGGTTTAAGTGCTTTCTTTGGTTATATGTTATATGATGATTTATGGCCTTCTCTTAAGTTACCCTACCGATATACTTTTAAGGGTTTCTGTATTAAGGCTTCTCCTTTGCAGATATGTTAGATCTGAAGGGACCCACTTTAATTAACTTTCTCTCTCTAAGGGTTCACCCTCCCATACTACTTCGGCTGAGACCTTGACCTGTGCAAGCAGGCCATTGACGAAAGGGCCAATAGTACAGTTGTTTGTTGAAAAACATTAAAACATAACCTGGGTCAAGACCCCTCAAGCCAACAATAATAAAATAATGATAATTCTAAACATGAATTTATTTTCATTATTTTCTAAACTTTATTATGTTACAAAAATTCATATACAATTATTACGGTTACAATTCCTATTCATAATTGTATTTATTATTTTACAATTATCTATATTCATACAAATTTACAATTTTACAATTATGGTAATTTAACAATATTTACGGTATACATTTTACTTACTGTAGTTATGGTTCAAAATTGAAAATTAATTTACAATTTTACAATTTTACAAAATTTACAAATTTTAATAAAATTGAATGATGACGATACATACAATTACAATTACAATTTTACAATTTCACAATACAATTACAATTACAATTTTAAAAATATTTTACATACAATTACAATTAAAATTACAATTACAATTTTACATACAATTCCAATTACTATTACAATTTTACAATTTTACAAATATTTTACATACAATTACAATTAAAATTAGAAGTAGAATTACAGTTACAATTACAATTAAAATTACACATACAAATACAATTAAAATTTTAAAATTTTACATACAATTACAATTAAAATAACAACTACAATCATGACATAATATTTAATAAAGATAATTCGTACAAACATCATATTCTAAAATACACATTCAAATTCGCTAACATCATCTAATCATCGTGATCATGATCATCTAAAAAAACACAAACATTGTATAACATCATCACAACACAAATATCAAATATACATCTCATGTCAAATAAATGCTATCACATACAAATATATCTTCAAACACATTAAATGAACATATATAACATGACCTAACAATATAAACATCATGATGAACACCAACATGTAAATTAAGTACATCAACATGAACATAAAATACATGGATTGTGTATATATATATATATGTAGGATTTAAAAAGTATACAACTATAATATAACTGCATATAAATGTCAAATATCTGGTGGTACTACATCAATACTAGTACTAGTCGAGGCCTTCTCAGTCGATGGTGCAACCTCATGCTCAGATAGATGACGTGCTTACTCCAGAGGTGTCTACTGATCAGTTTGTGGTGCAATCTTCTCAGGAACTACTTGCTAATGAGTCATCGATGGTGCAACCTACTCAGTAGATGATGTTGCCTGCTCAGATGGACTTGCCTGTTCAGGATCTCAGGTGCTTTCTTAGTCGATGGTTGTGTCTGCTCAGGACTAGGTTTTTGCTGAGATGGTGCAGACTACTCAGAAGATGCATGTTTATCAGGATTAGGTGTTGGCTGCTCATGATCTCCGACGTGAGGTGGAGGAGGAGGAGGTGGAGTAATAGAATTATGATCAATTCCCTCGTTATCATGATCATTAGATGAAGCGTTGCTCTGTCGTGCATCTCCATGACGCCTATCCCTCATGGCTGCCAGTACTCATGAAAATCCAACAATATGACACATGAGAGTCATCGTATCATGGGGAATATCTCTCCAGAGCTCTGTGAGCCTACGATCAACCTGGATCTCTATGATTGTAGTAGGGCAGACTCCCTCATCAACTAGGAGTCCATGGTCACCCAAATCTATCCTGAATCTGGTGTTTGCCCTATGCCGCACCCCCACAGGTATCTGCACTTGAGGATCAGGTCTATCTACCTGATCTGCTGCCTCTTCCATCTCCTCGTCAACATCTACACCCGGATCATTCGGTGGGGGTGGAATCATTTCCCCAATGGATGTCCCAATATATACAAAATATATAGTACACAACGATAATTAGAAAATTTCATTAAACAATTTAATAAAGCAAGTTAAAGAACGTGTTAGAATAAATTTTATTCTAATTAATTAATTAAGACAATAAAATGAAACTATATTAATTTAAATAAAACACTAATATTACCTCTCTCATTTGGTGGCTCGTCCTATTTGAAGAGGATTTGGTACACCGTCACCAATCCAAACCGGGATATGGACACAACACCATCATGAACGAGTGATCATTAACATTGGCTAGCAACTTTAGTGCATTAGTAGATATCATGGCCGGAAAGTTAGAAAGGCACCTCTTGGGCATCATCTTCCCCCACATCTGCATCCGTACATGCAACATCAACCTACAAGGCTGCCGAAGAAAAGTAGGCCCCGTCTCTGGAAACCTCTCAAAAAATAAATAGAATACTTGTGAAGAAAAATGGAAGTTCAACCTCCCATGTGCCTGAGAATGACATCTATCTAATGCTATACAAAACTATAGTAAAAAAATCACAGACCATCTCACAAGTTGTGGCGCCTGGAATAAAGAATCAACATACAATAAAAGCGGGAAAATAATGCATTGTCCATCACTCGTATAGTGTGCAATCATTGTCAGCAGTAGCGAGAGGCACATCACCTCCTTTGAACCAAATGATGCAATCTGTAACTAACCACTGGACACCTAAAAATATGTAGGAAAAACTATATCGTTCCTAATGTATCTTTGGGAGTATGCCAACTAACTCCATGTTGCATAGCTGACGGGGACATTTGGGAACTGGGGAAAATCATGCCTTCTCCTAGATATGCCATTAATAAAATATATGTCCTCCTTAGTGGGCTCATACCACTAGTTAGGACCGAATCGGAAAGCTTGTTGGGTCCCACCTATAGATCAATTGTCCCAACAACCCACTATGGCCCTTCATCGATGTATCCTCCTCATATAAATTGAGGAGGCCTACCTCCCTTAGGAGAAACTAGGTGGCTTACATAATAGGGTGAGGGTACAAAATCCTCTCCCTCTCTCGTGCCTCCCACAGTTGAATCACGTTATATCGATCTTCTATATGTTCTTGTTGTTCTATTTGCTCTCTCCGTTGATGTCGTTGAATGATTCACATATCAAATACATTTTTTTTTATTAAATGAGAAGTGTATCTAATAATATATATATATATATATATATATATATATATATATATATATATATATATGATTTAAAAAAAATACACCGGTGCACCCAAAAAACCAGTAATGCACTGTTACTAGTGCATACTTATTTATTAAGCACTGCGCTCGGTGCACATGGAAAATGTGCACACACTTCCCAACTAAGGAATATTTTTGTGCAGTGCGTTGATCAAAATATCTATCGAACAACAATCCATGGTGAACGATGTGGTCTTGTAAACGACCGCACTATTGACTATGTAATGATGTTAGGTGGGTGGTGCAGTGACCTAACTATCCGCCCTGGGGCAGTTAGTTTGGTCAATGCACCGCCCCTTGACAATATTAAATATTCAACGGTGTGGTCGTTTAAACGACTACACTTCCATGTTAATTTTTTAAACTATATTGGTGCGCATTTTCTTGGAACCACACTGGAACCTAGTGTGGTTTTCGTTAACACCATTCGCGTTGCGGCCAACAAATTCACAGGCAACACCGCGAACGGTGCGAGCCGAAAGTCTCAAACGCACAACACACACACACACACACACACACACACACACACACATATATATATATATATATATATTTAAATGGTTAATTTTTAGTTAATTTCAAATTTTAATCCACTAAAAGGTTTAGTTATTGAGAAATAATTAGATTACCTGTACATTTGCGCGTAGAGGAGGCATCTTTGCTGAGGAATTGGAAAAAACAAATTTGACCACTATTTTTGAAAATTCTAACTCCACACAGTGCGCAATGGATGACAGCGATGTGTGCAATGGTTACACTGATGGTAGGGCGCCTCACAGAAGAAAAAATCACACTGGTGCTTAAGAGATCTAGAGCACTGAACAAGTAAAAATGAGGTTTTTATGACTGGTAGTATTTTTTTAATTAACCCTATTTTGGTGTGCAGGATTTTTAGATGCACCGGGTTGTTTTTGCAATGGTGCACCACACTTTGTTACTGTGCACTGGATTAAGGAGACGCACCGGGCTAGTTTATACATAGAGCATCGGTGCACTAGAGTACTTAGACGCTCTAGGAGGGTTTGTACGTAGAGAACAGTGTCACGGTGTGCCAATTTTTAGTACGCACCAGTGTGATTTTCATAAAATGCCTCTGTGCATTTTATGATGAGAAATACACTGCAAAAAAAACATTAGCAAAAGCCTCCACCCTCCAACCTCCTCTAGAGACATCCGCTACAAATGGATATCTGGGCTATTTTTATAAGGGATTCCTTAAAAACATCTGCTATAGGGTCTTTTCCTTGTAGTGCAACTTCCAAATATATTGTTGCATCCATGTGGTTTTCCCTCTTGTTAGGTCATTGGATCCACTTTAGGAAAGTTCCATTTTATCTCATGTGAAACTAAATGGAGAAGAATTACTAATTATGCTAAAATATGTGTATAAATGAATCTCAATCTTGGTTCCTAGTTTAAATTAGTTTGACTGACAAATATTTTTCTTGGACTCAAAAACTAGATTATATGTTTGTCTCCTTGGGCGCAAGGCTTATTTTAATACATGCAATATAGCCGACCATTATACAAATGGGTTAAATAACTGTAAAAGGCAGTAGCAAAAAACTACTTGGTGGGTAGGTTCCACCGAGGTTCATTAGTTAGTTCTATAATATAAATCTCTTCTAGATCCTCTTCCACCTCCAATGACTCTGTTTTCTCAATAAAAACAACATGATAAAGTCTCTCAAAGTCTCAGAAAAGTAGATCTAGACTGATAAGACTTAGGCTATGAATCCTATGGTAAGTCAACTTCTTAGACAATGGAAAATTGGGTAGATCAAGCTAATGAAATTAAATCCTGAGAACAAGAAGAATCCTCAACATGAGATACTCTAGGTCTAAATGAACCGGTAAACACTCCAGCTACTTTAAAAGAATTTTTATTAAAAAGCGGGGAATTAGAAAAATAATGTTTTGATAGAATCCCAACCAATTGTCACAAAAAATTGCACCAAAAATAAATAAATCATGTATTTCTTTTACTTGTTATTATGTTATTCATGTAAAAAAATGTTGGAATATATGTTTTTTATTCTATTTTACAAACTAAGTCAACTAAGTTCTTCCGGAGTATCCTAATAATATATGAGTTAACTTAACTTGCAAAATTTTAACAAAATAAAAATTTAAATTTTCAATATATTTCATTATGTGATTGAATAAGAATTCCCTAATTATTATTTTCAAAAAATGTTAATTACGCCATAAGGCGTCACTATTTGAAAACAACTCTCCTGTGTGCATCGTGTCATAACCTGAAACTATTAGATTATATGTTAGATAATTAGAACATGTTCAGTCGTTGGATGAAAAGGAAAAAATAGTTGCAAATATTTAGTTTCCTACACGCGTTTTCCTACACACATTTTCTGCTCAGTTGTAGATTTGGCTATTTGGAATCAGACGATCATGATGTGTTTGGGCTCCATTAGGGTAATGATACCCTATCTTCTGCCACAATTGTGGTAGTCATTTGCTTCATGCTCAATCTTGAATGAGCTTTGAAAACCAGAATCATGGTTCTCTTCTCTCCTTCATTATGTTGTACAGTGATCGAGGTATGGTGTCCACTACTTTGCCTCCTACCTCTCTTAACCCTCACCAACAAATGCCTCAAGAAAAATAACAATACCCTCTTTATTACAGAGGATTCAAAGATCTAGTCGACAATGGTAGCCGCACTCTCCCTCAGATTTATGTAAAGCCCCCAGATGAGCATCCCGTCATTGATTCTCATGAAAATAAAATATCCGTGATAGACCTTTCAAAGCTCGAAGGCGTGGGCCGATCTATGACGGTGGAAGCAATCGGCTGGGCATGTCGAGATTGGGCTTCTTCTTGGTAATTATTATACAATTTCAGCATCTCATTTATCATTTTATCTTACATTTCGATCTCTGTTTACATCAAGTAATGTGATTTTGAGAATTGCAGGTGAAGGACCATGGGCTTTCAGAATCCACCATGGAAAATGAGATGCGAGTGGGGCGATATTTTTTCCACCTAACGACAGAGCAGAAGACATGCTACTTCTCTACGGACCCCAAATCTCGCATGTGCTATGCCACCATCTTCAATGTTAAAGAAGACAAAACCCTCAACTGGAGAGACTTTATCCTCTACTCTTGCAAACCCCTAGAGGAGATGGTGCCCCTTTGGCCAGAGAAGCCCACAGATTTCAAGTATTTAGAGGCGATTGAATTTTGACAATTTCACATAACTAGTAAGGTGATATAGGACCTAGTTCAATAATTATTATCCAGGCTTATTATCAATACTATGTATTTCTTTAATTTCAGAAAATTAAAGAAGACAAAACCCTCAACTGGAGATAATTTAAAGAACCATGGGCTTTTAGAAACCCAATACAATGTGCTTTCAATGTGCTATATAAATTTTCCCAATTCGAATTTTATTTCCATCATTCCCTAATTCATTTCTGTGTCTATTATATGCACGATAACTAGCTCTAGATTCTTCCTTGTAGGAGTTCATTTGGGGGCGCTGAGGAAGAGGTACGTGATCTGTGATCCCTCATTCAATGTTTCTTTGGCATATTTTTTTGGTGTATACACATTAATTGTTCTAATTGTTTCCACTTTGGTTTTATTCCCTAGTATTTACTATTTATTTTTTCCTTTTAGAACTGGACATCTCTGCTTTCCTCAATGATCACATTTCTTTCCACGATGATCAGATTGTGTTTTCCAATCACATTGAGGTCAAATAGTGGAATTGTTTTTTTTTTTCTACATGGGTTTTCACGGAACATCCATATATCAAGGGTGGGTGTACAGAACAGAAATTGCACAACAGACTAGAATTCATGAATTAATCTATGAAGATGGATATATAAGCTGATAGGTACTCAGTATTTCACTTCAATTTGGTAGGAAAAAATCCCCAATTTGTCCAAGATAGTATGGAAATTATGGCAATTTCGTCCCCCATATACTTGAAATTCTCTGAGATTTCACCCTTAAGCAAGATTCCTGTCACATCCCCTCTTGGATCTCTAAATTACGGGCATATACGATACCCAATTTTTCATTGCAGGAGACTCATATGCCCACCTGCTAGGGATTTAATGGGTTTTGTAGATCGATCTTCGATATTTTATGAGCTACTGGGGATTTCTGAGGATGTGGGTCTGAGGGATATAAAAAAAGCCTATAGACAGTTGGCTAGAAAATATAACCCTGATGTGTGCCCTCTAGAATAGGCTGAAGAGTGCACGAGAAGGTTCATTGAAGTGCAGGAGGCCTATGAGACCTTGTGTGATCCCAGAAGGAAGAATATGTATGACAATTATTTTGCAAAAGGAATCCACTCTGGGGTCACAGGGATTAAGTGGTGGCACTACACAAAAGAGGTAAGGAAACATCTTCACCTCTTTTCCTTGGAAAATCCCAAGAAAAGGTATGTATATGTGTATATATATATATATATATATATATATATATATATATATATATATATATATATATATATATATATATATATATATATATAGGACCTCTTTTTTAGGATCAAAATTTGATTAAATTGACGCTATTAATTTGCAAATCCCCTTTTCTTTTTTGAACATATTATTATTGCAAGTGTGTGTGTATGTCTGCCTTGCTGTGGTCTAGTGGTAATTTGGGCTGATGTTCTACAAAATATCCATGTTCAGATCTTGATAGATTTATATATATGTATATGTCTATTTTGTTGTGGTGTAGTGGCATTTTGGGGTGATGTTGTCACCCAAGTTCAAATCTGGGTATCTTTGCCCCATCCTGCATGGTGGATGGCCAAATGTGGCCCTATTGGTGGACTTAGCCTTGGAAGCGGATGTGAGTGCAACCTAGCCCTTGATGATTATTAGCCTTTAGGCCAACTAATCCCTTGCATGACCAATAAACCATTCAACCAATTCCTTCCCTATTTGCAAGTCCCTGTTTTAGTAATTCCTTGTTGGGGGACGAAAAGTATGATTGTAATTGAATGCATTTTAGAGTTGTGTGAACCTTTCCATATTTTTTTCCCTTTAAAATTATTGGTAGTACATCCAATATCTAGACTAGTTAATGTTATGAAGCATCCCCAATTCAAACTTATTATTTTTCTTGGTTGTTCAATTTTTTGCAATAAATACGTCCCAGGGGTCTGCACCATATAGAATATAATTCCATAGGTACCAAGTCCAAGGGATATCTATTCTACCAAATTGACCTGATATTTGTCCCTAGGCTCATTCCCTTTCTAAAACTCGTGTCATATGGATCAGGCAGAGCACAACAAGAATGTAACGGGGGTAGCTTAAACCTTGTTCAATTTCATGAGTGTGCCAACATAAGTGGAAAAAAACATGACTAATTTACTCTGTGTGTGTGTGTTTTTCTTTTTTGGGGGATTTTGGAAGGATTCTTGTGGGAAAAAAATTAGGCTTGGATTGTCATTGAGTGAAATCATGTTAGTGTTGTAAATGGTTTTTTTTTGGGCCTCTTCATAATAAACATTAGTGGAAATCTCTATTTCAAGGGAGCCAATTTTTGGCTCTATAGCCACATTGGTTTTTAATTAGTGAAGATTGCATTATATTTAGTAAACATTTTTTACTTCTTGTGTCAATTTCATATAGTTTGATCTCTATGGAAATAGACAAAATTTGTAGTGTCCAAACATCTTCATCCTAATGTTTTGAATGCACTTCATCAACAGTTTTGACGTGAACAAAAATCAAAGCACTCTAGCTTGTTTAGTAAGCCTAACATATTAGTTTTCTTTGTTTAGATGTATTTCCAAGATTTGGCAGAAATTTATGTTGCACTGGTTGTGATTTGTTAATGGTTTCGGATGTGGATTAGGATTAAATAGCTCTTCAATTAAATGCAATGGTATGTTGGATTTATTTTCAAATATTTGTTTGGTGTGGCTTAGTTTGATGTTGAATTCGTGTATCTTTGGATCTCAAAATCTGGAGCTATCTTAGGTTAGGTTTGTATTATAAACAATGACTGGAAAAATTAATTCACCTGTTTTTTATACATGTCATGATGGGGGTGCTGGTTGGTATTGTGTTGTGATCCGTGACTCATATAATGTGCTAACCTGGGGTTTCTTTAGCATGATTAATGTGTGGCTGACACATACAAGGCTGTTATTTTTTTTTGACTATTTTAATTGTCCTCTAGAAGGAACTTGCAAAAGAAGAATGGAGATCAAGATGGGAAGCCCAGCTCTACAATTTAAAGTAGAGAGCTAATTCTAGAATGTAGGTCAAGCATCAGCTTGGGGTGCTAGGATGCGCGAGCAGAATCGTTCTACTTGCAGTTGACCAATTTGCTAGCTTTTCTAGATGTACTTATCATACAGTGGAAAAAGTGAAGAGAGGCTCTGAAACTAGGAAAATATGCATCAGCTTCAGACCTTTTATGTTGTGGCCTGCCCTGTTTATACTTACCCTATTACACTGTATGCTTTTAGATATGCAAGTTAATAACTGAGAATACTTTGAAATTGATTTTAAAGTACGAGTTTAGTGAATGTCATGTACTAAAGCTTATTGTGCCCATTCTATTTAGAGATATCTTAGGCTAAGGATGTGTTGACACTTTAGCCTTCAGGTGAATGCTTATCTTCCAAATATCATATTGTAGCTACACTTTCTTTTATCATAAATATGCGGTTTCACTAAGATCAATAATTTTTATAGTGGAGCAATGAAAACACCTTTCGGACTTTATAACCTAAATTTTAGCAATTACCTTTGCAAATTTGATATGTCAGGCCTTAGGCCATCCAAACCAGCTTTCATATTTAGTTACAACTTTGCAATTTCCCCAAGGACTATAAATGAATGGAATTCAACTAAAGTAGGAGGCTTATAGGACTGTATTAGAGTTTCTTGGTCGCCTCCTTAAATACTATATGTTATATAAGAATTACAAATTGATAGAATGAGTTCAACTAGACCAACATGCTTGTAGTACTGAATTAAACTTTTATGCTTGCATCCTTTTAGACAATATATGTCATATAAGAATCATAAATTGATAGAATGAACTACTGGTGATAGAGTTGAATTAAGCATGCGGGCTACATTGATTTTGATATAATGAACTTCTTGTGTACTCGTGTTTAGATATGATTTGATGTGCTACAAGTGTAATAATGATTATTGTCATTATAAGTAAGGTGATTATACCATCAATTTTTTTATTAACTCGACAACAAGTGTGGCCTTTCCATGTATGGGAATAATACAATGAAATGTTTCAGGTACTGTGGAAGAATGGATTTATGTACTGATAACTGACGCAGATGCCGAAAAAACACATTGGCAGGTTCTTAATTCTTTTCATGGTAAATGGCAATCACTTCCACCAATGCCTGGTCCCATGAAGACATGATTCGGTTATGTTGTGATTGATAGGAAACTTTTGGTCATGGCTGGTTTTCTTGATGATGATTATGGTACTGCTAAGGCTTTAGCAAACGTTTATATGTATGAATTTACATTGAACAGGTACATTATTCTTCCATTTTGTAACTGCATTAGGTCTAACTCCATTGAATGTTATGTTGGAATTTCTAAGTATTCTGAAACACATACAGAGGGAATAATAATTCTCCTCTTAACACAGAGAATAAAAAAAAATTCTTGCTGGACAAAGATTTACAAACTGGTTCTATTTCATTAATATGAAAAACTATTACAGAATGACATTCTTCCTCCTCAGAGGGATTTACAAAATGTAAGTGGAACTGCTGCAACACACAGTGTCCAAAAACTCTTTCTCTATCTTTCAAAAAAAGCACATACAGTGCTTACAAAACTATGTTTTTTAAGTTCACTGTGTTTTGTCTTCGGACACACAGTGAAAAAAAAATAATACACAGTCACTCTCATACATTAGCCTTCGGGCTCACAAAAGAAAATTAATACACTGTAAAAAAACTATGTTTTCTTTTTGGGCATATATATGTCATGACAGAAAAAATTAAAATAAAACTATTCTTTAATATATATTATAAAATTAATAAGTTTATAATATATATGTAATAAAACATATGCCGTGAAGTTTAAAAAAAAAAAATCAAAACGTATGGATAAAGTCAAAGTGACTTTCAACTAAGGTTTAAAACGTTAATACACCTGCCGTATAAAAATTTAAACCAAAGTTTAATGAACCTTTTCACTCTGTACTTCAAACTAATAAAACTCCATTGCAATGAGTTTTCGCATTCCAATCGAGCCCTACGTCAGTAGACCCAAAGTTTGCGCGATCGGCCTGTGATTGGCTGATTGCTGGGGCCTGCAGACTTCAAACAAAAACTGAACTGCTATTTATAAAATTATCGCATTCCAAAAGATATTTGTGACATCATCGCATTTTCGACGCGATATGTCGTGATTGATCCACGTTGCTCTGGTTGAACTGGCGGTGGGACCGTCTCTCTTCAATGGTGAAGAGGCTACGAACTTGCGCGATAGCCATTATATTGGCTAGCAGTGGAGCCCACCTCCACTGCGTTGGCAAGTGGGGTCCACTATGACGTAGCAAAAATTTTAAACTTCAAAAATGTCGCATAAATTAATCTCTGTTGGTTGGTTGGTGAATGGCTTTAAACCCCGATTTGACAGTTGTTTCAAAAACTGTTGTTGTGTGGTCAGAACCATGAAAACTTAATTTTCTTCTGCAAAGGTGGTTGCGGCCCATAAACAAAAACATCCTTACAGTTTCATTTATCTCACTGTTAAATTCACGATGGTGTGCACACAAACATTCTGCCCCTACTGAACTCCTCTTTATCTTGCACAGGGTTTGCAGGTGAGTTTAATATTTCAACACTCCCCCTTAAATTTAGCTATTGGGTTTTCTGTTATACCCATGCATTTCCTCAAATAATCAAAACTCTTTTTCCCCAATGGATTTGTCAGGATGTTTGCAAACTTCTCCTATATTCTGCAATGTTTTAGAACAATTTCTCCATTGTTCACTAGCTCCTTGATGTAGTGAAACTTGGCATCTATGTGTTTCATTCTCTTGTGAAACACATAATCCTTTGAAAATGCTATATCTGAGCTATTGTCACAATAAATTACTGTGCACTTTACCTGTTCCTGACATAAACTTCTCAACATTATCCTCATCCAAACTGCTTGACATGCTGCTGTTGTAGCTGCCACATACTCTGCTTCTACTGTAGATAAAGCCACAATTGGCTATTTCTTAGAAGCCCATGAAATGGCTCCTAAACCCATATGAAAAACATAACCAGATGTACTTTTCCGGTCATCTATACCTCCATCCCAATCACTGTTAGTATATCCAATCAATTCAGAATTTTCTGAAGTGGTATATAGAATTCCATACCTTTTAGTTCCTTTCACATACCTCATATTTTTTTTTGCTGCTTGCCAATGTGCCTCCTTTGGCCTTTCCATAAATATGGAAATTAAACTCACAACATGCATAATATCTAGCCTAGTTGCAGTCAAATACATGAGGCTGCCAACTATGCTCTTGTACAAACTTGGATCAAAATCCTTGCTGTTGTCTTCTTTGATGAATTTCAATCCCATAACTGTGGGAGTAATTGCTGCCTTGCAATATTGCATGTTAAATCTTTCCAAAACTTCATTTACATATTTAGCTTAAGAAATAAAAAATTTATTTCATTTTTCTCTACTTTTATTCCTAAGAAGTATTTCAGCAATCCCATATCAGTCATCTCAAATTCATCCTTCATGACTGATTTAAAATTGTCAATGAGGTAAGCATCATTACCTGTAAAGATCACATCATCAACATATAAGACAAAAATCAACATGTTACATTATTTCTCCTTGATGTATAATTTGGGTTCTCCTTCACATTTTTCAAACCCATTTTCTAGTAGATAGGAATCTATCCTACTATACCATGCTCTTGGTGCTTGTTTTAGCCCATAAAGAGCTTTCTTCAATATGCAAAATTTGTGCTCTTGGCCTTTTTTCTCATAGCCCAGAGGTTGTTCAACATAAACCTCTTCCATAAATACTCCATTTAGGAATGTTGATTTCACATCCATTTGGTAAACCTTCCACTTGTGTTGTGCTGTTATGGACAACACTGCCCTCACTGTTTCCATTCTTGCAACCGGTGAAAATTTTTCTTCATAATCTCTTCCATGTTGCTGCTTATAGCCATTGACAACAAGTCCGGCCTTGTGCCTTTCAATCTTACCTTCAGCATTTCTTTTGGTCTCGTAGACCCATTTCACTCCAATGAATTCTTTACCTTTTGGGAGATCAACCAATTCCCATGTTTTATTTTTCTCTATTGCATTCATTTCTTCATCCATAGCATCTATCCATTTCTTATCTTTTATAGCTTCTTCAAAATGAATAGGATCATCAACATGAAAATATAATTCAAATAAAGATTTATACCTTCATTTTCTACCTCTTGTTCATAAATATTATTCAAATTTCTAAATCTGGTTCCTCTTTCATTTGGTGTACTTGTGCTTGTAGAAGCACTCAAATCTTCTCCTTGTGGTGTGCTTGAAGAAGCACTATCATTACTTCTCAAGGGCATTCTCATTCCATGTTGTGGTGTCCCTTGCTGTCCTTGTGTTGGTGGAGGTGGTGCTGCTAATGAGGGATGTATTTCAGCCATCTCATCCTCATTCTCATCATGAGACAAACAACTCTTCACATTGACTGTTTTCTCAATGGTTCCATCCCAAGCTTCTTCTTCAATGAACTGAACATCTCTACTTATAAAAAAATTCTTGGTGGATGGGTTATACAACCTGTATGCCTTAGATTCTTCACTGTATCCAATAAAAATGCACTTCTCCCCCTTACTGTCCAACTTCTTTCTTAGCTGATTTGGAATGTGTGCATAAGCCACACAACCAAAAATTCTCATGTGGGTGACACCTTGTTTTATGCCACTCCATGCTTATTCCAGAACTCTATTCATTACTACTTTGGTTGGGCATCTATTCAAGATGTATGCAGCACAATGTACAACTTCAGCTCAATATTCATTTGGCAAATGTTTTTCTTTCAACATACTTCTTACCATGTCCATGATTATTCTATTTTTCCTTTTAGCAAATCCATTTTGCTGCGATGTGTACCTTGTTGTAAATTGCTTGTGTATGCCATTTTCTCTGCAAAAATGCAGAAAATATTTTGAGATATACTCACTTCCTCTATCAGTTCTTAAAAATTTTATGTGCTGCCCACTTTGGTTCTCAACAAGTGCCTTAAAGTGGCATAATTTCTCAAACACTTCACTTTTATATTTCAAAAAACAAACCCAAGTTTTTCTTGTGTAATCATCAATAAAAGTCAGCATATAATGGTTGCTTGCTAGTGATGGTGTTTGCATTGGTCCACACAAATCTGAATGGACAATTTCTATGGTTGGCTTTGCCCTTATGCTCTTTCCTGATGGAAATTTTTCTTTGTGTTGTTTTCCCAAGATGCAGCCTTCACATAGGCTGTTCAGTTTCTCAATCAATGGTAATACCTTTACCATTCCTTTCCTATGAAACAAATTTAGTCCTCCAAAGTTGAGATGTACAAATATAAAATGCCATAACCAATTTTCATCTTTTGCTTCTCTTTGGAATGTATTTTGTGTCACTGTTGCCATTTCATCTCCTTTCTTCAAATTTTCTCTCTTCTTGAGAGGGATCATTATGTTTCTTGTCATCTTCACTTGTGCAATACATTGTTTTCTTGGTGGTTTATCCATGATGGTGCATACATCATCTTCAAAGAAAACATTGTAGCCCTTTTGGATGAGCTGTCCAATTCTTAACAAATTACATTTCATACCTGGTACTTAATATACATCAGATATGCTCTTCTTTTCTCCTTTCTTTGTCAAGAAACCTACTCTACCTTTTCCCATGATAGAGACCTTACTGTCTATCCCCAATGTTACTTGAGGCTTTACATTTTCATATAACATGGAAAACATGGCAATTTTTCCAGTCATATGGTTGCTACATCCTGAATCTAGATACCATATATCCTCATTCTTTTCCTCAGCCATATTACATGCTAAAAACAACTTATCTTGACTCATATTTTCATTTGTAAAATTAGCACTGGGTATATTACCCATGTCACTTTGTTTCTTCCTACATTCATTGGCATAATGGCCATACTTCTTACAGTAATGACATTGGATTTGGGATTTGTCATACCTTTGTCCATGTGCTTGATTTTTTCCACCTTGGTGGCTGCTGCCTTGGCCTTGGTTCTGATTTTGATTGCTGCCCCTTCCACTTGCAGGGCTATTTCTTCCTCCTCTGTTTTGGTTTCTGCCTCTTCCTTTTCCTCTGTAGCTTCCTCTGCCTTGACCTCTTCCTCTTCCAAAGGACCTTTGGGTCTTGAAGGCATGCTCCAAAGATGAGTGTGCATTTCTACCCAATCTTTGTTCATGCATCATTAGTGATGCATGAAGTTCATCAACTAAAAAATTTGAGAGATCGTTTGTCTCTTCAAGGATTGTGACTATGACATCAAACCTTGAGGGTAAGCTCCTCAACACTTTCTCCACTATCCTTATTTCTTCAAATGTCTCTCCATGAGACCTTATCTCGGTAACCAACCCAGTCACATGTGTGAAGAATGAGTCTATGTTATCAGACTCTTTAATACAGAGAGTTTCAAAGTCTCTCCTTAACAATTTTAGCTTTGTTGTGTTCACCTTCTCCATACCTTGATAGGCAGTCTGGAGGGTATCCCATGCATCCTTGGACCTCTTAGCTGTTGCTATCCTTGGAAACACACTTTCATGTACTACTTGATAGAGATAGAAGAGGGCTTTTGAGTCCTTCTTCCTATCGCTCTTCAACAAATCCTTCTCTGCTTGTGTCAAGGCATTAAAGGAATTTTCATCTGCGAGTTCTTCAAAACCATCTTCAACAAGCTCCCATAAGTCTTGAGAGGCAAACAGGGCTCTCATGGTGATTTCCCAATAATCATAGTTCTTCCCATTGAACTGTGGGAGATGAGTATTTCCAATACTCATGCTTGTGCTGGCTCCTGCTATGGCTAGCACTCTAAACTATGTTCAAATAACTTGACTATGTTTTTAAATAAACTGTCTCTTTTCCTAAGAGACAAACTCTGTCTTTGAGGATTGCACTCTTTAACAAACTCAAAACTCTGTTTTTGAGAAATACCTGGACTTTTTCTGAGCCTTCACTCTGCTGGAGAAATTTTGCAACAAACTCCTTCCTTCAGCTTCTTTGACTATCCTTCAAAGAGCCTGAACTAGCTCCGATACCATGTTGGAATTTCCGAGTATTCCAAAACACATACAAAGGGAATAAGAATTCTCATCTTAACATAGAGAATACAAAAATTTAATTGATGTACAGAGATTTACAAACTGGTTCTATTTCATTAATATGAAAAACTATTACAGAATGATATTCTTCCTCCTCGGAGGGATTTACAAAATGTAAGTGGAACTGCTACAACACACAGTGTCCAAAAACTCTTTCTCTATCTTTCAAAAAATGCACAGACAATGCTTACAAAACTCTATTTTTTAACTTCACTGTGTTTTGTCTTCGGACACATAGTTAAAAAAAAATAATACACAGTCACTCTCATACATTAGCCTTCGAGCTCACAAAAGAAAATTAATACACAGTCAAAAAACTATGTTTTGCTTTCGGGCATATATATGTCATGACAAAAAAAATTAAAATTAAAATATTCTTTAATATATATTATAAACTTAATAAGCTTATAATATATATTTAATAAAACATATGTCGTGAAGTTTAAAAAAAATAAATCAAAATGTATGGAGAAAGTCAAAGTGACTTTCAATTAAGGTTTAAAACCTTAATGCACCTGCCGTATAAAAATTTAAACCAAATTTTAATGAACCTTTTGAGCCTGGATTTAAAACTAATAAAACTCCATTGTAATGAGTTTTCGTGTTCCAATCGAGCCCTACATAAGCAAGCCCAAAGTCCGCACGATCGGCATGTGATTGGCTGATTATTGGGGCCCGCAGACTTCAAACAAAAACTAAACTGCTATTTATAAAATTATCACGTTCCAAAAGAGGTTTGTGACGTCATCGCATTTTCAATGCGATACGTCGTGATTGGTCCACGTTTCTCTGGTTGAACTGGCGGTGGGAACGTCTCTCTTCAATGGTGAAGAGGCTCCGAACTTGCGCAATAGCCATTCTATTGGCTAGTGGTGGAGCCCGCCTCCGCTGTGTTGGCAAGTGGGGTCCACTATGATGTGGCCCAAATTTAAAACTTTAAAAATGTCGCGTAAATTAATCTCTGTTAGTTGGTTGGTGAATGGATTTAAACCCCAATTTGACAGTGTTTTAAAAAACTGAACCACGAAAACTTCAATTTCTTCTGCAAAGGTAGCTGCGGCCCATAAACAAAAACATCCTTACAATTTCATTTATCTCATTGTTAAATTCATGAGGGTGTGCACACAAACATTCTGCCCCTGCTGTACTCCTCTTTCTCCTGCACAGGGTTTGCAGGTGAGTTTAATATTTCAACATGTTATGTGTACACCCTTTAGTATAAATTAACTTTTGATAAGATCAATTCCATACCTACGCACAAAGAAAGAAACATAGAAGCTTAAAATTTATACAAAACTGGCCTTTTGATAGACCCAAAGAGAATGGTACACTTAAAATAATATGTGGATGGTGTTGTGTTGGAATATTTACATGATCTATTTTATTATATCTCTATTAAGCATATATTCTTTCTTTTTTGGTGTTAAGAATATTTTTTTAGGTGTGCTTTTCTGTAGTGGATGATGTTGGAAAATAAATATTTTAATATGTATTATGGAATTTAGTTTGACTGAATTGAGAGTATGTGTCAATGGGTTTTTGAGACATATTGTTGCGTTAAAAAAGCTAATAATAAAAATTATAATACTTATATTATTAGTGTAATAAATAAAAATATGATATGAATGTTTGAGAAACAACAATAACAGAATAAATCCTAATCTAAGCTACAAAAAATTTAGAGTAATTTAACGTTGAACAATAGATATTCAAATCGATGTTATATTCATCGAGCCATTACAAAGATTTAGATTCAATTTTGCAGAGCTATATTAACTGAAAATGGATGGATGAAAGTAGTAATATTTTCCTTTATTATATTTGTTATGGTATGGTAAGTAGTATCGGTGATTGTTACTTGAAAGGCTGAATGTCGAAAAGATCCCCTTATTCCTCCTTAACTGCACTTGCACTCACGTCCTTGCTTCGGCGGAGGGACGCATGTGACGTTGAGGTTTTGATATTATCCCGCGTCTGAGAAAGAAACACAAGAGAAATTGTAGAAAAAACACGCCACCAAAGAAAATCACAATGATGATTACTGTATTGTTATGTGGTGGTGGCGGTGGAGCGAGCGGAGGAGAAAATGGAGGAGGAGTAGGTGGGGGGAGAATATGGGGTGTCGGGGGAGGATTGTGGGGTGGCGAAGGTGGAGGCAGGGGAACGAGGCGAGAAGGAGGAGGTGGAGGTGGAGGTGGGGGGATGAGGCGAGGCAGCGGAGAAAGTGGAGGTGGGGGAGGTGGCGGAGAACATAGAGGGGGAAATGGAAAAGGGAGTGGGCTAACCATTCAATGGAATGGCCTTGGGTTTTGTGCACCTGGCGACCGGCGAATACATCCGGCGAATGCCTCCGGCAAACGCGGGCCCCACGCCCCTCACCATCTCCGTCTATCTCTATCCTGCGATGTTATCGTTACCATTCCCCGTCAACTGTCCCCGTAACGGGATAACCATCCCCATTTGCGTATGCCCACATGAGCCGTCACGCGGGCTCGCACAGCCGATTTCAGGGCTGAATTGGCAGATTCTCAAATTTGAACCAAATGACTCACTCAGGAGTAATGGTTGCTGGCTACCTCTCTACAGAGTTGCCGCCCAAATCCCATTTCAAATTTATGCATCCTCCCACACCTTCTCCTTATTCATTCCGTCGACCACCATTCTGTCAAGTCATTCTGTCGAGAGCGTTTCTCCATTCGGTCGAGAGCAGAGCAGAGCAGTAGCAGTAGAATAGAGCAGAACAGAGTAGAGAAGATCAGAACAGAGCCCCTGGTTCTTCCTTATCAACAGAGCAGAATAGAGCAGAGAATTAGCAAGGTAAGTAAATTTTCCTCCTTTTTATTCGACAGAATGGCCTTCTTTTTATAACTCACTCTTGCCTGCAAATTTTATTTTTGAGCAATGGGGGCATCTCGCCGTTTTAGTAGCGGAAACTCGTTGTTGCAGTAGCGGAAATAGTGAGTTGCCACCATTGTAACAGTGTATTGCCGCAAGCAACTGCTGTAAATTCCATTTTTTGTTTATATGAAAAAATTGCAAACTGAATTTTTTATTTATTTCGTAGAGAGCGGCAACTCGTTGTTGCAGTAGCGGCAACAATGAGTTGTCGCGACTGTAAATTTAAATTTTGAGTAGTGGCGACAACAGCGATTTTTCGCCACTGTAATGGTGTGTTGTCACTGTTGTAACTACTCGTTGTTACAGTAGCAGCAACAACGAGTTGCCGCGACTGTAAATTTAAATTTTGAGCAGTGGCGGAAACAACGAGTTGCCACCACTATAACAATGTGTTTCTGCCACTATAAATTTTAATTTTGCGCAATGGCAAAAACTCGTTGTTGCCGCCATTGTGCAAAATTAAAATTTACAGCGGCGACAACACACTGTTACAGTGCCAGCAACACACTTACAGTGGCGGCAACACACTTATAGTGGCAGCAACACACTTGCAGTGGTGGCAATAAAGAGTTGCCGCCACTGTAACAACGAGTTGTCGCCACTACGAAAAACTAAAATTTCCAGGGCCGGAAACACACTGTTACAGTGGCGGCAACACACTTATAGTGGCAGCAACACACTTGCAGTGGTGGCAACAATGAGTTGCCACCACTGTAACAACGAGTTGTCACCACTACGCAAAATTAAAATTTCCAGGGTCGGCAACACACTGTTACAGTGGCGGCAAATCGTTGTTGCCGCCAGTGTAAGTGTGTTTCCACCACTGTAAGTGTGTTGCCACAACTGAAATTAATTAAATTTTTATTTATATTGCAAACTTCATTTGTATTTATTTTTTAGAGAGTGGTATTTATTTTGTATTTTCTTGTTTTGCAGATGGTTGCAAAATGGGTCTTGGCTATCCAGATATGGTGCCATCCAAACCCAGGGAATGCACAGATAAGGTTCGTGCTTCACAATGAATCCCTTAGCCAAGTTTATCAAAATAGTAGACAAATACCTGGGATTACAACTAACAATGAGGCATACTATCATGCATTTATAGAGGGCCTCACGACTGCACGAAATTATGGTGCAAATGACATTGTCACTTACACTAACTCTGAGCTAATCATCAACCAGATAAATGGAATCTACCAAGTTAGAAGACCTAACTTAAAGCCCCTTCACCAGCAAGAAAAATCCGTTACTGCACAATTCCATGGGTTTGAGATTATGTACCAATCTGATGTCCAAAGGGTCTATGATTCAATAATTTCTGAAACAACATCCAATGGATGTGGATGTGGTAGATTTGTGGAGCCAACATGTGCTCCAATTGTTATTGATAGGCATCGTTATAGATTGCCTATTAATTAATGGATTGTTGCTCTGATTGGGATTGGGGTTATTATGGGGGGAGTAATATTATTGTGTTCATGTTTTTTGAGATAGATTGGAGCAACCTGATCTCCATCATTTTTGTATGAGCTATTTTTTATAGATGGCCTCACTATTTTTTGGTTTTATATGTGATGGATGCTTTTAATTTCCATATTTATGAAAATCATTGTTTAATTTATTTTCAGTTTATATATATTAAAATTAATTCGTGATTGTATGTCATTTAATAAGTTTTAGGTGGTGCTCATAATTATATAACTCTAAGTGCAAGATTTATGAAGTGCAAAAAAATCTTATCAAATTAATATGTTAACATTATACTTCTCAATGATTATGTAAATATAATCATATTTGAAATTTATCTTTTGAAAAATAAATGTCATATTGATTTCCATACAAGTAGAAGTGAGTTACTATTTTTTATTAAAACTATATCTCATACCAAGGATAACTATTTTTAGTTTAAACTATATCTCATACCAAGGATGAATAATTTTAGTTAAAACTATATCTCATACCAAGGATGACTATTTTTAGTTTAAACTATATCTCATACCAAGGATGAATATATCTCATAAGAAGCTGCCTTGAGGCTATAAAAAACCTCATCAACAATTTTAAAATCATTTTTTTAAAAATAAAAATAAACATAGATATAAATTTATCTTTTGAAAAGTAAATGTCATATTGATTTCCATACAAGTAGAAGTGAGTTACTATTTTTAATTAAAATTATATCTCATACCAAGGATGGCTATTTTTAGTTAAAACTATATCTCATACCAAGGATGACTATTTTTAGTTAAAATGCAGTCATAATGCATAATATACCTCATACATGGTTTTAGCAAAACCTTCCTAATAACAATTTTAAAATGTATACTATATTATTGTATTCATGTTTTTAGGTAAAAATACATTGATAAAAAACTTTCTATAGTTTCATAACTTAAAACACTGGCTTTGCCAACCCAGAAGAATATATATCTAAATGCCATTGTCTATATTTAGTTCACCATTTAACATGGTCATGTTATAACATGTTTATGTAATTTTTATAGGACCAAAGCATGGCAGTTTGTTGAAAGAAATAAACTTGTGAATGATATTTTCACATTTGAAGGATAGGTTTACTTTGACACTGCTCGATGTCATTAGAAAGGATATTGTGCATCCTTTTTCAATTGTTTTAAAACCTTTTATATGTCATTAGATTATGTGATGGATGCTTTTATTATGCCTTTTATTCTGGAAGTCAAATTCCAATACACTTTCATAATTCCAACTTCTATGAACATTGAAAAATTCATTATCCATGAGCAGCACATGGTCCCATAATTTATACAAGCCTCTTTTTTTACTATAATGAGCTCTAATTCTTATGTGAAATTATGAACTTCATTAAGAAATTATGTGAGATACCCTTGGTTACAAGGCAACCAAGATATCTTATATATCAATCATTATTTGTCCTTTATACATACATGGTTAAATGCAAGCAAATGTGACATCTTGGACTTTTGCAATCCATAGATCCAACCTCATTTAAGGGGAAGAAATGTATAAATACCCAAACCAATAATCCAATTGTTGTGAATTTCTCCATCATCAACATCTACAGCCACAAGGCCATGTGTTTTGAACTGGAGCACGTTTTGACATCCATGACAGCAACAACAGCTTAGCTTGCAAATCAATGAAGTTATCTTGACAACCCAACTCTTTAACATTGTTAGAATTGGTAGAATTGAATTCCTCAAATTTCCATCATACAACTGGTTATTCATAAATGATAGTAAATGTCCTTTTTGCATTAAAATGACACCCAAACCTTTTTATAGTAAATTTCCTAACTAGGTCAATTGACCTAATATTAATATTAAAACCCTGAAAAATATGTCCAATATAGAAAAACTGTTAGGTCCCCATATTACTAGTGTAGTCCCTTATTGTTGTTAGTGTAGCCCCCTTATTGTTATTGTTGTACCCTTGTAGTCCACATATTGTTATTATTGTGCCCTATAAAAGCCCACTATTGTTATTTTTATTCCCTTACATTATTATCGTTAGGTAGGCTAGGATTATATTGTGACCCCATGGACTCCTATATATAGAATGAAGTTTTGTCATTTGTATCATCTAATAATTTTTCATTTATGTAATGTAAAGAAGGTTTCCCCCTCAAAGTGGCTGATTTCTAAGGTGTTTATCTCTCTTTCTTCTATTTTGGGAGTTGGTTTCATAACATTTGGTATCAGAGCTTTGGATTCTAGGGTTTTGCTACTTCAAACAGGACATCGTGGCATTTTCGCTATAAAATTTTTTCTACGAAGTTTCAGAAGCTAAAAAAAACCCATTTGCGAAGAAATTTAGAGGAACTTTGTGCAAAAATTTCAGATCTAAGTTCGCAATATTTTTGGAGATATGATCTGTGGAAGTTAGGGTTTTTGCAGGCTCCCGAATTTCATCTCAAAGAGGTGACCTTCGGAAAATCGTCATAACTATCTCTCTGAGCATCAAATTGGAATTCTGTAAGAAGTGGCCAAAAGTACACGAATTCTAGTTTTATGTGTATCAATTTCAGAGCCGAAGGAGGAAGCAATGACACGTGGCACACCGTACAAGTTTTCTCTATTGAACGAGTCCATAATTAGGTCATTTTGGGAGATTGGGCATAACTTTGTCTTGAAGAATCCAAATTAGGTTAGACCTATGGCATTGGAATAAGATTTAGGGGGCTACTAAAGCACCAAAGATAAAATGTCATGGATCTGAAATTACATATATACATCAGTTTCAATATCAAGCTCCTCAAAACCAAGAAAAAGGTGTGTATTGTTTTTCAAATTACATAAGTCTTGTTTGAAAAATAAGTTTGAAGTGATTCCAATGGCATATTGAGGCATAGATATCAGTATTTGGTTCTAAAATCCCCCCTAAAAATAATTCAACACCCATTAAGCACTCATAATACTCTACTATGACTCATGAAGAGGAAGAAGTGCAACATGATATATCAAAATTATAAGAGCAAGTGCACGGAATTTCACTCTCGCAAAGAGTAACAAAAATGAAATGGAATTTTTGAAGAAAGGCATGGAAGCTAAGATGGAGGGTTTGAAGAAAGGCGTGGAGACTAAGATGGATGGTTTGTAGAATGAAATGGAAGCTAAGATGGATGGCATGGAAGCTAAGATGGCTGACATCGACGAAAAAATGAAAGGCAACATGGAAGACATGAAGAATGTTCTAAAAGCAGACATGAAAGGTTTGAAAAAGTTGATACAAGAAATGATTCCTAATGGCGAAAAGGTAGTAGAGGAAACTCATGATCAGAACAAAATAAATGTTAATAATGATTTCATAAACTCTAATGTTGGATTAAAGACCCACCATATTCCAAAGATTGATATGAAGAAATTTTATGGAAAGGATCTTGTAACATGGATACTACATATGGAACAATATTTTGATCTCCATAATGTGAAAAACAAAAAAAATGTACGCATTGCAACTTTATAGTTAGAAAAAAATATATCTGTATGGTATCCATGGCTTTGCTCTCGTAAAAAAATTGTCACTCGATCAATTTTTGTGGAGGAAATGATAACACATTATGAAGAAACAAAGAGCAACACCTTATTTATCCAATTGATAAATCTCAAACAAAAGGGTTCAATGGTGGACTTCCAAAAATTGAATATATGGGTAACTGATATTCCAGAGTAACACATGATTGATGTCTTCATAGGGACTTTGAAGGATAACATCCAACATGAGGTTCGCCTTTGGGAACCCGATTCATTGGAGAAGGCATCTGTGTTGGCAAGTAAAATTGAATGTAAAATTATGGCGATAAGGAAGCCTACCACTCACATCTATAAATATGGAAGTGTTGCTACTCCTATACTTCCACAACCTACAAGGTTGACACCATAAAAATTGGAAGAAAAAATAGCAAAAGGGCTTTGCTACAGTTGTGATAGCAAATACACTAAAGGTAATAAGTGTGTTGAGAAGAAATTATTTTACATAGATTGTGAAGAGGAGGAAGGAAATAAAGAAGAAACTTCAAAATAAGAAGAGGATATGCACTAGGAAACAACCCTATAGAAAGAAGAAATGAGTCTAACCATATCATGTAATGCATTGGCAAGAATTACCACTCCTCAAACTCTTAAGATAGAAGGACATATCAAGAAGAAAAAGGTAATAGTGTTGATTGATTTGGGTAGTACCCATAATTTTATTCATTGTAAGGTAGCCAAGGAATTGAATTGTTTCCTATACACAACACTGGAATGTCAAGTGACGATTGTAAATGGAGGAACTATAAATTGCTTTGGAAAATGCCATAATATCAAGCTAACAATGGGGGAATATGTATTGAATAGTCCAATGATTTCCATTCCAATGAGAGGTGTTGATGTTGTACTAGGAGTACAATGGTTACAATATTTGGGGATTGTAGCTTTTAATTTTCTAGAAATTTTCTTGAAATTATTTTTGGAAGGAAAGGAAGTCGAATTACGAGGTATCACAGAAGCCGGGAAAGATAATAAGCTCCAATGTCATGGCAAAGCTTCTCCCGAAGAAATAATGAGGCATAATTGCACAATTATGCTCACTAGAAGTTCCAACATCAAAATCATATATTTCTCCAGATCTCCAAAAAGTCCTGGACAATCATTCCAAGGTGTTTGAAACTCCCAAAGGACTCCCACCTATTCATGATCATGATCATGCTATTCATTTGATTCTAGGAAGTTTTCCTCCAAACATCAGGCCTTACAGATATCCTTATGTACAAAAGAGCGAAATTGAACATATGATTGCAAAAATGTTAGAGGTAGGTATAGTTCAACCTAGTCAAAGTTCTTTCTCTGCCCTGTAGTATTGGTACACAAGAAGGATGGATCATGGTGCATGTGGCTAGATTATAAGGAGCTCAATAAGCTCACCATTAAAGATAGATCTCCCATTCCTGTGATTGATGAATTATTGGATGAGTTACATGGAGCAATTTATTTTACCAAGTTGGATCTTCGTTAAGGATATCATAAAATTAGAATGAAGACTGAAGATATTCCAAAAAAAACATTTCAAACTCATGATGGTCATTATGAATCTTTTGTCATGCCTTTTGGCCTTACGAATGCACCTTCTACATTTCAAGGGCCGATGAATTTCATTTTCAAACCCTTCCTTAGAAAATTTGTGTTAGTATTTTTTGATGATATACTAATCTACAACAAGTCTTGGAAGGATCATGTTCAACATGTTGAAAAGGTTCTCAAACTATTGGAGGAGATACAACTATATGCAAAAACCTCCAAATGTTTCTTTGGAGTACAAGAGGTGGAATATCTAGGTCATATTGTATCTCACGAGGGTGTTAAGGTAGACCCTAACAAAATTAAAGCCATTAAGGAATGGAAAGTCCCCACAACTATAAATCAGTTGTGAGGATTTCTCAGTTTAACAAGGTATTATCGCAAGTTTGTTAATAATTATGGGAGAATAGCAGCACCTCTAATAAAATTATTGAAGAAAGATTCATTTTCATGGACTCCTGAAGCAACTAAGGCCTTTGAACATCTTAAAGAGACAATGTGCCTAGCACCGATCTTAGCTATGCTAGACTTCACAAAAAACTTTATTGTGGAATGTGATGCCTCAGGAAATGGAATTGGTGATATTTTAATGCAAGAAGGAAGACCCATTGCTTTTGAAAGTCATCCAATCAAAGGAAAGTATTTACAGAAATCTATTTATGAGAAGGAAATGTTAGCAATACTACATGCACTAAAGAAATGGAGACCTTACCTAATGGAAAGACACTTCAAGGTAAAAACTAATCATGATAGTCTTAAACACTTTTTGGAACAAAGACTATCTTCAGAAGAGCAACAAAAATGGGTTACAAAGATGTTGGGTTATGACTTTGAAATCATCTACAAAAAGGGAAGCTAAATGTTGTCCCATATGCACTCTCAAGAAAGGATGAAGAGGTGGAAGAATTACTTTGTGCCATTTCTATTATCCAACCAGATTGGATAACCGAAGCAAGGGATGAATGTAAGAAAGACAAGAAAGTGTGGATACTCACTCAAAAGTTGCAACAAGATCCTAGTACATATGATACATTCCTTATGGTACAAAGATCGCTTATATATTTGTAAGAATTCCCAACTAAAACAAAATATTATTTTGGAATTGCACACCTCTCCCATAGGAGGACACTGTGGACTTTAAAAAATTACCAATGGTTAAGATTTTTTTTTTTTTTTGGCATGGCCTTAAATATGATATTCAAAAGTTTGTGGCGGAATGTTTGTTTTGTTTTATCCAAAACTTTATCCATTCCAAGTCAACGTTGGGAGGAGATTTCAATGGATTTTATCACAGGTTTACCTAAGTCTGAAGGAAAGAGTGTCATCATGGTGGTAATTTATAGACTTACCAAATATGCACACTTTTGTGCATTATCTCATCCATTTAAAGCAAGTACAATGGCTACTGCATTTATGGAAACAATTAAAAAGCTAAAGTACATTTGCGTATTGCATTTATGGAAACAATTAAAAAGCTACATGGAAACCCAAAGGTTATTGTGAGCGACAGAGATCCCATTTTTACTGGAAATTTTTGGACGGAGTTATTTTCTTGTTTGGGTATTCAATTAGCTCATAGCTCATCTTATCATCCTCAATCTGATGGTCAAACTGAGATAGTAAATAAATGTTTGGAAGGATATCTTCGTTTTTTTGTATCTGATAAACAAACACAATGGGTCAAGTGGTTACCTCTTGCTGAATGGTGGTATAACACTTCCTTCCATACCGCAACAAAAATGACCCCATTTATGGCACTTTATGGATATCATCCACCATCCATCACATCATCTTTAAGGGAAAATTCGAAGGTTCAAGCAGTGGAAGATCACATCGAGCATCAGCAAGAAGTTCTCCAACTCTTAAAGTATAACCTGAATTTGGCACAAAATCGAATGAAACAACAGGCAGATCAACATCGCAGCGAGAGAAGTTTTGATGTAGGAGATTGGGTATTTTTACGGATACAACCATATAAACAAATGTCCCTCAAGCAAGCTAAGAAGGATAATAAATTATCGCCAAAGTACTATGGTCCTTACAAGGTGTTGCAAAAGATTGGTACTATGGCATACAAATTGGAGCTTCCTGCTTCTTCGCGAGTGCATCCAGTTTTCCATGTTTCATGCTTAAAGAAGGTTATAGGTGAAAATCTTCCAGTTCAAACAATATTGCCAGAACTTGATGAGGAAGGAAAAATCATATTGGAACCTGAAGCAGTCACGGAAACAAGAACTCGACAACTACAAAATCGATCAATTTCAGAGTATCTCATCAAGTGGAAGAACTTACCCACTGAAGATTCTACATGGGAGGATGAGAATTTTATACAGAAGCACCCAAAGCTACTCAAGCATTGAGGACAACACTTTTTTGAAGGAGAGGGGCATGTTAGGTCCCTATATTACTAGTATAGCCCCTTATTGTTTTTAGTGTAGCCCCCTTATTATTATTGTTGTATCGCTGTAGTTCCCATATTGTTATTATTGTGCCCCATAAAAGCCCACTATTGCTATTGTTGTGCCCTTACATTATTATTTTTAGGTCGGCTAGGATTATGTTGTGACCCCATGGACTCCTATATATAGAAAGGAGGTTTTTTCATTTGATTCATCCAAGAATTGTTCATTTATGTAATGTAAAGGAGGTTTCCCCCTCAAAGTGGTTTATTTCTAAGACGTTGATCTCTCTTTTATTCTATTTTGGGAGCTGGTTTCATAACAAAAAACCTAAAATAGACCCTACAAACCCTATGTGCTATCTCTTTATCTATCCCTTGGCAACATTTTTACCTAATTACTACTTAAATTATAAGGTCATCCAACCTTATAAGGTTTTAACCAAGAACTAAAAGTTTCAATCGTAAAATTTAAGTTTTATTTTTCTTAGCCTCATCACCATGCCCCCAAAAATTGGTGTGCATTTATTCGAGACACATAAACCATGCATTTACCCTTTCGAAATCCATTCAATTTGGATTATTTTTAAAACAAATATATATGTGCAAAATTAAATATATTTAATTGTATTAATGTTACCTATGAAAAGTCCATGGGGTCTTGGACAGAGTGGACAGATTTGTGATCTGTTTCGTGTTAAGTCACTCCTTGATGTGAAGTCATTGGCTCAATTCCCCAAAACTCGATCGAAGTATATCGGACATGATGAAGATGTATTTATTCCAAGCTTACAAAAATAATGTTACCTATGAATCAAATATTACTCTCTATGTTGAATCATTCAATTTGGGTTTGAAATCGGATGCATTTTTGTGAAGCATGCCAAAATTTAAATGATGCAAGGTTATATCCTAAGGTTAGGAATTTTCCAATCATGTACCATTTCAAATTTCATTACCAAGAGTGTAATTTTTTTGGCCCGAGGGTGCATTTTTGTTCCAACTGTGATCATTTCCAAATATGATCAATTGCTATTCTAATAGGCTTGGATTTCAATGTATAACATTTCCTTTATGAAAACGACTATACTATGTTGCAAAAATTGGTTTTATATTTGTTACACAACATTTTGTCATTGTCCCTGCAATCCGCATCCTGCACATTGGAGGATCATTTCTGTGACTAAAATAAAGTGTAATTCCTTGCAAATACCATCATTGCATCCCTTTCCATGAGGACAACACTCCTTCTGTTGACAATTTCCCCGAGCGTACCATCGAAACACATGTTTTTTCCTCGGTGCTTCGTAGACCGCTATGCCCTCGTGCCAATGAGAAAGATTTAAATTAACACGGGCCCCGCGCCCATCTGGCGCTCTGTCCCGGTGAGCTACCCGTGCTAACCTATTTATGGGAATGTTTCTTAAATATAGAGGTGCTTATATCCTAACAACTTCGTGGGCGAGTCATTCAGGAGCGTTCAACTAAATAACCACGACCCTTCTCCCCTTTGGACTCTTTGCTTCAACTTTTGGGAAGCCTCCCAAAGGATAAGACCTCCCTTCCACCATTGTAGGGATCCCAACCTCCTCCTCTCCATCTATAAATACAGCCATCTTCCATTGACGAGATAGCTGAACATATTATAGTTGAAACACTGAAGAGAATTCATGAACTTTTCACTAGGAAGATGGAACAGAAGAGACCTTTGTCGAGAGAGCTTAGGCATGTGTCCTCATCCCATCTAAATTCCAAATGATCCTTTGAGATTCACTTTGAATGAATCTCGCTGAAGGAGGCTACGACGTCAAGGCTCCGATTGTAACTCTTTATTCTATTTATACATATACATGACTATTGTCTGGTTCCCATCTTGCGTTAATGTGTTTTATTTGATGCAATATGCTTAACCCTCCTTGACTAGTTAGTTGATTATGAATGAAATCATTGTTTTGTATGATGCTCTTGTTTTTTTATCTTCATGAAAGTATTCGAGCATTGTTGCAGAAGGATTGTGACCTGTCGAGACAAAGATCAAGAGGCCACCACCACTACAGCGACAACAGCTTTGGACTCCAGGTAGGTCGATTTACCCTATCATTTTCATTCATTAATTAGGAACCTACACTTTAGCTTGTCCCTTTGTTGCTAGACCCACTCTAGGGCTAGAGGGATCGTCTCTGTCTGTAGAGAGGATTTACCTTCACAAAAAATTGACGATTCCACTTAGGATCAGTGTGAGTTTTTCATTTTGTTGCATTTTAGGAGTTTGTCTTGTCAAGTCGACTTCGGTCATTTTCTCGCTTTCCTGTATTTTTTGGCTTGTTTAATTGTCTAGAATCATCTTGTACAACTCTAGAGTGTCAAGATTGACCTCTGCTCAATGGTTCTTTCCTCCTCCCATAGTTATCCAGCTTGTCACGAGTTTCTCTTGAATAGTCATGCCAATTGGTGTAGGTTGCTTTTGTCGCAGTAACACCAACCCCTGTTTGGTGTGGATTATCACCTCACAGCCGCGTCGAATCCTGTAGGATTTGGTTTGACACTTTTGCTGAGTTTTTGGCCAGTTGTGCTTGACTCTCGCTTGTTTCTTGATTTTCAATTGGTCTTTTTGGAGTTTTTTTATATTTTATTTTAAGCTTGCTCTTCTCAGTTGTTTGTCTATTCTCTTATCGATGCAAGTCATAGCCCTAGAGTTATAGGTGTATTTCGCTCACTAAGCCTTCTAATTGAAGTTCGAGCCTTTTTGTTTCCTTTTAGTTCAATTCCCTGATCAGTTGCTTGAGTCTTTCTTGATCCTTTGAGCTTTTGGTTTGTTGAATGATTAATTTTGTGTTTGTTTGACTCTCCATCTCTTTTTTTTCGAGCATGGATCACATTGCTCGTTTGGGTCATTTTGAAGGCTTTCACTTTGCTTGAAAGAGTGCATCATTGGTTTGAGTATGTCTTTATGTTTGTATTGTGTTCAGATTGTTCGTTTTGAGATATCTACATTCATAGTGCTCTAAACTAGTGTTTGATTTGATTTTTGATGTAATTATTGCATTGTGTACTTCGTTCATTCAAAAAGAAAAAAAATTGCATCCTTTCGTTTGCATCGAAAATGAAAAGCTCTTTTACAGAACTAGTGCTTGCATCTAGGAAAGAGTTTTTTGTTTCTCGTTTTGATTGTATTAGATGCATTAGGGGACTTCTTCATATGATTTCATTGTTTGTTTCTTTCTGAAAGATTACTATCCTTCTCTTAGTTAGCATTCATCGAATGGAAAATGGTGTTCTATTGCATGTAGCTTGCATTTAGGAAATTTGAGATCAAATTCGGTAGGGCCTTGAAACTGAAACATTAATTCAAAACCAACTGTAAAATTTATTCAATTAACCTAAGGAAACATTGGAACCTAACGCAAATTTTTTTAGAGATCTAGGCTAGTGACATGTTCCAGTGTCGTTAAACCTAGTAGCTGTCGTTCACCATCTAGCCTTAGACATCACTAGTACAGACTTGTTCTCCCTGTATCTTCATTTATATAAAGGGAGACCCTCATAGGTTCAAATCCTTTATCCATAGGAAGCCGAGTCACGCTTCGTTTGGTCTCAACCTAGTCTCCTAAATTGAGTTCATTTAATTGTCAACCAGGGTTGGTAAACTGCTGAAGTGAAGTGCACTGTATGTGCCTAGGTGTTTGTTTCTTAAAGCATTGTGTTTAGTGTTTTATGATGTTTTTGGTCTTTTGATGGTTTTATGTTCACAAGGAAAAGAACTAAACGCTGGTGAAAGGAAGCTACTGGTTAAAAATAGAGTGAAACCTAATTTGTTTATGACAAATGACAAATGCAAATGTAAATACTGAAACAGAATCAAACCTAAAATATGATTAATCAGAATACAAAGCTTGATAATGACTTCAATAAAATGAACCAAAACATAAACTTAACTTGTCCAATTCTTTCATTAAAGGTATTTTGGAAGAGCTTGAGAAGTGGCAGCTAAGTATACAAATTCTCCTAACTAAACAATTAAACAATCAGCTTATAATGATACAACATCTTATCCATGATTAAAGGTTTGTTAAAGCATATTTGGAGAAGAATATTAGTAACATCATAAGATCTCTACTCTAAGACTAGCTCCTAATTCTATTCTGCAACTTAATTTAACATCACTAAAGTTTACTCAAAAGTTATATATTTCTTTTTAAAGTAGTATTTTGAGGAAAGGCTTTGTTTATGAAATGATAAAGAAGTTGCAAAAGTACTTCAGGCCTTGGGCTGATACTATCTTCTGTCCAGATGGTTATGAGTCAATTATAGATTTAAAAAAAAAGAGGTTTTGTAAATAATTAAGGCCGTGGTGTTTGAGTTTAACAACTAATGTAATTTAATATGCAGTGGATGACAACTAAATGTGGAATGTAAATACAATGAGCTAAGCTAAAACTGAGCTGAGATGTCACTAGTCTACAATAAATAGTGCTGAACTAACAAGACATTATCAAACTTAAAACGAAATATCAGAGCATGAATTAAATGCAATTTGACTCCGGAGTACCCTAACTAAGTTATCATGTAATTAATCTATGGAATTCTACAGCCTATTTTGTCCATCATGAATGGTATTTTGGAAGAGCTTGTTAGAACAATCCTAGCTGTACAATTTTGTGCAAATGCAAATATAAAGACTGAAAGCAATTTAAAAACTAAGACATCATACCTATTTCCTACCCATTGTCATGATATTTTGGAAGAGCGTTTTAAGAGTAAGGTCAGCTATGCTACTTAGTGTAAACAAACAACTGAAACATTCAGTATCATAGCCATGCCTTAGACATCATAAGGATTTTTTGGAAGAGTTTACTAGAATAAGTTCAACTGTGATAATGAACAAAATAAATTACGAATAAAACCTACAACACTACAACCATTTCCCATTCATTATCATGAGCTTTTGGAAGAGTTTCATAGAACGAGTATAGCTATAGTGACTAACGAAATTAACTATGAACTCAAAATTCAAAAACGTAAAAACAACTAAGATACTTATCTAGATTACGAAAGTAAAGCCATGCAGGAGGCAAGGGCCCTCTACCACCAGACAGAATCTAACTCAAAATCAACTCAACGCGTTCAAAGAAATACTGCCTTCTTCATTAAAGGAAATGAACTTAAAACGGAGTATTCTTCGTCTTCAGAAATATAGCATGAAATCTAAACAAAATCTAGATCTAGTCTCTCGGTTTCTCAAGTGCTTTTATAAAAAATCTACATAACAGAACTTGCAACAATACGGGGATCATTGTCTTTCCTTATCAAAATCGTACTAGGACTCCTGGTAAAGATAAGGGGCAGTAAAAGGGACAAAGGACATATGGAATAGACAGCTCTATTAGAAGTCTCCGCCCTGAATGAGTTTCCACGTACCAAAACCACGCTCCGTAATCTGGGCTTCATTCTTCATGGTGAGCAAAACTAACGATGAGGACATAATGTGGAATATACCCATGTGTGGCTTTTCCCGAGAGGACACCGGAACATGCTTCGAACGTGAAGACAACTACAGCACTTCCTGCTATTAACAATGTCCGCATTTTGCAACAATAGGTCAAAATGCATTTCAATGACAAAATCACAAAACTTAGCAATTTAGCCATGTTAATCATTCTAAAAGTAATTTTAACTAATTTCATTAATCAATTAGGCCTGGGATAACAATGTACAAAGGAAAATGGGGTGAAGTAAGATGAAAGAAAGCACAATCTTGGGGCTCAACATACCCCCACTGCTGACTTCTTGCATGTCCTCATGCAACTTATTCCATAAACTCAGAGACTTCTGCAAGAACATATAATCCTCTCCTTCTTCTTTGCCTGGAAATTAAAGGTCTTTTGGGTTTTCTGATGGCTAACTTGAACCTTAAGTTGATAAGTGCCCTGATTAGCTTCTTGTTCCTCTTTTTCAATTTTTCATTAGTCTTTTCCACTTTGTCCATTTGTAGAGATAAGGTTGAGTTCATACTGGTTTTGAGTTTGACTTGTTCCTTCAGAATATCATTCTCAGTTTTGATGTGTCTATTAAGGACTTCCAGATCATACCTATCTCTTCTTAATACATCTATTTCGGACAGTGGATGACTAGGTGTTCTTTCTCTACTCTCTGAAGCTTTCCTTTCCAAAGTTTCAACATAGTCATAAACTTCTTGTTGAGCAGGGTTAATTTCAGGGATTTCTTCATTAAAATCTTCTTCAACATCCTCTTCAATAGATGTTTCCTCATCTTCTATGTTTATTACCCCTGTTTGTTTGATCTGTGTCTTTCTTAGTTTCTCTCTGAGTTTATGACTTCTTCTTGGCTGGGATGATCCCTTTCTTTTTTCTGTGGCAGATTTTCTAATTACCCTTCTTTTCTTAAGTTGTTTCTTAATATGAGTCAACTTTTCAGAGATGATTTCTTCACTACTTCCCTGTACTGTTTTGTCAATTTCAGTTTTAGAAGCTCTCCATTTTCTGCTTCTCCTTGTAGGCTGATGTTCAGGTGAGGGCTCTTTTGGCTCTTCAAAATGATTTCTTATCAAGATATTATCCCAAGTATCATTTGTTTTGGCTAATGGTGTTCAATTAAAATCTTAACCAAGCCATGATGGTATAGGGTAGTCTCTAAGAATTGGACCCTCCTCTGAACACAAGAAGCCATCTTTTTCAAACTTTGAAGCAAGAAATAGGTCAAGTTTAACTCTTCTTCCAGAAAATGCATTATCAGTCTAATATGGTAAACATAAAATGTGCCATATCTACCTTCACAAGTAATAATTTTTTGCAGAATAAGCAATATGTTTCTCCATTTATTTTTCAATGCAGAACTTGGAATTCCCTTCTTAAACACAGTGACATCCATACTTGGTGATTTTAGAATTTTCTTCCATGATTCATTATGAAATTCTCTATTTTTGAACCATCTCTCTCCATTTCTAAGAAATCCTGTTGCTTCTGCAATGAAAACTTCAGTGACAGTGAATTTAAAATCTCCCACTTCAACCTCAGCTCCCTTAAATGACCTTGCAAATGTTTTAGTGACTTCTTTGTGGAAGCCATTAAATTTTTCAAGAAATTGTAGCCATCCTACCTGTTGCAACATTTCTCTACCTTGAGGGTATCCTTCCAGGTATTTTGTACCTGCTGGTTCAGTTCTTACAATGAGGCCCATAATTCTTTCTTCAACCTTCGGATTAATACTCTTTCTGTCCACGGAAACAATAATTTCAACCTTCAAATTGATATACCTCTAGTACAATGGCTTCAAACTTCAGACTGATATACCTCTGGTACAATGACTTCAAACTTCGGACTGATATACCTCTGGTTGATAGTGAAAATGGCTTCAAATTCCACACTGATATATCTCTGCATTTACAGTGATAATGCTTCAATCTCTGCTCACGGTGATAATTCTTTAATCTCTACTCACGGTGATAATGCTTCAGTCTCTGCTCACGGTGATAGTGGTTTGATATTTCAAACTGATATACCCTTTGCTCACGGTGATAGGGATATCTCTGTTTTGCGGAATGAAATAATGAAGGGCTGGCTACGGAATGGAGTGATGGAAGTAGTTACGGAATGAGTTAATGGAGTGAGGTGGAGAAAACAAATTAATGAGTGAAAAGGTTGCAGAGATTTTTACAACGGATTAAAGAAAAAAAAATCATCATTAAGTGATTTGGTTGGGTGACGTGGGGAAATTAAACACTTCAGTCTTTTAACCGTTTAAATGATGTTTGGGCATGGAATTTGAAATGAAGATTTTTTATCCAAAGTTTGTGGAGGGTATATGTGGCATGATCAATAAAAATAATCAAAACAACTTTTTCGAATGATTCATAACTAGACTATACTAAAGTTTTTATGAAATGCCATTATAATCAAAACTTTTTACCTTTGATTTTCATTTGCTTTTTGTGGTCTTTGTATACTTTGTTCTCCTCTGGAAGAGTCTTCATAATCCTTCTTGATTCTTCTTGTTCATGGATATACTGGATCATCTTGTTGCAATTCAAATGTTTGTTGATCAGTGCCTTCAGGATCTGTAGCTGCAGAATGACTGTCTGGCTGCGGAAAGTCTGATTAGCTGCAGAATATCTGTTTAGCTGCAGAATGTACCTGTAGAGAATTTTAATCATGGAATGGAGTGGTTTGGAATATACATAGAATATTTTATGGAATGAGTGAAGATAGGTAATGAAACATGGTATAATGGAATATGTATGAAGTGAATGATGGAATGGGATGGATTCAATTTATGAAATGGAGTGGAAGAATATAGGAAATGGCCTGCAATCCATGACATGTGTTATTCATTTGCAGAAAAACATGAACTTAAAATTTTGATATGGAAATGAGGTGGATGAAGTATGAAATGAGATGAATGAAATATGGAATGAAGTGAGGTATGAATGAATGAATGAAATGGAGTATGGATGGATAAGTAAATGGAATGAAATGAAATGAGATGGATCATAAGTGCAATGGATCTGAACTTATGATTTTGTAACAGCTGCTTGCAAAAACAAAATGGAAAAGTTAGAGTGTCAGAAAGACTCTGATTTTCACCCTATCTTTTTTGTATAAACATGCCAATCAATGATTGGTTTTCATGTTTATACCTTTTTTTTTCTTTTCTTTTTTTCAAAAGAAATGCTTCAGAAAATTCAATCAAGTTGATGAAGAAGAAAGATTCTTCTTCATTAACTTCACATCACTGTTTTCCTGGAACTTCTTGACAAATTCTTCTCTTGAGAGTGGTTTGTGATACATCTTCAATCTATGACCATTCACAAGAAAAGTGACCTCTTCTTCATCTATTGTCCTGATTTTTACTGCTCCATTGTCAAAAATTTCAACAATTTCATATGGCCCTAGCCAATGTGTTTGAAATTTACCTTAAAAATCCTTGAATTTTGAATCAAACAAGAGAGCCCAGTCACCTTCTTTGAATTTCTTCTCTTTGATGTACTTATCATGCCATCTAGTCCTTTGCTGTTGGACTAGACTTGTTTTCTGAACTGCATCTTATCTGATCTCATCCAATTCATTAATCTGCTCCAATCTATGCTTTTGTGCCTTTGTTAAATCAAGTCCTAGCTGAACTGCCATCTTGAAAGTTTGAATCTGGAACTCTATGGGAAACAAAACTTTCTTTCCATAAACAAGTTCATAAGGAGTATGGCCTGTTGTGTTTCTCCATGTAGTGGTATAGGCCCACAAGGCTTCAGGAAGCCTATCTACCCAATCTCTTCTATGTAAATGAACAATCTTTGTTAGGATTCCTTCAATGACCTTATTAGTAGATTCCACTTGACCATTTTCTTGTGGATGATAAGGAGTAGATTTTCTATGCCTGATTTTGTACCTCTCCATCATTTGCTCCACTAGCCTTGATGTAAATTGAGCTCCTTGATCTGTAACAATTTCCTTTGGGACACCAAAACGAGTAAAAATATCCTCAAAAAGAAAAGTAACTACAGATGCTTCATTAGCAAAAAGTAATGGCTTGGCCTCTACCCATTTGGTAACATAATCAGTGCAAACTAATATATATCTCTTTTGTCTCAATGGAGGACTAATAGGTCCTACAAAATCCAAAGCCCATTTTTCAAAAGGTTCAATATGTACCTGAGTTTGTAATGGCATCTCACCTGAAGGAGAAGGTTTCCCTACCCTTTGGCAACTGTCACACCTTTTGACATACTCTTTAGCATCTTTAAACAAGGATGGCCAATAATATCCTAAATTAAGGATCTTATAGGTTGTCCTCTTATCAGCAAAGTGTTTGCCACAAGGTTCATCATGACATGCTTTGAGAATCTCAGGCATCTCATCTTCACGAACACATCTCCTAATGATCAAATCTGGACCTGTCTTGTACAACTCATTAGCAACCCATGAATATTTTGCACTGTCATAAATGATTTTTCTTTTATCTCTTGCATTCATTATTGAAGGAAATTTTCCTGAAACTAAATAATTAGCAATGTCAGCAAACCAAGGAGTTTGAGTAGAAATTGCAAAAAGATATTCATCGGGAAATTGATCTTCAACTGGAGTGTCATCTTTGATGTTTTGGAGTCTAGACAGGAAATCAGCTACTGTGTTTTGTTTTCTAGGCCTATCTAGAATGGTAATGTTGAATTATTGTAAAAGCAATAACCATCTTATGACTCTGCCATTATTAATTGATTTGTTCATTAAGTATCTAATTGCAGAATGATCAGTGTGAACAAAAGTTTCATAGCCTGTTATATAGTGTCTAAATTTGTTTATGGCATGAACAACAGCTAAAAACTCTTTTTCAGTTACAGTATAGTTTAACTCTGCAGGAGTCAAATTTTTACTGATATAATAGATGGCATAAGGAATTAAATCTTTTTGTCCCAATACTGCTCCTAGAGTTGTATCGGAAGCATCTGTCGAGATATGAAAAGGTAACTTCCAGTTAGGTCCCCTTAATATAGGTGCTTCAGAAATTTTGGTTTTCAGGGTTTCAAAAGCTAACTGGCAATCAGAAGTCCATTTGAATTCACAATCTTTGGTAAGTAATTTGAAGAGTGGAGATGCTATCTTAGTGAAGTTTTCTATAAATCTCCGATAATATCCCGTAAATCCTAGAAAACTTCTAACATCTCTTTGACAACTTGGAATAGATAAGTTAGAGATGACTTCAACTTTTGACTCATCAAATCTAATCCCATCCCCTGAAATGTGATGCCCTAAAACAATACCTTCAGTAAACATCATAAAACATTTTTCATGACTAAGTGAAAGATTTGCTTCCTGACATCTCTTTAAAAAAATTTCCAAGTTTTCTAAAGCTTCTTCAAATGAGTTTCCATAAACTGTGAAATCATCCATGTACACCTCTACACAATCATGTATTAGATCTAAAAAAATTCCTAATACTGCCCTTTGGAATGTTGCAGGTGCATTGCATAATCCAAATGGCAATACTCGGTAAGCATAGGTACCCCAAGGACAGGTAAATGTGGTTTTGTCTTGATCTTCAAGTGCTACTTGGATTTGATTGTAACCACTAAACCCATCTAGGAATGAGAAGTACTTTTTGCCACCTAATGTATCTAACACTTGATCTATGAAAGGTAAGGGAAAATGGTCTTTAAGAGTAGCTTTGTTTAGTTCCCGGTAGTCAACACATACCCTCCATTTACCATTTTTCTTTGGCACAATTACTAAAGGAGAAACCCACTGACTATCTGAAATAGGATAGATGAAGTTGACATTTAACAATTTTTGCAATTCTTCTTTAACAATCTCCCTAAGATTTGGATTCATCCGTCTTTGAGGTTGTTTGATTGGTTTGCAATTTTCCTCTATATAGATGTGATGAGTGCAAGTCTTGGGGCTTATCCCTTTCATGTCAGTGTACTCCCATGCATATGCAGAAGAGTGTCTCTGTAATACTTTGACTAACTTTTCTTGTTGAGATTTCTCTAGGTTCTTATTTATGTTCAAAGTTTTTCCTGGAAAGATCTCACTTGTAGAGCTGTCAAATTTATCCATAGAATGAAGAGACATCTGTCTTGATGACAAAAACTCAATATTGGATCCCTCTTGAAATGATTCATGTTTGTGTTCTGGAGAGGATTCAAAGTTTTCTAGAGTATTCAGAATTTGATTATCTTCACTAATTTCTGAAATTGTGAAGAGAGGTTCTAAATCTTCTTCATCCTCTATCCATTGAGTGTCATCTAAATCTATAATTTTCCTAGCTGGAGGATATAAAGTGAATTTCTTAGTTGAACTACCATCAGAGATGTACATATCACCGGATCTACAACTAATAAAAGCATCAGCTATAGCCAACCAAGGTCTTCCTAATATAACAGGATGTCCTCCTAGATTATTCTTAGGAGTTAGGATCATGAAATCCACAGGGTACTCCCAAGAATCTAGGGACACTGGAATATCTTCTATTACCCCATCAGGTTTGATCACAGATCTGTCTGCTAATTGTAATAATGTGGGTGTAAAGAGAATATTAGGAAGTTTCAGTTTATCCATGATTTGTCTACTCATGATATTGATTGCTGCTCCTAAATCAATGAGTGTGTTTTGGATCTCAATTCCATTGATGTGAATTTTAACAACTCGATTTCCTGGGTCTAGATACTTTGGAATAGTTTGAATAACAATCTTGCCCATCATAATGTCCTCTGCTTATTTTTTTCCTCGCCGCCTGAATTTTCTTTGTTTCTCTTTATCTTCTTTTTCTTGTTGTTTTCATACTCAACTCCTTTATTGTTTTGGCTAAAATTGGGATTTCCTTGATGGCTTGTAATAATGGAATTTTAATGCAAACATTTTTCAATTCATCTAAGAAATCATAATTAGGCACCATTAATTTATTTTTCTACACCTCTATCAATTTGTAATCTTTACGGGAAAGGGAGGTGTAGAAGTAAATGTTGATGGGCGCTTGTATAGGAGTTGAAATTATTGGTTCTTTTTCTTTAATTTTTCGGTGTTTGGGTCTTGAAAAGATGTGTCTTCCTCGAGACTTTTATTCACCAAGTAGAGAATCTTCCTCGAGTTATCTTGTTCTTGTATGATCACGAAGGTTTCCTCTTTTCAAGTATTCTTCGAGACCTAAGTTGAACATTACTAAAGTCTAAAGGAGTAGTTAAATAAGTTGGAAATGATGGCCTTCTATCATGTATGTGTTCGAGGATTTTTATTGTTGGGTTTTGGTATGGGTTAGGCAGAGCAACTTATTTTATTTTTGAGGAAATAATGGAAGTGGCTGATTTTGATGTGGTAGGTTCGATGATGTTGTTGAGGATTTTGTTGAATATTTTGTTGAGGATTTTGAGGAGAAAAATGTGGGTATGGTGGAAGGATGGTGGATACGTGAATGCGAGAGTATCTTCCATAGGGACTTTATTAACTCCTTGTGCCCGAGCTTGAGATTGATTTTGAAATTCGAGGCCAAGGTTGCTACCAAGAATTACAAGGTGGAGGTTGGTTATACATTTGATCATGGAGATCCTTGTGTTTGAGATTCTGCAGAGCCTTCTAGAGACAAAATTGAGAGATTACGTAACGATTTGTAGGAGTTTCCTCTTGAAGAGCTGACTTTGAGACCGAAGGGGAAAGGACAATTCTTGGTCTCATGTTTTTCGAACAAATGACACAAGTGTCTACAACTTTTACATCAAAAGGGCACTCTCTCGAGGCATGTTTCTTTCTACATTTGGGACAAAAGATTGCTAAGGCATCGATTAGGCTTTTTGCTTGTTTTGTAATTTAAGGGTGTACATTTGTTCACTAAGACTCCCCACAAGATGTAATTTGAAATCATCCAAGCATATGTCCCTATTCGACCTACTTGCTGTCCACGAGAGACGGAACTCTTACTTACCCTTGCAAGAAGCGGGGATCTCTTGGACCTTTTACGATTTAGATTTCCCTCTTGAAAGGTTGATACATAACTCGGATATTTCGGGTAATGTAGTACATGATATATCCCCTTTTCCCATCATTTTAAGGATATCCAACCATTCATCCCTAAAATTTTTCAACAAAAGAGCTTTTAAGGTGTCTTGATCTAATTTTTCCATTTTTGCTCTTTTGATGTTTTAATGAAATCTCTCCAACAAATCGTCCAAGTTTTCATCTTATTTTTGTAACATCTTAAACACTTCCTCCTTATGATTGGTAGCATACAATAATCCAAATACCTCTGTAGAAATTCTTGTTTCATGTCTTCCCATGTCTAATGAGCACCAGTCAAACTCATGAAAGCCACTTCATCACTCCTTTTGATGTTGAAAATAGTTTAAGTTTTTGAGCATCTTGTAAATAGTCATAAATTCTAGGATTTCAAATTAAAATAGGAATGTTTCGGGATCTTCGGTTTTAAGTCCATAGAAGTTTGGAAGGATAGAGGGTGAAATGTTTTTCATGGTTGTATTGGTTTCTTCATCTATTATAGGGGAACAAAAGAGCTTCCCATTTCTCTTCTACCTCTTCCTATACCTCCTTCTCCTTACGCACCTCTACCTCCTTCTCCTCTACCTCTACCTCTACTCCCTCCAAATAATGTGTGTACTCCATTAAAGACTCCTCCTCCTCCTTCTTACGCCATGGTTGATTCTTCTGTGGAAGTGGAAAAGTTTGTGGCCCTAACAAGAGTCCTTGGATCTTCTTCTAAGACGAGGGTTCGGTGGATGAAGTGGAGGGTCTCTCCTAATGAATATCGATCTTAGGTCTTCTAAAAGTCTAGGATCGGTAAAGGATGGAGATGTGGATGCGAGTTGAAGGTGTACTAGCTCTTGGTCTAGGTGAAACAAGTGGTGTTCTAGGAATCAAACTTACTATTGTTTCTTATGAATCTACCCCTTGAGTCTCTCTCTCTACGCATATCATTGTTTTGGAGTTAAGAAACAAAGGTTACCTAGTTTTCACTTCCCCGGCTCTTGGCTAGCCAAAATGTTTGTGCTCAACCTAGTCTCCTAAATTGAGTTCATTTAATTGTCAACCCCGAGGATTGATGGCTTCTTTGAAGTGTGGTGCCTTTGTATGTTCCTAGGTGTTTGTTTCTTGCTTTGCGTTATTGTCCTAGTGTTTTATGATGTTTTTGATCTTTTGTAGTTTTATGTTCACAAGGGAAAGAACTAAATCTTTGAGGTGGAAAAACTCTTGGTTAAAAAGCAGTGAAGCCTAATTTTGTTGATGACAAATGACAAATGAAAATGCGAGACGAACCAAACCTAAACTATGACTTAGCAAAATACAAAGCTTGATAATGACTTCGAAAATAAATCACAAAATGAACTTAACTTGTCCAATTCTTTCATTAAAGATATTTTGGAAGAGCTTGAGAAATGGGCGATTTAAGTGTAAAAATTCTCCTAACTAAACAATTAAACAATCAAATTATAATGATACAACATCTCATCCATGATTAAAGGTTTGTTGAAACATATTTGGAAAAGAGCGTTTTTAACATCATAAGATCTTTGCTAAAACTAGCTCTAATTACGTTACTTGCCAACTTAGTTTAACACCACTAAACTTCACTCAAAAGTTATAGATTTCATTTTTAGAATAGTCTTTTGAGGAAGAGCTTCATTTATGAAATGGTAAAAAGGTTGCAAAAGTACTCAGTTATTATACTAATACTATCTTATGCACAGATGATTATGAGTTAATATAGGTTTAGAACAAAAGAAGTTTTGTAAATAATGAAGACAGAAGTAGTATTTAAGTTTAACAACTAATGCAATTTAAAATGTGATGGATGGCAACTAATCTTGGAATGTAAATACGATGAGTTAAAGGCTGAACGAGAACTAGGATGCTACTAGTCTCAGTGATCGATTACTTTAAATTAAAAGTCATTTATCAAACTTGAAACGGAATATGAGCATGAATTAAATGCAATTTTCCTCGGAGTGCCTAACTAAGTTATCATGCAATTAATCTATGGGATTCTACGGCCTATTTCGTTCATCATGAATGGTATTTTGGAAGAGCTTGTTAGAAACGATCCTACATGTTTGTACAATTCAATGCATTTTGAATGCAAACATGAAAGCGAAAGCAAATACAATTAAAAACTAAGACATCACAACTATTTCCTACTCATTGTTATGATGTTTTGGAAGAGCTTTTAAGAGTAATATTAGCTATGCTACTTAGTGTAAACAAGCTAGATACGGTATCACGGTTATACACTTAGTCATCATAATGATATCTTGGAAGAGTTTACTAGAGAGTAAGTTTAAGCGCTGATAATGAACGAAAGGAATTGCAAATAAAATCTATAACACTACGGCCATTTCTCATTCATTATAATGATCTTTTGGAAGAGTTTCTTAGAAAAAGTATAGCTATAATGACTAATGAGAGTGCTTATGAACACAAACTTCAAAAACTTGAAAACGAACTAAGATACTTATCTAAATTGTGAAAGTAAAACTGACGCTTAGGAGCGGGGCCCTCTACTACCGAGGTAGCACAAAATCTAACTCAAGATCAACTCAACACGTTCCGAAATGTTGTCTTTGATAAAGGAAAATAACTCAAAATAGAGTATTCTTGGTCTTGAGAAATAGCGATCGATCCACGAAATCTAATTAAAATCTAGAGCTTGTCTCTTGGTTTCCGAGAGTACATTTATAACAAATCTTCATAACAAAACTTGAGATAATACGGGGATCATTGTCTTTTCATATCAAAATCGTACTAGAACTCTAAAGATGGCGATAAAGTGACAAAGGACATTTGAATTTTGTCCTTGTCCTATTAAGTCTTGCCTCCGTGTGTGAGTTCCCACGTACAAAACCACATCAGAATTCCATTCATTCTTCATGGTGAGCAACAAATGTTTAAGGACATGATGTGGAATATACCCATGTGTGGCTTTCTGAGGACACAGGTGCATGCTTGAACATGAAGACAACGCGGAAATTGGCAACTAGCTACGGAATGTACGTGCAGCGGCTAGTTTGATTCAAATGCATTACGATGACAAAATCACAAAACTTAGCAAGTTAGCCATGATATTCATTCTTAAAGTAATTTTAACCTAATTTCATTGATCATTTTGAGCCTGGGATAACAATGGACAAAAGAAAATGGAGTGAAGTATGATGGAAGAAAGAACAATCTTGGGGCTCAACGGGAATGTCCCCACGACCATAAAGAAGTTGCAAGGATTTCTCGGGTTAACGAAGTCATTATCGCAAGTTTTAAAAATTATGGGAGAATAATGACACCTTTAATAACATTATTGAATAGATGCATTTTCATGGACTCCTAAAGCAACTAAGGCCTTTGAACATCTTAAAGAGGAAATGTACTGTAGCGGTGTGCTTTACGGACTTTACAAAAACCTTTATTATGGAATGTGATGCCTCGGGAAATGGAATTGGTGCTATTTTAATGCAAGAAGGAAGATCCATTGATTTTGAAAGTTTACCAATCAAAGGAAAGTATTTACGAGAAACCTATTTATGAGAAGGAAATATTACTTGATACGCATGCACTAAAGAGATGGAGAACTTACCTAATGGGGGAGAGGAACACTTCAAGGTAAAAAATGATCATGATAGTCTTAAACACTTTGGAACAAATACTATCTTCGAAGAAGCGGCAAAAATGGGTCACAAAGATGTTGGGTTATGACTTTGAAATAATCTACAAAAAAGGAAGCTAAATGTTGTTGCAAATGCACTCTCAAGAAAGAATGAAGAGGTGGAAGCATTTCTTTGTGCCATTTCTATTATCCAACGAGATTGGATAGCTGAAGAAAGAGATGAATGGAAGAAGGACGAAGAAGTGCGGTCACTCATTCAAAAGTTGTAGCAAGATCCTAGTACATCGATACATTTAGTTGGAAAAGTGATTCCTTATGGTACAAATATCGCTTGTATCTACGCGTAAGAATTCCCAACTAAAACAAAGATTCTTTTGAATTGCACACTTCTCCTTTAGGAGGACACTCGGGATTTTTAAAAACTTACCACGGGGGGGGGGGGGGTGAAGAAAGAAATTTTTGGGATGGCCTTAAATTTGATATTCAAAATTTTGTGGCGGAATGTTTAGTTTGCGAGTAGAATAAATTTGATACGATTAAGACCACGAGTCTTCTACGACCTTTCTCCATTCCGAGTCAACATTGGGAAGATATTTCGATGGATTTTATCGTAGGTTTACCTAATTCCGAAGGAAAGAGTGTCATCATGGTGGTAGTTGATAGACTTACCAAGTATGCACACCTTTTGTGCATTATCTCATCCATTTACGACAAGTACAATTGCCACATTTATGGACACGATTAAGCTACACTGGAAACCCAAGGGTTATTGTAGGTAGCCAGTCCATTTCTTGGAAACATTTGGACGGAGTTATTTTCTTGTTGGAGTAATCAATTAGCTCATAGCTCATCTTATCATCCTCAATCAGATGGTCAAACTAAGATAAGAAAGTAAATAAAATATTTGGAAGGATATCTTCTAATTCTTGTATCTAATAAACAAAAACAATGGGTCAAGTAGTTTTGCCTCTCCTTTGAATGGTGGTACTTCCTTCCATCTTGCAGCAAAAATAACCCATTTATGGCACTTTATGGATATCATCCACCATCATCACATCATATTTAAGAGAAAATTCGAAGGGACAGCGAGTGGAAGATCACATCAAGCATCAACAAAGAGTTCTCCAACTCAACAAGGACAACCTGAATTTGGAACAAAATCAAATGAAACAGTAAATGAGATCAACATCACGTGAAAGAAGTTTTGATGTGGGAAGCCCAGGTATTTTTATGGCTACAACCATACAAACAAATGTCCCTCAAGCAAGCTAAGAAGGATAATAAATTATTGCCAAAGTATTATAGGTCCTTACAGGGGGATTTGCAAATCATTAAGTATATGGCATACAAGTGGAGCTTCTGCTTCTTTAAAGATGCATACAATTTTCCGTGTTTGTGCTTAAAGAAGGTTATAGGTGAAAATCTTCCAGAGTTCAAACAATATTGCCAAAACTTGATGAGGAAGGAAAAATCATATTGGAACTTGAAGTAGTCACGAAAACAAGAACTCGATAGCTACATAATCGATCAATTTCGGTATCTCATCAAGTGGAAGAGCTGCCACGTGAAGATTCTACATGGGAGGATGAGAATTTATCTGAAGCACCCAGAGCTACTCGGCTGGTGAGGACAACACTTTTTTGAAGGAGAGGGACATGTGGGTCCCTATATTGCTAGTATAATCCCTTATTGTTATTGTGTAACCCCCTTATTGTTATTATTGTATCCTTGTAACCCCCATATTGTTATTGTTGTGCCCTTAAATTATTATTGTTAGGTCGGCTAGGATTACATTGGCCCCATGGACTCCTATATAGAAAGGAGGTTTTATCATTGTATCATCAAGAATTATTAATTCATGTATCTCATCCAAGAATTATTAATTCATGTAATGTATTGGAGGTTGCCCCCTCGGAGTGGCTTATTTCTAAGGCGTTGATATCTCTTTTCTTCTATTTTTGGAGGTGGTTTCACAACAATTCTCACGATCTAACAATTATATGCCAGCATTTGTTAAATACATAATTTCTTCTACAAAAATATTTTTGGAAATTGAAAACACGATCGTAAATTGCAAACACATGAAGAAAGATCATTCAAACATAACACATATGTTCTTGAAAGCCCTAAAGCTAAAAACCTTTATCATATTATGTATATATCATGGATCATGAAACAATATCATATAAAACTCTACTCCAAGAGCTCTCGGTACAATATACAATCGTCTCACACTATCATGCAAGTGGAAATGCCTTAGCCAATTTTCTGCCTCCTGATCTTCTTCTTCACTATGCAATCCAAGTTGATTACAAAGACCAATTTTATCTTGATCACACACCCCTTAATAATAGTTGGACAATAAATAGACATACAATTAAAAATAACATGTGAGCCCCACCTAGTGTAGGTGCTTAATTTTCACTACGATCATCATCTTGTTGAATCTCTTATCATGTGAGCCTCTGATAGCCTTCCTTCACTATGCAATCCAAGTTGATTACAAAGATCAATTTTATGCAATCACACCCCTTAATAATAGTTGGACAATAAATAGACATACAACTAAAAATAACATGTGAGCCCCACCTAGTGTAGGTGCTTAATTTTCACTAGGATCATCATCTTATTGTCCAACATTTGGTTTATTATTTTAATTTTGAAGTATAAAATATATAAATAAAATAATTATATTTTTGAAGGCTAATTTAGTGAGGTGATTTTTGGATATGATGTATTGAAAGGTTCCATTATTTAATTTGTATGTTTAAATATAGAATATATTTAATTTATTATTTTTTAATGCTATATTCAAACTGTATAAATTATTACAATTTTTTCAATTTTACAAAATAATAAAAAATCTTAAAAAACTAAAATAATGCCAGTAAACTAAAATAACCTCAGTAAACTACAGTGCATGTTAAAATTTAAAATAAATCATATAAATATCATAGAACTCATCACAGAATTTAGGTAAAGAATTTTAGAATTAAAAAAAACATCTCCTAAAATTTAATAATTTTAATGATTATTACATTTTTATTTAAAATAATAGGGACAATCTCTTGACCGTATATAACGAAGAAATTGCACACCATGAATCCTTAAAATTCCATTCATTCCCGCAACCGTGTTAGGTGCAGAAAATCGAAAACATTGTTTATTATTTGAAATTTACTAGTTGATAGGAAATTTGTACAGAAATTCCACGAGTCCAGTCGAATGACTCGTTCATGCAGAACATAATGTAAAATGTATAAAAAATACTTTGAAAGATACTCTATTTATTTGAGACAAAGGGCAGGGGAAATAACTAGTCAAATTCCTTTTATGGGTTGTTAAGCACAAATACCTCAATTTTGACCGTGCTCACCAATTCGCTAGTAGTGTTCTTAAGAAAATCGTTTAGGAGGGTCTTCGCTATATTTAAATTCACAAAGAAGGAATCAAATTTAACAACCTTGAAAATACTGTCAACGTGGGGAAGCTTGAGAATTATTTTAAAGACACGGAGTAAAAGTAACGCAATATGCTCAATTTTTTAACAGTGCACCTTCTTGTTATTATTTTCTTTTGGATTTAGGTTTGAATACCACCTATAAGGCACAAACAACTTAAAATGTAGGTACAACCATCCGAGGGTGTTGAAGGTGTCTTAGGAAACGTTCTTGTGTTTTATTGGACATTGTTTTTGAAATCCTTTTCAACGTAGGATGATAACTCTTGAATTATCTTTCAATTGATGTAAACAACATTATATAACATAAGGAGGTGTCACCACTGGAATTCATACTCCAAGGTTATTTTTTATTTTATATTTATTTTTATATTTACATTTTTCTCACCTAATCCTCATGGATTAGGTCTTTAACTTTTTTGACCTTAATTTGAAGGGGTGTTTGTGAGTCTAAGCATAATTTTGAATCTTTCAAGCTTTTTTATTCTATGTGCATTGATGATTATGTCTACAATTTTCTCATTTGTTGAATAATTTTCCTAGGTGACTAGTCTTGGGCACTACACTTGAATCAAATGATGCTTTGAGTTTATATGTTTGGTTTGATAATGGAATTTAGGATTATTGGCGAACTTAATTCTAAAACTTTTGTCAATCAGAAGGGGAGTAGAGTTCAGTTATTTCTTCTAGAAGTCTTCAATATTTTTCTCGAGCCACAAAATATCCTTCATTGCTTCTATAGTTGCCACATATTCACCCTTATTATGGAATCTACTAGAAATTATTATATGTGTGGTCTCCATAATATAACTCTTGATCCAACACTCATAACATAGTATGAAGTAGACATTCCATTATTACTATCCATCAATGTTTGAATGAGAGTATCCAACCAAGATCAAGTCATCCACCTATGAATATTTGAGTCCAAATCATCCGTAAACTACCATGCATATTCCATTTTACAATTTTCCACAAAGTTTTTCCTAAAACTCTATTGAAAAATCAAATATCTACATTATTAGTGTTTTATTTTTCTTTATATTTCAATATATGTATATTATGGTTAATTTTTCATGCATTAAAATTAAAATATTCAAAAAAAACCAAGAATTGTGAAATAAAATCTCACAACCATGATTGGCACAAGATAAGACATGGGAAACCCTTTTGGTAGAAAACTCAGGTGGAAGGTGAGGTCACTCTACTCTCTTTCTCTAAATAGAAAATGGCTTTGAGTACAAAAAAGTATGGCATGTGTCCTATGGACTACTATAGTGAAAAAATCCTCGTTATTTTCTCTATCTGATATCCCTCTCGGCTATCTTTACTCATGAATGGAACAAACGCATATCTTTACTCATGAATGGAACAAACGCACTGAAAATAACCAAACACCTTTTCTCCCTAGTGGCGTGGTTATAAATAAGCTCCATAACTTACTAGTGGTTATGTTTGACAACCTTAAATATCAACTATAGTTACAATATGGTCTTTTCTAGTGTCTTGTTCATCATAGTTAAGTGGATAGACCTATTTCCATAAATAATGCAGTCTCACATGACATCTTCTTGTATTATTGTGGTGAACAAATAATCTCAACATATGAGTGAAAAAATTTTGTGTATAGACTCTGATTGATGTGATTCTTGCATCACTAGAAATATCTCTATTTATAATATGAGAAATATGGGCAACACTAAAGCAAAAAAAAATTATCCCCAAAAATAATGATGCCCCAAAATGCTCCCATAAGTTTTCAAACCTTAGTTTGCCAAATTGGACCGTGGTAGTAAAAATGGTACTATGAGTTGATTCCTCCACTTTGTTCATTTTGAAAGAATCAAGATGGATAAAAACAAATTATTAATCTAATTTGGATCACCAAATTTTTTATTTCCTTTCAAGTACCTTATAACTCTTTTTTCAGCAGATTAATGTGCTTCACAAATCATTTGCATAAACCTAGAAATATTTTAAACAATAAATGAAATTTCCTTTCTCATAGTGGAGATTTAGAGAAGACTTCCCATAAACTTTATATATTTATTTACATGTTAAAATTCATTTCCTTCTTTATATGTGAGCTTTAGATTTTTCTCCATTGGAGTGTACAAAGGATTGTAGTCAACCATGCCAAAATTAATCAATAATTCTCTAATGCACTTCTTTAAACAAATGAATACATAACTTGGATGTTGGGTCACTTCAATTCCTACGTAGTAATGAAGGTGTCCCAAATCTTCCATATCAAATCCTTTCTTCTACTCTTTATTTATGGATGTAATATATTTTTCATTGTTCTTTGTTATCAATATATAATTTACATATCATACAATATAAACAACTTATCCAACTTTCTTGACAAATAATGTTGAATATTCAATATTGAATTGTTATAAATTTTAAAATATTCTTAGTCAATTTTTCATACTAGGATCACAAAGATTATTTTAACCCATATAAGGATTTAACAAGTTTGCATACTTTCTATTCTTGTCCCTTCACAAAAGAAAATTTCTCATGAAGACATCAAGGCATTTTATTTCAAATATCCATTCAAGAAACTAGTATTCACATCCATCTAAGGGATTTTCCATCCTTTCTTTTTTTTTAGGGAAGGATTGCCTAGATGGTGGCCCATTTTGTTGTAGGGAAATTTTATCTACACAATAGACACCTTATTTCTGTGCAAATCCTTTTTCTATTAGCATTTATTTGTTATTTTCAAGTAAGCCATCTCATTTATACTTATTCTAGTAGACCTAATTATATCCAGATTTTTTGGTTCCAATAGAGGGTCGATCTATTGGAATCATAGTGTTTTCATTGATGTCAACCAAATGATTCAACCAATTTAGTTTGCATTGATATCAACAGGATTCTTGACCCTGTGTACGATGTTCAAGAAGTGTTGGTTCTGGAAAGAATTGATATGTTCCTGAGGTATGCATAGGTCCTATAGGTGTTTGAGGAACTATTGAAGGAGTTGCAGTAGGTATGAGTGAAAGGATAGTTCAGAATTCCAAGTGTTACTACACTACCGTAATCTTGTTCCTGTCATAGAGCGACACTAGATTAACTACAAAGTCTCAACATTTTATGCCCAAAAAAATTTCCGCGGGATGATAAATTAGTGCCAACGACACTCTCTTGTAGGTGAAAAAAGAAAAAAGTCAGTGTTAAACGATCGTAATTAACCATGGAGAAATATGAAAACATGTGCAACAAGTTAGTCTTCTAAGATGTAATCCAACTTGTGTTGATGTGGTGTTTATTTCGTAATAGAGGATGTGACAACACGTTTAGTTTTTGGACATGGCGTTAGTGGCACGATGATCAAGTCAATTGTGTAGGATTAAAAAGCATCTAATACCATATGTTATGGCTTTATCACTTCTGAATTGAGAAAAAATGTATATATCCCTTATTGTTAATGAATCTAAATATATATATAGTTGGATTGTGAGTCATTAAAAGGTGACCAATGCACAACACAAAGATAACGGAACTAATGCATCTATTAGAGTGATGAATGAGGGCATATTGACGCTAAAGAGTGTGTTTTATAGTAAGACGTATGTGCATGTAGACCCTTGCATTCATGTATCCATGAATGGAGTGTTCAAGACTGTGAAGGTTAGAGGAAAGAGGAAGTGGGTCATTGTATTGAGTAGTTCAAATATCGTATAGTAGAGTATCACATGTTGTATGCACGTAGAATGGAAGAGAAATGTTGTTGCATTGATGGATCAAGGTCGATTTATATGCTTTTCATTTGTTGATTGATCGATGGTGTAATATCTAAAGAGCGATTTTTTGGTGTGCGCTTTGGTAGTTTATGTGTGCATGCAGTGACAAAGCCCAATAATTATGACTATAGCATAGTTTTATGTGGAGGTTATAGGAAATTTTATATTTCTTGATTAAGTGGCTAACATTGGTGGTGCAAGATTAGATTGTGTTGAGATTTTCTGTTTTGGATAAAATAGGCAAAATCTCAGTAGGTGACAAAAATTAGGAATTAGTTCCTAGATTAGCTCCAGTTTGTTGGGAGGGAGTTAATGCATCCTAAATTTGATTTGAGAGAATTTATGAGGCAGTTTGATTCTCTTGGCTATATAACAGGTATCCATACGGATTGTTTGCATAGTGTGTGGGTGTGAGAGTTTGTAATCTCCTGTTTGATTAATAAAGAATTGCCAATGCCCTGTTGTGTGGACGTAGCCCAGATTGGTTGGGTGAACCACGGTAAACCTCTGTGTCTTCTTGTGCATGATTTATTTGCTGCGTATTTGATTGATTTGCTATGCATGATCTCCAACAATTGGTATCAGAGAATGTTGGAGGCGTCGTGTGAGCCTGAAGAAACTGCGTGGAGCGTAGTTTTTTGATGCGTTGCTGGTGCGCACTGCTGCTGGTGCTGTGTGGACCAACTGCATGCGTGGAGGTCATTTTTCCAGACCTGCGTGTTAAGCTGATGTTCGTCCACTGTTCTATGTGTGGAGTGTATCTGCTGAATCGAGAGCGTGGTGCTGGAGCACAGTTAATTGCTGCGTTGAAACCTGCGTGGAGGTTGGTCATAAACCTGCGTGCAGCGTGCGTAATAAACAGGTCTACGCATTATCTGTAGGAGTGGTGAAAAGATAATGGTCATAAACCTGCGTGCAGCGTGCATAATGGTTGATGCGTTGAATTTGCGTGGAGAAGTTTTCATTATATGCGTGGATCCTTCTTCTCGTGGAGGTAAAACAGTGATTGTGCGTTGAAATTAATTTGACAACGTGGTTTATGCATAACGCTGGTTTATGTTGAACGCTGAAATATTACGATAATCGCCGCATATGAGGATTTTTCTGCTGTGCTAACTTCTGAATGAGGTCTTCTCGGGTAGATGGCAAACAGTCAGAACGAAGCTGGAGGTTCTGAGGCGAACCATAACGAACATTGCTACAGAGGTTTGAATGAAACGCTGCCGTATCTCAGTCAAAACGTATGCCATTTTTTTTTAAAGTGTTTTCATAAATCGATTTTGGAAAAATGTCAAATATGAAATCGATTACATTTAAAATCGATATATATAAAACGCTTTAAAAAAAATCGATATTTTTTAAAAAAAGGCATATTGAAAATCGATAAGGTAAATCAATTTAAAAGAGAATTTAAAAGAGACTTTATAAAAGTATGAAATCGATTATATAATAAATCGATTTTATTAAAAAGTCCTTTTTATAATGTAAATGCCATTTACATTTGTTTTGAAGTGAAAGGTCTTTTTTTTTGTTTTTAAGGTGAAGTGGTGGCATTTTGAATGGCATATCGATTTGAGTGGTGGAATTTAAATTAAAATCGATATGTCAAAGTCGATTTGTATGGGGGTGTTTTGAAAAAACAAAATCGATTTGTATTGGCACCATATGCACATGGTATTTTTTGAAGTGGTGTTTTTTTTTTTTTTAAAGATGAAAAAACGATTTGGTATCAAATTCACACATGGTATGAAAGGTGAAGGGCATTTATAAACAGTTTTGAATATTGTTTATTTTTTTGCCATTTGCATATGGTATTAAGTGAGAGGCAGGTGAAGGGCAGTTTTTTATTAAACAAGGTATTCTTTATTTAAAAAGTTGGTTTTTTGGAGATTATTGTGTTTTTTGCTGATACAAGATGGCGAAAACTCAAAGTGCCCGTTTTGAGAACGATATGGTTGGAGCCTTGTTGTCTGAGGCTGAGGAGACGAGGAAGAAGTCAAATGCTGACACCTCTACATCAGAGGCAATGATGGCTAGAGGTCGTTCTAGAAAAAGACGCTCAGGTAAGCGCAACGATTCGCGTTCAAAGTCGAAAGGGAAGAAGAGCAAAGTAAAGTGTTGGTTTTGTGGCAAATTGGGGCATTTGAAGAAAGACTGCTGGAAGAGACAGCAAACAAAGAAGAAAGCAGATTCTTCGACAGAGAAGAAGGAGGCAAATGCGACAGATACAGGTTCGACATCTGGTTCAGGTATGAGCGACAAAGTGTTGTCTGTTAATATGTCAAATCATGGTCAACATTGGCTGTTAGATTCCGGTGCATCAAACCACATGTGTATTCATAGAGAATGGTTTAAGACATATAGATCAGTTAATGATGGAGTCGTGTACATGGGTAATGATGTCACATCTAATATTGTTGGGATAGGAAGCATACAACTGCAAATGTTTGATGGCACAACTAGAATATCAACAGATGTGAGACATGTTCCAGACTTAAGGAAAAATCTAATTTCTTTAGGAGCATTGGATACGAATGGATATAAAACTGTAATTCAAGGTGGAGTTATGAAAATCTATAAAGGTATATTACTAGTAATGAAAGCTAAGAAAGTAGGAAATCTGTTTCAGTTAGAAGGAAGAACAGGGTCAGTTCATGTGTCTACGGTGTCTGAACATGACAGTAGTTCCATTCGCTTATGGCATCAAAGGTTGGGCCATATGAGCGAAAGAGGGTTGAAAATTTTGGCTGATCGAAATTTACTTCCTAATCTAAGGTCTGGAAAGTTAGATTTCTGTAAGCATTGCTTGTTTGGAAAACAAAGTAAACAAAAATTTAAAACAGGCAAACATACTAGTAAAGGGATACTTGATTATATTCATTCATATGTTTGGGGTCCAGCCCCTACAACCTCATATGGTGGCTCGTCATATTTTGTGTCGTTCATTGATGATTTTTCTAGGAAGGTGTGGGTCTACATGTTGAAAAGAAAGTCTGATGTTTTTTCAGTTTTCAAACAGTTTAGAGCATTGGTAGAAAACAGCACTGGTAGAACAATAAAGTGTTTAAGAACTGAAAATGGTGGTGAGTTTACTTCCAAGGAGTTTGACAGTTATTGCAAGGATGCAGGGATCGAGAGACATAAGACCACGGTTTATACTCCTCAGCAAAATGGAGTTGCTGAACGCATGAACAAGACTCTTCTAGAGAGAGCAAGGAGTATGCTGAGTAACGCCAGGTTGCAAAAGGAGTTGTGGACGGAAGCGGTGGCAACAACTTGTTATGTGATAAACCGATCTCCTTCGACGGCGATAGACTGCAAGATTCCGCAAGAGGTATGGAAAGGACACCCTTGTGACTATTCTAAACTCAGAGTGTTTGGTTGTGATGCATATGCTCTAGTGCCTAAACATCAGCGAACTAAGTTAGATCCAAAGTCTAAAAGGTATATCTTGGTTGGGTATGGTGTTGGAACAAAGGGATATAGATTGTGGGATCCTACTACCCGCAAAATCATCATCAACAGAGATGTAAAGTTTGATGAATCCTCTCTTGTACAGTTAGATGTAGATAATAGATTGAAACAGGATGATGTATCTGACTTTCGGCACATTCAGTTTGAAAGCTCTTCTAATGATAGTCATGATGACCATAGTTCAGATATAGAGCGTGAACAGGTCTCAGATGCTGGTCATGAAGAAGTTCCTGCAGAGGGAAGTCAGCCAATTGCGGAAGCACCAGAAACAACTTTAAGGAGGTCTACAAGAATCAAACGTGCTCCTAGAAGGTATGATGATTATGTTACTTCAGCTGCTTTGACCGCTAACGATGATGAACCTCTGTGCTATCAGGGAGCTATAGAAGGTTCGAAAAGTGACAAGTGGAAAGCAGCTATGAAGGAAGAAATGATGGCCTTAGGTAAGAATGGCACATGGCATCTGGTTGAGCTTCCGAAAGACAGGAAAACTGTGGGGTGTAAATGGGTTTACAAGCTGAAACGGGGTGTGAGTGATACGGAGGACAGGTACAAAGCGCGACTGGTTGCAAAAGGGTTTTCTCAGAAAGCTGGTATTGACTTTCATGAGGTTTTTTCACCAGTTGTTAAAATAGTTTCAATTCGAATTGTGTTAGCTTTAGTTGCTTTGTTTGATTTAGAGTTACAGCAACTAGATGTTAAGACTGCTTTTCTACATGGCGATCTAGATGAGGAAATTTATATGGAACAACCGGAAGGGTTTGTTCAGCATCGCAATAAGAAATTTGTCTGCAGGCTCAAGAAGTCATTATATGGCCTGAAGCAGTCGCCTCGGCAGTGGTATAAGAAGTATGATTCTTTCATGTTGAGTCAGAAATATGTTAGAAGTGAATATGATCATTGTGTGTATTTCAAGCAATTGAAAAATGGCATGTTCATTATCTTAGTGTTGTATGTTGACGATATGCTTTTAGCAAGCAAAAGCATTGATGAAATCAACAGGTTGAAGACTCACATGGCAAGGACATTCGATATGAAAGATCTAGGAGCAGCAAGACAGATTTTGGGCATGGAGATTTTCAGAGACAGGAGCAATGGTAAGCTGTGGCTATCACAACAGAAGTATGTTGAGAAGATACTCTTGAGGTTTGGTATGAACAATGTGAAGCCTGTGTCAGTCCCTTTAGCTTCCCATTTTAAGCTTTCTTCCAGTTTATGTCCTAATACAGATGAAGAAAAGGATTATATGTCTCGAATTCCATATGCCAATGTAGTAGAATGTTTGATGTATGCGATGGTTTGTACTCGACCAGATATTTCACACGCAGTTGGGGTTGTCAGCAGGTACATGGCAAATCCGGGTAAAGAACACTGGTCAGCAGTGAAATGGGTGCTTCGGTATTTGAGAGGCACAAGTAGTTATTATATCACTTACAATAAGAGTAGTGAATTTGTTTGCGGATATGTTGATTCTGATTTTGCAGGTGATTTGGATAAGAGAAGGTCAACTTCAGGGTATGTCTTTACTCTTGCAGGTGGAGCTATTAGCTGGATGTCAAAGCTACAGAAAATTGTTGCTTTATCCACTACTGAAGCAGAATACATTGCTGCTTCTCATGCTTGCAAAGAGGCGGTTTGGTTGAAAGGTTTGCTTGGTGAGTTTGGTAGGTTACAGGACAACATCAGGTTACTTTGTGATAGTTAAAGTGCAATACATTTGGCTAAGAATCCTGCCTATCATAGTAAATCAAAGCATATTCCAATTAAGTACCATTTTGTAAGACAGGTTATTACTGAAAGGGGAGTCTCTCTTGAAAAGGTGCATACAAAAGAAAACTGTGCAGACATGTTCACGAAACCAGTTTTGTTGGAGAAGCTGCGTTGGTGTTTGGCTTCTCTTGGCTTGCAGAAAAGATAAAATAATAAAGAACAGGGCATCAGGCTAATTGTTTTCAAGGTGGAGATTGTTGAGATTTTCTGTTTTGGATAAAATAGGCAAAATCTCAGTAGGTGACAAAAATTAGGAATTAGTTCCTAGATTAGCTCCAGTTTGTTGGGAGGGAGTTAATGCATCCTAAATTTGATTTGAGAGAATTTATGAGGCAGTTTGATTCTCTTGGCTATATAACAGGTATCCATACAGATTGTTTGCATAGTGTGTGGGTGTGAGAGTTTGTAATCTCCTGTTTGATTAATAAAGAATTGCCAATGCCCTGTTGTGTGGACGTAGCCCAGATTGGTTGGGTGAACCACGGTAAACCTCTGTGTCTTCTTGTGCATGATTTATTTGCTGCGTATTTGATTGATTTGCTGTGCATGATCTCCAACAGATTGTTAGTGCTAGACCAATATTGATAGCGTGATGCCATGAGCATTATATATGTTGAGTATGAGTGATGTATTAGTGAGGTTATGTTGTGTTGTGTTGTCCATGCGATTTCCAATGTTTACATATTGGTTATATGTTTTTTTCCAGTGAATGGTGTGTTTCCAGCTTTTATTTTGAGTCATTATGAAGTATTGATGTTGTTGGTTATTGTGTGTGAGAAAGAGTGATGTTGATAAGGCTATTTTAGTTTGATGAGCAAACGATGTGATGGAAATTAATTGTTAGATTTAGTTGTTTGTTGTATTAAGTGGTTCAGAAAAGAATAGTGTAGTGGGTCTAGTATGAAAATAGATTGAAACAACTCCAACATTGTATTGAGTTTGATGTAGGTGGATTCTAGTTTAAAAATGCATAAAAAGTCGTCCACGAGAAATCGAAGGTTGGGGTCTTTACTGGGCGAGTTGTGACTTGCTATAAAATGGTGACTTCCTTCAGGTTGTGGCTTGAAAATGCGAGAGTGGTGGCTGGAAAAATTATTAGGTGTTGGGGAATCCACCAAGTAGTGGCCTACGATATGTAGTGGCTTACATAGTTAAGAGAATGGTGGTTTCCATCAAGTGGTGTGTACAAAGTTCAGAATGTGTTGACTTATGTTAGGTAGTGGCCTGGAGCTACTGGTTCTTCCCATCCATCAAAATTTGTGGATTAATGTACACTTGTGCTGGCCAATGTTATGAATATTTAAAATAAATATTTAAATTATAGAGAGAATATGTAGAGAAAAAATAGTTCGTGGTTTTTCTCATGGAAGGTTTTCCACGTTATACTTGTGTTGATGTGTTGCTCATTGTTAACACTAGGAAATCGTACAACAAAAAATGACATCAAGCAATGTCGAGCCCAAGGATTTACAGGACAGAGATATATTATGGAATCAAAAATATTAAGAATCTCTAAGGTTTGGAGTAATTCAAGATTGAACTAGTCATAAATGCCCAAGTGTGCGCTTTTTATTTTGATAAGTGCACCTTCTGCGCGCACTGGAGCCCAATAAGTGTGCATTCTTGGAAATGGAAAAAAGTTCCTTTCCGGGACCACAAGCAGGAAAATGACAGTTTCCCCTTATGTGAAAGCCGCCTAAGGACAACACCAGCACCTCCTTAGGCCTTGTGTGAGCACACAAAATCATATTTCAGCCCATAATGGAATATTTCCCCTCCCTTGGGTCACTATCCACCATGTACCAAGGGAGGGAAGGAGGTTTGAAAGCTCAACTATATAAACCCTCAAAGAGATGAAAAAATTTGTGAGCACAAGGTTATGCTGGCCAAAGTTTCCCAAGCAACACCAGCTCTTTGTGTGAACCAAGGAGCAGGAGCTGAAGTAGAGGACTCAATTATTGGCCACCCAACAATTTCAGTCTATTGCAGCATAGAGAGAGAGTTGAACTGTGTCAGAAGGCAGAACTTGAAGGAAAAACATCCTTGCGTCGGGTCCTAGAGCCTCTGCCTAGGCCCTTCGGCAAGTGGGTAAGACTTGTATTCGTTCCAAGCATTCAATGAGAAGAAGGCCATTGAGTCGTTGTTTACCTTGTTATTGTTTGGAACTCTCTATTTAGCTTCTTTTTATGTTTTTTAGTTTTACTTTTTCAACAAAGCATACTTAAGTGTATTACTTCATTTTCTGTCTTATACTTCTGAGCTCCCCCCAGATACTACCTGTTACTTATGGTTTAGAGAAAATACCACATTCTCTAAATATGTGTGATTTCATACACCTGAGTGTCAAATCCACCACAACAGGATTGGTGACTCCACTGGCGTATTTCAAGTTTATGTGGTTGTGCCATTGTTTGCGGGAGACCCTTAGTCTATGTTGGAGTGGAGCTGACAATCCTTTGACCCATCTTCTAGTTCCTAGACTCACTGAAGTGACAGAATAAAGAAGGCAGCTCCTAATTTTTTACTTGCAGGAATTTCGCGTGCTATTTTTACACACAGACGCATAGTGCACGGGTTTAGGAGTGACCTGCGCGCAGGAAGGCGCACCTGTTAGAAGGTTTTGCGCACAATTTGCAGAGAGACTTTTTTTCCATATCTGTTGAATTTTTCTACTTGTAAGTGTGTTGGGCAGCCCCTAATGTATCTTCCAACACCTGTGCTGATACCCCATAGCTTCTGAAGACTGAGTTTTGCTACTTTTTGTAGGAATTTAATTAATTTTCATTTAAGTTGATTTTTTGCAAAAAGTATTTACGTAGTTTAAGTAGGGGGCGAATTAACCATTTCTTTCCGAACAATTTATGTTTTTGAAAATTCTGGTATGCGCACTTAGTTTAACTAGTCCAAGTAAGTGGCTCATAAGCACACATGCATAAGCTAGTGTAGAAATTGTTTAGTTTAAATTTCAATTTTTGCATTTAGGAAATTGCGGGACTAGGACTTAATTGCAAGTTAGAGTAAGTAATCTCTGCTATCTTTGCGCCATTGGGTGACCCTAGACAAGCATATGAACACTCTACATTTGTGATTTTCCATCTCCCTTTAGTCACTCACATAGACTAATTAGGAGGTTTTGAAAGTGGCCCATTATCCGCAAATGCTTTTTATATTGAGCAAGGAACAACGTCACATAGTTTAACTAGGGGGACATTTGTAACGGATCACTGATATCCATATGTTCAAATTATGAGATTGTTCATCGTATGCTCACACACACTCACCCACTAAGAAAATAAATCCACCTAAAAATAACTTAAACCAACTCATTAAACTCTCCCCACAGGGGCCACAAGATAAATTATAGTTTAAGTTTGGATCAAGGGGGTAGGCATCCAATAAGCCGCCATGATCACGCTTCAAATTCAAATCATAAAAGTTGCATTTTTAGGGATCTTAAAATCCACCTATCAGCCCATGGAATATAAAACCTGAGCACGGTAGAGACCCGATTCAGAGGGGGTTAGGCTTAGGCGCAGTGCGTGCGGTATCAGTTGCGGCTACCTGACCAGTCTGATACTCGGTACTGTTAGTTGACTACCAAGAAGCCCAAGACTTGAATGCTCACGTGGGATGGTGGTTCTTAGTGGCCAAAACTAGGGCATCCTTTACCCTATAGGTGATGGTGCAGGCAAGCACTAGACCCTTTACCCTTACCTTGGTTGATTCTCTTCGGCTGACTGGGGGTGTCGTTAGTTCTTTCGAGATGTTGTGCCAACACTCGCAAGAAATACTCTCAAGGCTCAGTTAGTTTGGAGAGTGTGAGGACATCATTAGGTCTTCTAGGATTTTTTGAGTATCACGTGAAAACACACGAAACCATTTTTCGCTTGATTGATCACATAGATTAAATTAAAGGAAAAATCATTTCTTTTTCGCTTTTTTTTTATGTATGTGGCCATAAATTTGACGTGATAATAAACTCAATCCCCTCAAAAAAAAATTTCCAAAACCTAACTTGGACGACCCTCAAACGATTCCAATGGAACCTCGTCCGTCCAGGCATTTTTTGGACCTCCCCCCATTAACAGGAGTGGTTCCAGGTCTTTCGTTGTTTAGGCGTCAAAGAAAAAACATAGCCTCAATGGCTGGTTCCTCCTTTATTGGAGCAACCTTCGTTGGGAACCCTAAATGGTCTCCCAACACCACACCGCACATCACTCCCCCCTCATCCCCTAGGAGGTAGAAGAGCGCATCCCATACGGGAAGCCAACTGAATTCACAACCGGGTACGTCACAGAATAATCCCCATTCTAACATGGACTTCATGTCTTCAAACGTTGCCATGGCGTCAACCTCTCAGTCACCCTTCTTAGCGGCGTTAAATCTACTGGATTTAACCAAGCTCACCAATGACCCCATCGCACATGACCCCAATTGGCCTCCCATGCCCATGAAGCTCCCTTCAGACATACCAAAGTTTGAGGGAAAGAAAGCAGAAGACCTAGGGAATCATATAATGACCTTTCACATGTGGTGCTCATCGAATAGCATCATTGATGATACTATTCGATTGAGGCTGTTTCAACACACTCTCACAGGAGTGGCCGCGAAATGGTATGTCGAGCAACCCTTGCTTCACACATAGCCTTTAGCACCCTCAGTACTGTGTTCCTCACTTATTTTCAATTACCCAGTCACCATGATTCAGGAATGGAATTACTCACTCATTTCAGACAATCACCCTCTACCCACATTTCTGAACACCTCCACGAGTGGAGACGGCGTCGTAGCTTATGCAAAGCTGAACTCGATGACCCAGTCCTTTTAGATTTTTTCTTGAAAAATCTGACAACGAATATTTCAAAGGATGTGGCACAACGTAACCCCACATCTGCAGAGGACAAAATCAGTAAAGCCGAGCAGCTTGAACTAATTTATACGAAATCAGTATACATACACAATATCCTACCTATCGCCGTGTGCCTACAATCTTATCAAGAATTTCCAGGCGCGTTGAACTCTGCAGATAGACTAATTGGGTCGATGACCCAAGGGTACCTAGGCAACAGTAGTCAAAATCCGAGTTATACACATGTATCTACCCAGGACATGTCTCAACCCAGATTCCAAAGTCATCATATGCAGTAGCAAAATTTGACTAATAGGGCGCCCACGTATCACCAAGGAGTACCTTACCCTCCAGCCGGGGGGACCCAATACGCAGGAAGAAAAACTAAAGGAAAAACTTGCCCCCAACAGCCAGGTGCAAATATGGGATAGCTGTATGCTCAGTCCCAAGCACATAACCCACCAATTCAAAACAATGCACAGGTGAACTTTGTGCAGTCGTCCCAAGATCAACCACACCAGTATGATCAGGAGAAATAACCTCCTAACGTGGTCAAACGAAAGGTAAAAAACAAACCCAAAAGGAACCCTAGACAGGGGGCTAGCAGTCTACAGTGCCCACCGCGACCCAGGCCTGGAGATAACTTCAACCGGAATCAGAACCAGGAGCCAAGAAATTCTAAAAAGCAAGGCAAAAGGCCACCTCTACGAAAAAACCATTCTTGTTCGATATGTGGTGAGTATGGGTTCTATACTCACCACTGTCCCGAACTCCCTGAGCTTAAAAAGCTCCAGAGTAACCGAGGAAAAGGAGGATCTTCCTAGCCAACCGAAGTTATGCAAGAACCCTCCCCCCATCAAGGAACGGTCATCACTCAATAGAAAAACCCCAATGAGTCTGAGAAAAACAGCCATGAAATCTACATGGCCAATGAAGAAATGTTTTTTCAAACACGAAATCGCAGCTACGGCACCCCAGCAGACGCCGGTACATCAGAAGCTAGTACGTCTACACCGACCGCACCTTTAACCATTCCAAATATTCCTTTGGAACCATTTCCAAAAAAGGTTAAATGGCCTAATAGGCGAGCAAGTAACTACTCCAAGGAGGCCCACAATTACAGCATCGTAGATGATTTAGCCCAGTCACCTGCTGCTATGTCTGCTTTGGAGGTACTGCAGTCGTGCGCAAAGCAGCGGAAAGCCCTAATTTCAACCTTAGGCGCCGTCAACCCCATCGACACACTCATGATGGCTTTTGATTTAGAAAAATCCACCCCTAGGCTTCCCTCCATGGTTGCCTTTCAGATACCAGTATCGGTAGAGAATATCACTATTCACCGATGTGTCATAGATGATGGTGCATCCACATGCATCATGTGAAAGAATGTATGGCAGAAGCTATGAGCCCCCGAACTCAAGCATTCCGTCATCACACTCAAAGCATATGATGGTCAGCCCTCAACCCCCGTCGGTCTCTTCCAAAACATACCAGCCTACTTAGCTGACAAAACGGTCCACATAGATATCAAAGTCTTAGACGCTCACTTGGATTACAATATACTCCTTGGGTGGAGTTACATGTATGCTATGTCTGCCATAGCATCCTCTGTTTTTCGTATCATGATGTTCCCCCACGAGGATAAAATCATTACAGTAGACCAGCTGACACACACTGAAAAGCGTCGCTTGACCAATACATATATGGTACTACCTTATGTAGACATAGCCAGTGATGGTCTTTCATGGTATCAAGAATATGGCCCTGGCTAATTCAAACCATCGTCCGTCCTAGGATCCTTCCTAGGATATCCTCCCATTATCCCTGAGGTATCACCCGATACCACAGCGGCCCCAGTATGTATGATGTCCACATCAAGCACTAGTCAGGACACATGCTCAAGTAGCAAAGACACCGAGGCATCAGCTACTACAACCTCCTTAGTCTATGCCACCTCCCAAACTCCTTTCCTATACCCACCTCGTGGATTCACCTCCTAGCAGATCTTTGCAACATTGGTACTACCCAACATATCATTGGAATTCCCAGTATGGTACCTCGTTCCTCCTCTAGGAATGCTAGCTACCAATGTTACTCCATTTCAATTAAAGCCTCTCGGTCCCAAGGAGCCCCAACCTACCCAAATAGCAGTCGAAACTGCCCCCACAAGGGAAATCCCCACTGTGAAACCGGCGACCACAATAAAGAAAATCACCAAGAAAGGAAAGAAAGTGGTGACTCCCACCATGCAGAGGGGGTCATCAGCCTGCGCTATATGTGATGTCACAGGACACCCTAGTCACATATGCCCAGAGTTGGACGAATTAAAACCACTCCTCGGCTGCAAGGCAGGCACCTCAAAATGGCATTCCCATAAAAAGGAACTTGCCACCAAAAATTTAGGCAAACTGTTGTGTACCAATCACACGTGCACCTTCTGTGACACCTTTGGGCACTATACCCACCATTTTCTAGAAATAGCACGGTATCGGGACGCCTTACATGGGATCGAGCGATCCTATCAGGAGGATCCCTCCATCCAGTCCACCAATGACGAGCCGTGCACCATCTTTTACTTACAAGAGGAGCACTGATACATAGAGTGCACCCCAGTAATGCCCATTATACATTGCATGCTATGGGATGAACATGGCCAGTACCTCGAAGAATGCGTCGCATTCGAACTCATCCATAGATGGTATCCAATCGAGAGGGTCTACTACGTGGGGCTACGGGAAGCACAATTCACATGCCCTTTATGCACCGATAATCACTTATTGGAGGATTGTCACTACATACCTCGTTTCTGACTAGCCCTTGCTAGCCTCGGCTCAGGCATAGTTCATCTTTCCTAAGAAGACGATATGGATGTCGAATCCATCAGCAGCTCCATGACCCAAGAAGAGGAGATGAGCGGGTCAATCATGTTCTTGTCAGCCGAAGAATTACCTAGCAAGCAACCCATAGTTACCATGACAAACACGTCACGAAATCCACCTGCATGCACATTATGCAAGTAGATGGACCATATAATAATCCACTACCCTGACTTAGCAGCATATCGACGATGGTACCCCGCCAGGCCTCAGACCACGCACGATGGGAGACCCCTATCATGGAATTTTTGCCCGATATGTGAGGGTAATCATTATGACTAGCATTGTAATGATATCTCATGACTCCACCCCATTATTGACATGATTAATGCCATAGAAAAGAGGACGAGCGACCTTCAATAATGGAATAAAAGATACGTCATCGACCCAATGGCACCCCTACTATCACGATGGGATTATAAGCCTGCTTCGACCCCGTCACCAGGGTGGTTCGTCACGCCTGCTAAGACCATAAACCAACCACGTAAACCTCAGGCCCAGCCGAGGATAACATGTAGCCTATGTGATCTAAACGATCACTGGATCAATCAATAGAGATAACTCAAACCACTTGCCAATGGTTTCTGCATTATCTCGTCTCTTCCTCAAAATCTTTTGTCTAATCAAGAGAATATTACGCGTACTTACTACCGAATTTTATCACACTTTCATCATATATTTAAGTGCATGCATCTCCCTAAGCTCAGAGCAGCTAGAGCAATAGTAAGTCAACCACCCACCAGAAAGGGAGGCAGGTTCCAACCCATGACACAAAAATGGAAACAGAAGTCAACTTGGGCCTTAACTGACCCTTTCCGAGCATCCACATCTGGAACATCGAGTAGCGTAGATTCTCACACTATCTACTATGTTAGCACTGTGATACCTTGCACCTTTTGCACCAGTCATAATCACACGACAGAAGGATGTCCGTTGATACAAACGTTCAGACATCTCTGTGAAAAAATCAACTTCCATCTACTAGGAATTGACTATCCTAGTGTGAAGGCCAACTATCAGCCCACTCAGGTCTCTATTATGGATATAATTCCCCCATTGCATGCTAGCGACATAACTCATCACATACGACTTGTGTCATCACACGCCCAAGAGAGGATTTCAACAACCCCTCCGTCACAGGAATCCAGCTTTATTCCTGTCGCAAAACATAAGGGAACCTTGCCTCCTTGTATTGATTTCTACGAGTTCCCAAACTTGCATATAGCCATCGAACTCTTGGATGACACCTAGCCTCCAAAACAACACCTAGTACAACTAGAGCTAGTTGACGAAAATAGGCGCAAATCGCTACAACACAATGGGGCCCATAAGAAAAGGGTAAAATCATCATTCGACCGCCACATCACCCCTTTCTTATTTACCGAAGGAGAGCTAGTCCTTCGCTATGATGTCGCAAAAGAAGCCTTAGGGCCAGGAAAGTTCGAAACCCTGTGGAAAGGGCCCTATATCATCAAGCATTTCCTCTGGCATGGGGCATATATCTTGACGGAACTGAACGGGTCCTACCTCACTAACCCCATCAACTGCCTTTACCTCAAGAATTTCTACCGATAAGGGCCCCACAAGCCCTTATCCCCTAGAGTTAGAGTACACACAATCCACCACCAAATTTTTTTTGACCCAAAAAACCCTAAACGCGCTAAAAAAGAACCATGGATCACCAACCTGAGCCCTATTTCAGATTTGTTGATGGAGCATCACGATGGTCTAAAAACTTAGCTGCAGCCGCCTGGGTCATCTATCACCCTGACTGATCACCACTGTGTTCAAACAACATGTGAATCGGTTCAGCAACCAAAAATCAGGCAGAATATGATGTCGTTATCGGTCTTATGTGCGAGGCCCTCCACTAGGGCATCTACCATATGCATGTCTACCTTCATTCCCAATTAGTAGTCTTGCAGTTAAACCAAACATTTGAAACCATGGATGCAAATCTGTTTAGAAAATATTTGCGTGCTAGAAGATTAAGCAGACAATTTGATTAGATTACATTCTCACATATATCAAGGAATCAAAACCAAACAGTTGATCGCATAACTAACAATGTCCTAGACTGGAATGCATCACGAGCAAACCACCATACATAGAACCAAAAACATGCATATCCATCAGCATAACACAAATGCATAAACCAAAATAAACATCACACCATGTAAAGTCGAAAAAAATATCTCTCATATATATATCAAAAAATATGGTTATCAGAGTACAAAAAATAGTATTTCTAACCCATTGGCCAGCCCAAAAATACAGAGGTCATCAAAAATAAGCGAAGCATCCTCATCATGGGTGCTTTCCCTGTGTACAAAATCTACTCTCGGGGGATTCCCCCTCAAGAGGAGCACTTGGGCCCACCATCGCTCCTGGTTCCACCATTGGAGTTGCTGTCACCACTGCGATAACTACCTGTCGTAGAGTCGACCGGTAGTCCATCTCACGAGGCATAACTGTCTCTAGCCATATCTCATCGAAGTCATCGATATGACCTCGAGCAGGCATCCCATGGGTCAAAAGGTCCACTCGACCCCGAAAGTCTTCTAGAGCCTCTAGCTGAGCTGTAAGTGCTATGATACACGCCTCAGCCGCATCTACATGAAATCTCTCTGTTGCTATCCCAGTGGCACCTGTGCTTTTTCCCTCACTTGAAGGGACAAAACCAGCCCCGCCCGGTCCACTGGCACCCTCGCCTGGTCCACTAGTAGCACCACCTCCCCGACCACCAGGTGGTCGTGGTGGAGGGTTGTGACCCACCAGTCGGGTCACTGGGCGTCCCACCTGGCGAACATCTACATGGGAAACCAAAATAATTTTAGTTTCAATAAAAAACACTCAAGAATACAAAAACTCGATAAAATGCAAAAAAATAGCACATACCTGTGGGACCCCAAACATAAACAAAAGGAAGACCAATATCTAGATCACCCTGAAAGTCCACCCCTGCATAAGGGTATGGAAAAACAATTTGTGGATTGGCCTCAAAAAAAGCCTCCATCATGTCGTTCCAGTAACGACCCACTCTAACACCACCACCGCGTGGCCACCTCCTCATACGTGGCTCCCTTGGCCCCCTGATAGGCACAGGCACTATTGGCCTTAGCAGCACGACCCTCTCATACATGATGATGCAGAAAATGCTAGCATACACAAATGATTTGGATCCACGTTGGACCTTGTTGAGTTGCAACACCATACGATCAAAATAGAAATGGGAAAAATCGAGGAAATTCCCGTTCCTCAAGTGGCATAAAACCACCACCTGTGGGCCCGATGCCCGATGAGGTGCAAACAACCCTGCCAGTCGCACAATAATGGCCAGAGCACATCGCTCAACCACATCTGTCACTGAGGCGATATTGATGCACCCCTCAGTTAGAGGCGCACCACCACAATGACACCACTGAAACCTGTCCATATTCACCTGCCCAGCAGGAAGCGGGTACCTTAGCGGCTCCCCCTGATGCAGTAATTCAGTCACAAAAAAATATCTGTCTCCAGACGAATAATGCAGTTTTCCCCCTCAGGACAAACATTTTGCGCCTCCGGCACCAATGACGTATAATATAACGTAGCAATCGGTCCTGTGACCGAAGGCACTCATTCTCAACAAATTTCAGGAGGCTCCATGCAGCCAACTGACGGTGCGCCCCAGCATTAGCAGCCAGAGCAGTCTAGATCTCGGGCCAATCTCGCTCTCTCCACACTAACCTTCCAAACAATAGGCGCCCATTAGTACAAAGGAGAAAAATCATCAAGGACAGCAAAAAACCCAAGTTTTCCAAAAACACTACCCTTGTGCGCCTGTTTCATTTACAGGTGCACCCTTGCACGCAAAGAGGCAGGGATATCATGCTCTCGCGTGGCTGTACCTAAGAAATACACAAAAGGGGGGTGCATTTTTCCCTAGATTGCCCGTGCAATCTAGGGAAAAAATCCCCTTTTGGGCCATACAAACCCAACTTGTACAGCCCCTGGTGTCAACAAACATAAAAAATTGAAGTGCAAGACGTCATGAGAGTGACCTTGACATAATATCGCTAATCCCCGGCACATAGGTTGACCGCAGCAACAAGAAAGGCTCTGCTACCACCTCTGATCTCCCAAACTCAACAAGTACAAATGAATAGGATTAGGGCGATAATCCCTTATTTATCACCCCTTTTCAGAACTTCAGAGGTCCACAACAGGAGATTAGAAGGTCCATTCTACGGACCATAAGTTGCACCATCATCAATATGCCATGACAAATGAAAGCGATGCCCCACATTCGCTTTCCAAAGAAATATTTTTTCAAGTGTCGACAAGTATGCAGCCTCTTATCTTCCTTTCCAAAATTCATGTTTTTCAAATAATATTGAATGAAAAGAAGATGCTTTCACTTGAGGTAGTTGTTTTTGTAGGAAGAACCTACAAACCATTCACAACAGTCACCACCGAAAGTTCCAAAGCAGGTATCATTCTACCCTCAACATGATAGGGTCCCAGAAACTTTGCATATCCTGAAATCATTTCTCCATCAAAAATAAAACCTAGGGTCCTGACACCCGACCACGTTTATCATCACCTCACCTTGCATATGATAAACTTCCTCAATGGTCGGTAGAGCCTCCTATCCATGGCGATCATCACCACTAGTAGACCATACATCACTCGACAAAGTGACGCCATGGCCATACCATTTTAGTCCGAGAAGCACCTCATGCCCATCCATATATCATGCATAAGGTAAAGTTCACCATTCCAACTCAACCCCCTTCCTAGACGACCGGGTTGTACAAGCATAATGAAAGCGCATCTATATGCACCGCATTTGACCCACCATACCTCCATCAGCATTAATCAATCTATGACATCTTCTGCTTCATCAACCCCACACATGACACCAGCCAATGGGACCCCTACCCCCAACAAAACACTATCCTGACACCATCAAGTGAGCGACCTCTTTCAAGTTTTGGGGTACCCGTCTCTGTGTTTTGTACAAACCAAACCCCATTATTTTATTCTTTTTGTAAAAAAAGCACAAAAAATTCCCTTCGCCTCTTCGCCCTCATATTGCACTTTTTCCTCCCATGGCAACAGTCCCCCACCTCCCTTGATCGAATTATTTCATACCCTCCATGCACACACCATTACGACAATCATAACCAGTTCGTACCCGCCCTGGAGGTCCTACCAAATCTAGGGATTTTTTCCCTTCAAATACCTGTGACTGCCGCGAAGCTGCTCAAATATACTTCGACTTCGGGCCATTGAATCCACATCATCTGTTTTCAGCTACCGCTCACCAACATGCCTATATTAAACCCATTATGGTTCAGTGAAGGCTTCCTTTTTGTCGACATCAACACCTCTTTTCCAAAAAGGAAGTGGTACCTTGGATAACCCCTCCCCATGTTAAGCGGTATCCTTGGGTGGCACTATGGGAGACATCATTGTCCATAGATGTCATCGATCCTCTTGAAATTCGACTACAGCAAAATCTTTCATGTCACGATGATATTGTACCTTATAACCATTGCACTTTGATCAAGATCTGTTGAAGACCCGTGCCTTTATAAGCGTCTCTGACAAAAATGCTTACACGGGAAGGTCCCAGCTAGTACATATGCATAAATTGCACAGAGATCTTCCATAACAACATTATGCATATGGGTACCACATTCCACCTATCGTCAAAGAAAAACGACCCTAACGGTGTCAGCAGTTGTCGTCAACAACCACCAACATCACTACCACAATAGTGACAGAGACAACACATGTGTCTGTCAATTTTTTTTAACTACCCATAGCATCATGAGCATGGGACATGCCCGCCTCGTTTAAATTTTGCAAATATGTTGTATATTTTGTCTACTTACAGGGGGTCCCCTAGGCAGTGGTTATCTTGGACATGGTGCAAGATTTTATCCTTCTACACACATTCCTTGCTCTCTCTCTCTCTCTCTCTCACTGCTTATGATACAGAAAAGAAACTATAATGTATTTTGGCTATACAGTTCTTCCTATACCTCACACATTAGGGGGCATCTGTTAACACTGGAAAATTGTATAGAAAAAAACGACATCAAGTAATGTCGAGCCCAAGGATTTACATGAAAGTGATACATTATGGAATAAAAAATATTAAGAATCTCTAAGGTTTGGAGAAATTCAAGATTGAACTGGTCATAAATGCCTGAGTGTGCGCTTTTTCCTTTGATAAGTGCGCCTTCTGTGCGTACTGGAGCCCGATAAGTGCGAATTCCTGGAAATGGAAAAAAGTCCCTTTCCAGGACCACAAGCAGGAAAATGACAGTTTCCCCTTATGTGAAAGCCACTTAAAGACAACAGCAGTGCCTCCTTAGGCCTTGTGTGAGCACACAAAAGCATATTTCAGCCCACAATGGAATATCACTCCTCCCTTTGGTCACTATCCACCATGTACCAAGGGAGGGAAGGTGGTTTGAAAGCTCAACTATATAAACCCTCAAATAAATGAACAATTTTTGAGCACAAGGTTATGCTAGCAAAATTTGCCCAAGCAACACCAACTATTTGTGTGAACCAAGGAGCAGGAGCTGAAGAAGAGGAATCAATTGCTGACCACCCAACAATTTCAGTTTATTGCAGCATAGAGAGAGAGTTGAACTGCGTCAGAAGGCAGAACTTGAAGGACAAGCATCCTTGCATCGGGTCCTAGAGCCTCTACATAGGCCCTTCGGAAAGTGGGTAAGATTTGTATTCATTCCAAGCATTCAATGAGAAGAAGGCCATCGAGCTGTTGTTTACCTTGTTATTGTTTGGAACTCTCTATTTAGCTTATTTTTATGTTGTTTAGTTTTACATTTTCAACAGAGCATACATAAGTGTATTACTTAATTTTAAGTCTTATACTTCTCAGCTCCCCCTATATACTGTCTATTACTTATGGTTTAGATAAAATACCACATTCTCTAAATGTGTGTGATTTTGTACACCCGAGTGTCAAATCCACTACAACACTCATGATTCACTTGTAATTTTTTTTTTCACTTATTATGTTTATGATCATGCATACATTTTTTATATGATGTTTCTGGATGAGTAATTGTTGACTAAGTGACTAGTAAAGAAAGGAAAAAAACAGGTAAAAGTTGATCCATCTGAATAATAGTGATTCAACCCTCTTCAATATTTTCAAGCTCACAAAATTTGGCATCATAACTTCCAATAGTTTGTGTTAAATAAGGTTCTTTAAAGTTCATATTTATCGCTGGAAAGAATATCTAGGCAAATATGGTAAATATTTTATTTATTTATTTATAGAATGCATCACCAAGGAGTCTCTCTACTCACTCCTGCAAACTTCTAGGTATGCAAAGGAAAAGTTAAATATGAATTGATAGATTATGTAACTTACATTTGGAGATTAGAATGTGAAGGTTTTTTTCAATATCCTATCCCACCAAAGTGATGCAGTGAGAAGCCTAAGCTAGGTATGTTATATAAAAAAATATTCACAATTCAAATCAGGAGAAAATTGTAGATATGACATCTGCTAAATACATATGGGACAAATTGTAGGTTCTATATGGAGGAGATAAAAATAACAACACTAATGGAGAGAAGTAGAGTAAGAAGAAAAAAAAGAATGACTCATAGAAGAAAGAGTCTCGGCCCAAACAGATTTATCCCCTAGTGTGAATGGTGTAGCTATTCATTAAGAAGAAAAATCAGAAAATCAATCCTCAGTAGAACTAGGCATACTTCAATGAGGTAGATGTTAAGGCATAATTATATGGTTGTTATTCTAGTAATGTTGAGTTGAGTAGTGATGATGAACATGATGTTATGCTTCCCAAATATGAATATTAATTAGATATTTTTGTAGTCAGGAAACTATATATTGAAGGAATTAGGATAACATATGAATGTATAAATCAAGAAATTTTTTTAGAGGTATGTGATTCCAAGAAGGTTCAGCTAAAAGAAAAAATTATCAGTTTGAACACCCATCTACAGGAAGCTAGACTAATTGAATAGGTTATGAATATCTAGAAAAAAGAGAGAGAGGGATGAGTTGAAGAGCTTAAATTTGATGTGGTATCTATGAGGAAGAAACTAGATCATAAATAAATTCAATATAATCAAGAAAAGAACAACAAGACCTTGGAAGACATGATATATAATTAGAGATCTCCCATGGATATTGTCGGTCTTGGTTTTCACAAGGGAGAGTCCAGCTCATAGTTACATGCAAACAATGATGTTGGTCATAAAGATCCTATAGTATGTAATGGAACCAACAACAACAAAAGGAAAGGATGAAAACAACAATAAATCCAACAACGAAGAAGAGGACCTAGAGGAGCTCCCATGACTAGAATATCATCCGCTCCTATAGTTGATGTTGGAATATTTCAAAGGAGTTAAAACCCCTTTTCTCCTTTAATGGAAAAGGTAGAGTGATACATTTTCCACAATTATGGACATGTTGTAGCCTATAAGGTCCCACCTTACCCACCATCAGTAAGATAGAGAAGTAGATGTCAGATAATCACTAATACTCATTTGCATGCCATATCCTAAAGAATTAGTCACTATAAAATTGTTTCCAACAACAAGCCCTTTTTTTTAAAAATCTTTAGATAATACAAGAAACAACTGTCTCATTCACACTTCAGCAAATTATTAAATTCATTTTCACATTCATACCAAAAACTTGCAGACATAGGAAGCTACACACATTAAATAGTTTATAGTAACACAAAAACAACAGTAACTAAGAATTTTACACTAACAATTTATATGCACACAAGCTACAGCCATTCAGGACCTTTGACAAACACTTTGCAGACATGCACCCTACACTCATTGAGCCCTTATGACAAACACTTTGCAAGCATGCAGTTAAAAGTCATTGAGGCATTTTGTTAAACACTTAGCAATAATGAATTTAAGATTATTCTTCAACATATTTATCTCATAAAATTTAGAATTGAAACTTTAAATGTTTCCATCTTAAAACAGGGACTAAATAATCTTAGTCTTTCATCAAAAACTCAACAACAGACGAACATAACTCACACCAGCAATCTGCCAAATCGCCCAGATTTCCAATATGGGTTTTGAAAAGTATTTTTTTGGAATGAAATCAGTGGTTACATGTCCAATAGGCACGGATATCCCTTGATGTTGGGCTGAATCGAATTAAAAAGGCCCAGGAATGCGATTCTTGAAAACAACAAAATTTATAGCCTGAATGTTTCATTTATGACTTTTGTCAAACATATGGAATGAAAAATTACAACTACACCTCTACATGAGGAAAAACAACCCAGAGTTATGCTACTAAGATATGCTCATTGAAATCATACATTTCTAAATCCACCATATGAGTTCTTGAAACATTTTACCACCCACAAGCTAATTCATTTGACATGATTGACAAGCTTTTTGCACCAATTGCTACAATTTAACAAACATATGGCAGCCCTGAATGCTATAGCCATTAAGGCTTTCTATAAAAATTCTGATAATACTATTACAACAACTTGAATAACAAAACATTGAATTATTGATAAGAATATGAAACATAAGCCATAACTGAAATTTATCTACAACTTACCTCAAGCATTTGATATTCCAAACCATATTTTAGTTTCCATTATTTTTGCATTTTATTTTAAGGGTTGATTCTGTAATTCCTCTAGGTATGTTTTGGGTATATGTCCATTTTCTTACTTTTGATGTAAGCTGCAAGTTAGCACTTATTCATGCATAAATAACATTACTCATTCAAGGAATTTGTCAAACACTTTGCAAACTATCCTAAAACCATTTCTAAAACATGCATCTAATTAATTGAAACAAAACCATAAACCGTGAAATACTTACCCAAGTCCTTTGGAATTTATTTATTGCAATTACCTTCAACAATATTTGGCTTTCCTTTCTCAAATGCTACAATACCAAGATTAGTAACATAAAATACACCAATAATAACTCCAATATTGAGATCTAAACATCCATACATATAGATTAATCTAGTCTTCATTTTTAAATAATCAATAATATTCTAGATAAAATAAGCCTAAACCAAAATTAGATGCTTACAAAAATTTAAATGTCTACTTTTTATTTTATGTTAAAGCTATACTATAATTTTAGGACAATGGAAATTATACCTGAAGAGATATTCAGCTCCAATCGTTGAGAATATGATCCACCTTCGATCCCTTAACCAACTCATTTGAACCATCTGGTTTTCCACCCAACCATATCCAGGGAGGACTCCTCCCCCTGGAACCCCCGAGCTGTAAAAGCTCACAAACAGTGCCAAAATTCAACAGTAGAGAGAGAGATGCAAGGAAAACTAAGGAAGATAGTTTTCACTTCCTCTAAATACCGCTCATGTTCAACCTTAATAGATACTTAGTAGATTAATAAGAAATTCAGATTTGTTTTGGAAGTAATTGGATACTCTCCATATCTCTCCCTCTCACAATATTCCTCAAGTCTCTTCCACTCTTGGCATTACCCCTCTCTCCCAAATGAGAATACATGAGACTCATATATAGGAGGAGCAACAATCTCTTGTCATAAAGGAGTAATATGCATGCATTGTATTCCTTTTAGAGGAGTGTAACTTATGCCATTAAGGAGAGGTATGCATGCCTTATTTAAGGAGAGTGTAACATATGCATTAAAGTGAGTGTAAGAGGAATATTTTATGATACATATTTAATGAGTGTAAGAATATTTTATGACATACATTTAATGAGTGTAAGAGGAATATGCCATTCCTTGATGAGTGCCTAAAAGAGAGTGTAATGTAATATTTAAAATAGAGAGAGTTACATAGAGCCATGAGAGTCATGAAGGAGAGAGGTGTGAAGTGATTGAGGAGATATAATTCTCTTTTAATAGTAGTATCATAGTCTCATAAAAGATAATAATAATATTAATAATATTAATAATATCGAGGATTAAGTCGAGATTGAACTATTACGATTGATTAATCATAAGTTAAGTGATTTTCCTTCAAGTATACTTGTTTACCAATTGATTGGAAGTGATTTACTATTTTTGGAAAGTAATACTTGAAATAGTAGACATGACTTTCTATTTTTAGAAAGTCACTCCAAAATTGTTAGGAATGAGATTTTATTAAGGAAATTCATATGTGAGCTGCCCATGAGTGGTATTTTTCTTCCAGATAATAGGGATTCTACACCCCTATTGTATGCATTTTCATGCCTTAGTAGATTGAGGACTCCGCGCCCTGATCTACTCTAAAGATCCAAGATTCCACACCTTGATCTTTTTAAATCTTCAGGATTCCGTGCCCCAAACATTTCCTTATAGATTCAAGACTCCACGTCTTTATGTTTCATGGATTTAAGACTCTGCATCCTAATCCTTTTATCATATATCCAATACTCCACGTCTTTATATTTCATGGATTTAGGACTCCGCGCCCTAACTTCCATGGCTTCTCATATATCTACTTTGAAACTCTATGTTTCACCTTAAGGTACTAATTGTGAGCTCATACCCATCTGATGGTTCATTGGTAAGGTCTTCTTCCAAGACCTGCACACATCACAATCTCATTGATCAAATAAATCAAATGAATTTCATAATTAACTTATTCAAATTTTACCAAATATTGTGCATGAATTCCACAGTCATTTTGGTTTTGGAGAAATGACTTTGTTAGGTCCCTATATTACTAGTATAGTCCCTTATTGTTGTTAGTGGAACCCCCTTATTGTTATTATTGTACCCTTGTAACCCCCATTTTATTATTATTGTGCCCTTAAATTATTATTGTTAGGTCGGCTAGGATTACATTGTGGCCCACTAGGATTACATTATGGCCCCATGGACTCCTATATATAGAAAGGAGGTTTTGTAAATTGGATCATCCAAGAATTGTTCATCTATGTAATGTATTGGAGGTTTCCCCCTCTAAGTGGCTCATTTCTAAGGCATTTATATCTCTTTTCGTCTCTTTTTGGAGCTGGTTACACAACATTTGGTATCAGAGCTTTGGATTCTAGGGTTTCGCTGCTCCAAACAGGTCATCGTGGAATTTTCGCTATAGAGTTTTTTCTACAAATTTTCATAAGCTGAAATTTTTAGGGTGCGAAGTTGAAATCTTGAGGAAGCTCGTATAAAAATTTCAGATCTTGGTTCGCAATGTTTTCGGATATATGATCTGTGGAAGTCAGGTCTTTTTTCAGGCTCCTAAACAGGTCATCGTGGCATTTGCGCTATAAATTTTTTTCTACGAAGGTGCAGAATCTGAAATTTGTATGGTATGAAGCTGAAATCCTGAGGAAATTCTTCAAAAAATTTTTAAGCTTGGTTCGCAATAATTTTGGAGATATGATTTGTGGAAGGTAGTGCTTTTTCAGGCTCCTGAATTTCATCTCAAAGAGGTGAGTGTGGGAAAATTTCAATAACTCTCTCTCTAGGCATTGGATTGGAGTGCCGTAGAAATTGGTCGTAAATACACAGACTTTAGTTTCTTGGCTATCAATTTCAGAGACAAAGGATAAAACAGTGACATGTGGCAAGTCCTACAAGTTCGCTCTACTGAACTAGTCCATAATTAGGTCATTGTGGGAGATTGGACACAACTTTGTTTTGGAGAATCCAAATCAGGTCAGACCTGTGGTATTCAAAAGAGAATTCAGAGGGCTAATTTAGTGCCGAATTTCAGATATTGAAGATCCGCAATCGCAGATATAATCCAATTTTAATATCGAGCTCCTCAAAAACAAGAAAAAGGTGTGTATTTTTCCGAATTGCATAAGTCTTCTTTGAAGAATCAATTTGAATTGATTCCAAGGGCATATTTTAGAATTTTTATCAGTGTTGGGTTCTATAAGGCCTCCAAAAAATAATTCCATACCCATTAATCCCTCAAAAAGCTATACTATGACGCATGAAGAGGAAGAGTTGCAGTATGAGATATCAAAATTACGGTACCAAGTGCAACAAGTTTCAATCTTACGAAGAGCAATTGAAGATGAAATATATGGTTTAAAAGAAGAAATGGAGGCTAAGTTAGATGGTTTGAAGGATCAAATAATAGCAAATATGGATGATAAATTAATGGAAGATCACATCGAGCATCAACAAGAAGTTCTCCAACTCTTAAAGGATAGCCTGAATTTGGCAAAAAATCGAATGAAACAACAGGAAAATCAACATCGCAGCGAGAGAAGTTTTGATGTAGGAGATTGGGTATTTTTACGGCTACAACCATACAAACAAATGTCCCTCAAGCAAGCAAAGAAGGATAATAAATTATCGCCCAAGTACTATGGTCCTTACAAGGTGTTGCAAAAGATTGGTACTATGGCATACAAATTGGAGCTTCCTGCTTCTTCGCGAGTACATCCAATTTTCCATGTTTCATGCTTAAAGAAGGTTATCGGTGAAAATATTCTAGTTCAAACAATATTACCAGAAGTTGATGAGGAAGGAAAAATCATATTGGAACCCGAAGCGGTCACAGAAACAAGAGCTCAACAACTACAAAACCGATCAATTTCAGAATATCTCAAGTGGAAGAACTTACCCACTGAAGATTCTACATGGGAGGATGATAATTTCATACAGAAGCACCCAGAGCTACTCAAGTGTTGAGGACAACACTTTTTTGAAGGAGAGGGGCATGTTAGGTCCCTATATTACTAGTATAGTCCCTTATTGTTGTTAGTGTAACCCTATTATTGTTATTATTGTACCCTTGTAACCCCCATTTTATTATTATTGTGCCCTTAAATTATTATTGTTAGGTTGGCTAGGATTACATTGTGGCCCACTAGGATTACATTATGGCCCCATGGACTCCTATATATAGAAAGGAGGTTTTGTAAATTGGATCATCCAAGAATTTTTCATTTATGTAATGTATTGGAGGTTGCCCCCTTGAAGTGGCTCATTTATAAGGCGTTGATATCTCTTTTCTTCTCTTTTTGGAGCTGGTTACACAACAACTTCCACAATCATTTATAACTTGAGCATCCCTGTTGGCAGTGACCAAGTCCCTTGCCACATCATGCTTAGTACAATATTACACACACATAATCATACAAATCATGTATCATCCATAAATCATAAGTAACCATATGTTCCACCTAGCCATGATCATCCATGGATCTGTGTCTCAATTTTGAATCACCATTCATGTCATACACCTATGTCCAAAATAGGATGCCAAAAGATAAAACATTGTCAATATGCTCTTAACCAAAATCAATTCTTATGCACGCAACCATAGATATTATCATAAGCACACAACAACCAAGTGACCCAAACCAAGTCATAGCATATAAGCATGTACATAAGTCTTTCATACATAATATTATATCATTATATTAAAATCACCATCTCGAAGTGTCATCAAAGCTATCTCACTAAGAAGGGACACTACATACTGCCCCTCTTGGTCTAAACTTGGCCCGAAGTTTTTCCTACGGGCATAAGATACTTAGTTATTTTAGATTCTCCTATAAATAAGTTGTTAACCTTATGTATGTATTTTTGATATATATATATATATATATATATATATTTTCATGCCAATCTATAGTTTAATGTTTTCTAAATTGGAAGAAACTCCATGAAAACTAAACATACCATTCTTAATCAAGTAGAAAATATATCCATGCCCTATTAGACATGTTTTTATATAAAATACCAAAGGTTTCTATATCAAAACCAACCATACAATTTATAGTAACTTATAAAATAATATTGTATGTAATTGATATGATATCTACCTAATTTATCTATAATAATTTGATATCTAGTACATGTTTTTCTTTCTCATAGTCTATATGAATCCTACATGTGTCATCTTCAAGGTTCTGTAGTATGTTGAGCTTGCCAAGCTATAAATAGAACATACATTGGTTGAATACACAACAATTATGGTCCATCCCATATCACATTCAAATTGGCATACAATAAGCATAAAATAATCCACATACAATTGTGAGTGAAATTATGCAACAAAACATGATGTTATATATAAAACCCACTCTTACACAACAAAACATGACGTTAAATATAAAACACACAGTTACATCCCACTTGATTTATGTCTTCTCAATCCAATTTTCCTCTTTTCATTCCATAAGACATCCTTGAAATCGAAATATTTAGGATTTATCTTTAGTTTTTACTAAACGTTTACTGTTTAGGAGAAAAAATACAATTTGAGGTTCAAGGCACCATTTTTGTTTTTGTTTTTTTTTTTCTTTTAACTAACAACCTAAGGTTAAATATAGTCCTCATTGACCTGCTTATGTATTATAGATCATTCCTTTAGTTTGCATAATCTTCATTATTATTCACTTCTCTAACTTGAGAATCAATTATGAAATGACTTAGTTAGAAGATCTTCATTCTGAAAGTAGATTAATGATATATTTTTGAAAGTGGCTTGTAATCAATAACAACTCTCACAGTTATGAAAATATGGAAACCTTGATAACTTTATGTCAATTTGTTTTCCAACTATGAAATCAATCATGATTTATATTTAGTAATTAATCAAATCATTTGATTTCATATCTTATTCCTTACTATTAATACATACACAACAAAAAGCTATGAAAACCATACATTTCTCAAAATGTGACGAATCTTGTTAAATTTACATAAGATTTATACTATCACAAGGGAATTTCTAGCCTAAGGTTAGACCCCCTTTTTTTTTAAGGATAATTACCACCCTCTCAAATTATTACAACATTTTGTAGGACTAATAAATATTCAAACAACTATACATCCTAACGAAAAAATTCTTAAATCCAACAATCTCTTCCATTCCACATACAATACACTCATCTTAGGCTTCTACATCATGCAATAATTCCACTTCATCAAAATGTGATCTCACTCTCCATCAATTTCTCCCTCAAAAATATCACAAGCACATATTCTTGTAAAACAAGAACTTAACTAAGCTTTTCATTAATCACATGCCTTTTTTTTTCTTTAATTTCAAATAAAACAAGTTCTCACCACATAAAATATTTACCTTATAAACATGTTATTCTCTTCACAATTTATAAACAATTTGAATTTTGACGCAATCTCCAAACTAGCAATAGCTTAGAGCAATACATGAGTTCAATCCTCATAATTTCTCTAATTAATTTGCTTAAATAGAATGAAACCAATATTCAACTGATAAAATCATTAAAGAGACTATTATGGCTTTCCTAGACCTAATTTGTCTTAAGCCAATCGAAAAGTTATTTCATCAACTTATCACAATAATCTTTTTCTACATATCAAGAATTTGAAAGTCATTTTAATTCTACCTAAATTCAATACATACAAAAGGATTACAATACTAGAGGATAGATATCTAGTTCACACTTCCATATATCAAAATCAATTATTCCAAACATTCTAAACCACCTAATGGTGTTTAGTATACCAATCTTAGTATCTTCATTTGTAATAAAAATAAAATAATGGATTTAAAGCTCAAGCAAATTTTTGTTACAAATCTCTATCCATTTAACTTTAATTACACATAATTATTCCTTAATCATGAATATCAGATTCCATCAAAATATTCTAACTAGAAGAATTACTTAGCTCATAGATATATTTTACTTTGGATTCCACACCCATACCTTACCTCATTACTTATCTCATAGATATATACTAGTATGGATTCCACACCCATACATTTTCTCATAGATATATGTTAGTATGGATTCCACAGTCATACATTTTATTATAGATATATGCTAGTATGGATTCCACACCCATACATTAGCTTAAGGAAAACATAACATTCAAGTGTTCCTTAAAATGGCTTCCACAACCCATCATGCACCAATCATTTAAGCCTCTTGTTTATTAAGAAGCTCATACCTCAACCTAGTATTTGAGTAATTTAAAGTTATTTGATGCCTAATTTCAACCCAAAATACACAAAATCATGTCAAAGAAATCAGAGAAATTTCATTCTTACTCATTAAGAATGTATTCCAAAATCATATTTTAACACATCTAATTAATACACATACATTACTCTTGAATTTACATTCACAGTTAAAAGTGACATCTTCCAAGGTAGCTTTCAGTTAAGCTTCCTTTAGTGTAGGTACGAAAAGATTCAAAATTATCATGATGAACTTAACCATCACGTTAATGGAATCTCAGCCTTAAACTTGTTACTCATTCCCAAAGCATACACACCAAGGTCATCACACTATAGTCCAGATTAAGCCAATATTATTGTTGGTAGATACGATTTCAGCTAGTAAAGATGGCTACTAATCCCATATCACATTGAAAATGATGCACTAAAAATATACGAAACGATGCATTCACTCCACCTATCTCACTCATTCATTGAAAATCAAGTCATTCACATACTTGGGTTTAACCCCAACTTTCTCAACCACATCCATTCCCAACATGTCTTTAATCATTTTAACATATTGTTAATAATGTGTCTTAACAAAAATATAAAGGAATATTAGGGATTTTTTTTATTTAATTTCATCAGTCACTAAATGACATAATGATAATAATAACCTCTATGCAACCAATATGCTTCCAAGTCAAGATATACAACAACTGAATATGCATGCAAAATCAACATTCATACATCATCAACCTACAAGTAAGCATGTTGGCCCATTAGGCCCTAGTGTTGTAACTTGCTCTGATACCATATGTAAGGTCCCACCTTATCCACCATCAGTAAGATAGAGAAGTACATGTTAGATAATCACTAATACTCATTTGCATGCCATATCCTAAAGAATTAGTCACTATAAAATTGTTTCCAACAGCAAGCCCTTTTTTTTTAAAAAGCTTTAGATAATACAAGAAACAACTATCTCATTCACACTTCAGCAAATTATTAAATTCATTTTCAAATTCATACCAAAAACTTGCATACATAGGAAACTACACCCATTAAATATTTTATTTATAGTTTATAGTAACACAAAAACAACAGTAACAAAGAATTTTACACTAACAATTTATATGCACAAAAGCTACAGCCATTCAAGACTTTTGACAAACACTTTGCAGACATGCACCCTACACTCATTGAGCCCTTATGACAAACACTTTTCAAGAATGCAATTAAAATTCATTGATGCATTTTGTTAAACACTTAGAAATAATGAATTTAAGATTATTCTTCAACATATTTATCTCATAAAATTCAGAATTGAAACTTTAAATGTTTCCATTTTAAAACAGGGACTAAATAATCTTAGTCTTTCATCAAAAACTCAACAATAGACGAACATAACTCACAGCAGCAATCTGCCAAATCACCCAGATTTCCGATATGGGTTCTAAATCAGGGGTTACATGTTCATTAGGCATGAATACTCCCTGATGTTGGGCTGAATCGAATTAAAAATGCCTAGGAATGCGATTCTTGAAAACAACAAAATTTATAGCCTAAATGTTTCATTTATGACTTTTGTCAAACATATGGAATTAAAGCTTACAACTACACCTCTACATGGGGAAAAACAACCCAGAGTTATGCTACTAAGATATGCTCATTGAAATCATACATTTCTAAATCCACCATATGAGTTCTTGAAACATTTTACCACCCACAAGCTAATTCAATTGACATGATTGACAAGCTTTTTGCACCAATTGCTACAATTTAACAAACATATGGCAGCCCTAAATGCTACAGCCATTAATTCTTTCTATAAAAATTCTGATAATACTATTACAACTTGAATAAGAAAACATTGAATTATTGATAAGAATATGAAACATAAGCCATAACTAAAATTAATCTACAACTTACCTCAAGCATTTGATCTTCCAAACCATATTTTAGTTTCCATTATTTTTGCATTTTCTTTTAAGGGTTTATTCTGTAATTCCTCCAGGTATGTTTTGGGTACATGTCCATTTTCTTACTTTTGATGTAAGCTGCAAGTTAGCACTTATTCATGCATAAATAACATTACTCATTCAAGGACTTTGTCAAACACTTTGCAAACTATCCTAAAACCATTTCTAAAACATGCATCTAATTAATTGAAACAAAACCATAAACCATGAAATACTTACCCAAGTCCTTTGGAATTTATTTATTGCAATTACCTTCAACAATATTTGGCTTTCCTTTCTCAAATGCTACAATACCAAGATTAGTAACATAAACTACACCAATAATAACTCCAATATTGAGATCTAAACATCCATACATATAGATTAATCTAGTCTCCATTTTTAACTAATCAATAATATTTTAGATAAAATAAGCCTAAACCAAAATTAGATGCTTACAACAATTTAAATGTATACTTTTTATTTTATGTTAAAGCTATACTATAATTTTAGGACAATGGAAATTATACCTGAAGAGATATTCAGCTCCAATCGTTGAGAATATGATCCACCTTCGATCCCTTAACCAACTCATTTGAATCATCCGGTTTTCCACCCAACCATATCCAGGGAGAACTCCTCCCCCTGGAACCCCTGAGCTGTAAAAGCTCACAAACAATACCAAAATACAACAGTAGAGAGAGAGATGAAAGGAAAACTAAGGAAGATAGTTTTCACTTCCTCTAAATACCACTCATGTTCAACCTTAATATATACTTAGTAGATTAATAAGAAATTTAGATTTGTTTTGGAAGTAATTGGATACTCTCCATATCTCTCCCTCTCACAATATTCCTCAAGTCTCTTCCACTCTTGGAATTACCCCTCTCTCCCAAATGAGAATACATGAGACTCATATATAGGAGGAGCAACAATCTCTTTTCATAAAGGAGTAATATGCATGCATTGTATTCCTTTTAGAGGAGTGTAACTTATGTCATTAAGGAGAGGTATGCATGCGATATTTAAGGAGAGTGTAACATATGCATTAAAGTGAGTGTACGAGGAATATGTCATTCCTTGATGAGTGCATAAAAGAGAGTGTAATGTAATATTTAAAATAGAGAGAGTTACATAGAGCCATGAGAGTCATGAAGGAGAGAGGTGTGAAGTGATTGAGGAGATATAATTCTCTTTTAATAATAATATCATAGTCTCATAAAAGATAATAATAATATTAATAATATTAATAATATTGAGGATTAAGTCGAGATTGAACTATTACGTTTGATTAATCATAATTTAAGTGATTTTCCTTCAAGTATACTTGTTTACCAATTGATTGGAAGTGATTTACTATTTTTGGAAAGTCATACTTGAAATAGTAGACATGACTTTCTATTTTTAGAAAGTCACTCCAAAATTATTAGGAATGAGATTTTATTAAGGAAATTCATATGTGAGCTGCCCATGAGTGGTATTTTTCTTCCAGATAATAGGGATTTTGCACCCCTATTGTATGCATTTTCATGCCTTAGTAGATTGAGGACTCCACACCCTGATCTACTCTAAAGATCCAAGATTCCACACCTTGATCTTTTTAAATATTTAGGACTCGGCGCCCCAAACATTTCCTTATAGATTCAAGACTCCACGTCTTTATGTTTCATGGATTTAGGACTCCCCGTCCTAATACTTTTATCATATATCCAAGACTCCACGTCTTTATATTTCATGGATTTAGGACTCTGCGCCCTAATATCCATGGCTTCTCATCTATTCTACTTTGAAACTCCACGTTTCACCTTAAGGTAATGATTATGAGCTCATACCCATTTGATGGTTCATTGGTAAGGTCTTCTTCCAAGACCTGCACACATCACAATCTCATTGATCAAATAAATCAAATGAATTTCATAATTAACTTATTCAAATTTTACCAAATATTGTGCATGAATTCCACAGTCATTTTGGTTTTGGAGAAATGACTTCCACAGTCATTTATAACTTGAGCATCCCTATTGGCAATGACCAAGTCCCCTGCCACATCATGCTTAGTATGATATTACACACATATAATCATACAAATCATGTATCATCCATAAATCATAATTAACCATATGTTCCACCTAGCCATGATCATCCATGGATCTGTGTCTCAATTTTGAATCACCATTCATGTCATACACCTATGTCCAAAATAGGATGCCAAAAGATAAAACATTGCTAATATTCTCTTAACCAAAATCAATTCTTGTGCACGCAACCAGAGATATTATCATAAGCACACAACAACCAAGTGACCCAAACCAGGTCATAGCATATAAGCATGTACATAAGTCTTTCATACATAATATTATATCATTATATCAAAATCACCATCTCTAAGTGTAATCAAAGTTATCTCACTAAGAAGGGACACTACATAGCCAACTATATAAATATAGTGTATAGCTCTTATTAGTATAGC
>JAXQQM020084805.1:0-265552 GCA_034641835.2 Pinus albicaulis
GGGTGAAAATGTGAAGTTGGGAAACACTTTTGCCCTTTTTTGACGTTGAAAATTGTAATTTTCTATGATTTTCAACTTCAACTCCACTAAACTCATATTTTTATTGCAAATTATGCTTTGACATAAAACCAAGAATTGTAGAGAATTCTCTTACCTCCATACCCATATTTTTTTTTTTTTTAAATATTGACATATAGAGGGGTAAATTTCTTGTTTACTAACTGCATATACTTGAAATTTTCAGGCAAACATAAATAGTCACTTTATTATCCTTTACTTTTTTTAGGGAAGGTTATTCATTTTTTGGAAAAAAAACCATAGCATCATAATCTGCATATATTGCACTAGTGCACAGACTATTTTTCGGTAATTTTCGGATTAAATCACTATTTTTTATTATTTTTTGAAATGGACGAAGACAAAAAAACAGTGATGTTTCAGTACATTTTATGATCCTTTGATTTTATTTTCAATGTGATCGTCAATAAGAAAAATGAGAGTACCTTTTTGAAGTAGACAGGGAGAGGAAGTGCAATATGATTTTTTTGAATTTTTTGGTGTCCTCATTTGAAAGTTATTGAATTTTCATTCAATGCAATTTTTCAAACAATGAAATTCCACAGTGACACAGTTTAGTAAAAAATTAATAAAAATTTGAATTTTTTAATGAAACTCCACAAATCTCATATCATCAAAAACTAGATTCAGAGATGAATCTAATGGTACTTGGTCCGACATATAACATTTTGTTTTTGTAGGTGTTCCGCCCTTCCAAATTTGCAGGTTCCTGAAAAACTGCAAAATTTTCTGGGTTTTTCGTTGACCAGAAACTCTCGGCCGAGATAATGTCTCGGACGAGAAATTTATAAAAATCTCGACTGAGAGTTTAACCCACCTAAAGTTACATTTAACCGCGCAGCCAAACTCTCAGCCGAAAGTTTAAAAAACTCTCGGACGAGAGTTTGCGCCCGAGAGTTTACCCGATGAAACTCTCGGCCGAGAGTTTAGAAAACTCTAGGACGAGAGTTTTGAAAACTCTAGGCCGAGAGTTTTGAAAACTCTAGGATGAGAGTTTTACTCTCGACCTAGAGTTTTATTAAATGTTTTAATCAAAAGTTTTAGGGGTTTATATGTTTACGGTAATTTCCTCTTCTTTCTTTAACCTTTTTATCTAATTTAAGATATTTATTTCCCTCTTTTTAGATATGAATTTGTAATACTTTTTAGTTAATCTAAATAGTTATTAAAATAATTATAATATTTATAAAAATATTGAAATATTTTAATAATTAAATTATTTTTAATTAAATATTTTTAATAAGTAATTTAATATTATCTTTAACCTTTTTAATTTTTCTTGAATACTTAAAGAATCCCCTAATAACTAATTAACTAATAATTATTTAATCTCCTTAACAACTAATTAAATAACTAACTCAATAACGACTAGCTTTCTAACGACTATAAAGGAGTTTATATGTTAGGGGTTTATATGTTTAAGGTTTTATATGTTTAGGGTTTAGGGGTTTATATGTTAGGGGTTTACATGTTTAGGGTTTAAGGGGTCAAATGGGTTAGGGTTTTTGGGGTTTAGGGGCTTAAATAGGTTAGGGGTTAACGGGTTAGGGGTAGGGGTTAAGGGTTTAGAGGTTTAGGGTTTAGGGGGTTAAATAGGTTAGGGGTTAGGAATTAGGGTTTAAGGGGTTAGAGGTTTAGGTGTTTAAGGGGTTGAATTGGTTATGAGTTGGGAATTAGGGTTTAAGGGGTTAAATGGGTTAGGGTTGGTTTAGAGATTTAGGGGGTTAGGGGATTTAGCAGTTAAGGATTTTAGGGGTTAGAATTTAGGGGTTAATGGGGTTAAATGGGTTGGTTTTTAGGGGTTTAGGGTGTTGAATTGGTTAGGGGTTGGGAATTAGGGTTTAAGGGGTTAGGGGTTAAGGGTTTAGAGGTTTAGGGTTTAGGGGGTTAAATGAGTTACAGGTTTAGAGGTTTAGGGGTTAGGGGATTTAGCAGTGAAGGATTTTAGAGGTTAGGGTATTGGGGGTTAAATAGAATCCACACTTAAATGGGTTAGGATTTTAGGGGTTTAGGGTGTTAAATTGGTTAGGGGTTGGGAATTAGGGTTTAAGGGGTTAGGGGTTAAGGGTTTAGAGGTTTAGGGTTTAGGGGGTTAAATGGGTTACAGGTTTAGAGGTTTAGGGGGTTAGGGGATTTAGCAGTGAAGGATTTTAGGGGTTAGGGTTTTGGGGGTTAAATGGAATCCACACTTTAATGGGTTGGGTTTTTAGGGATTTAGGGTGTTGAATTGGTTAGGGGTTGGGAATTAGGGTTTAAGGGGTTAGGGGTTAAGGGTTTAGGGGATAGGAATTAGGGTTTAAGGGGTCAAGGGTTAAGGTGTCAAGGGTTATGGGTTGGGAATTAGGGTTTAAGGGGTTAGGGGTTTTGGTGTTTAGGGGCTTAAATGGGTTAGGGGTAGGGGTTAAGGGTTTAGAGGTTTAGGGTTTAGGGGTTAAATGGGTTAGGTGTTTAGAGGTTTAGTAGGGGTAAATGGGTTTAGGATTAAGGGTTTAGGGGGTTAAGGGTTTGGGGATTAGGAATTAGGGTTTAAGGGGTCAAGGGTTATGGGTTGGGAATTATGGTTTAAGGGGTTAGGGGTTAAGGGTTTAGAGGTTTAGGGTTTAGGGGGTTAAATGGGTTATAGGTTTAGAGGTTTAGGGGGTTAAGGGATTTAGCAGCGAAGGATTTTAGGGGTTAGGGGGTTAGGGCTTTGGGGGTTAAATGGAATCCACACTTAAATGAGTTAGGGTTTTAGGGGTTTAGGGTGTTGAATTGGTTAGGGGTTTTGGGGTTTAGGGGCTTAAATGGGTTACAGGTTTAGAGGTTTAGGGGGTTAGGGGATTTAGCAGTGAAGGATTTTAGGGGTTAGGGGTTAGGGTTTTTTAGGTTAAATAGAATCAACACTTAAATGGGTTAGGTTTTTAGGGGTTTAGGGTGTTGAATTGGTTAGGGGTTTTTGGGTTTAGGGGCTTAAATGGGTTAGGGATAGGGGTTAGGGTTTAGAGGTTCGGGGTTTAAGGGTTAAATGGGTTAGGGGTTTAGAGGTTTAGTGGGGGTAAATGGGTTAAGGGTTAAGGGTTTAGAGGTTTAGGGTTTAGGGGGTTAAGGGTTTAGGGGTTAGGAATTATGGTTTAAGGTGTCAAGGGTTATGGGTTTGGAATTAGGGTTTAAGGGGTTAGGGGTTAAGGGTTTAGAGGTTTAGGGTTTAGGGGGTTATATGGGTTACAAGTTTAGAGGTTTAGGGGGTTAGGGGATTTAGCAGTGAAGGATTTTAGGGGTTGGGGGTTAGGGCTTTTGGGGTTAAATGGAATCCACACATAAATGGTTTAGGTTTTTAAGGGTTTAGGGTGTTTATTTGGTTGGGGGTTTTGGGGTTTATGGGCTTAATTGGGTTAGGGGTTAACAGGTTAGGGGTAGGGGTTAAGGGTTTAGGGGTCAAATGGGTTAGGGGTTTATAGGTTTAGTGGGGGTAAATGTGTTAGGGGTTAAGGGTTTAGAGGTTTAGGGTTTAGGAGGTTAAATGGGTTAGGGGTTAGGAATTAGGGTTTAAGGGGTTAGAGGTTTAGGTGTTTAAGGGGTTGAATGGGCTATGGAGTTTGAGAATTAGGGTTTAAGGGGTTATAGGTTTAGGGTTTAGAGGTTAAATTGGTTGAGGTTGGTTTAGAGGTTTAGGGTTAGAAATTTGTGATTAAGTTTTAGGGGTTAGAAGTTAGGGGTTAACGGGTTAGGGGTAGGGGTTAAGGGTTTAGAGGTTTAGGGTTTAGGGAGTTAAATGAGTTAGGGGTTGGGAATTAGGGTTTAAGGGTCGAGGTTAAGGGGTTAGAGGTTTAGGTGTTTAGAGTTGAATGGGTTATGGGTTGGGAATTAGGGTTTAAGGGGTTATAGGTTTAGGGGGTTAGGGGATTTAGCAGTTAAGGATTTTAGGGGTTAGAAGTTAGTGGTTAATGGGGTTAAATGGGTTAGGTTTTTAGGGGTTTAGGGTGTCTAATTGGTTAGGGGTTGGGAATTAGGGTTTTAGGGGTTAGGGTTTAGAGGTTTAGGGTTTAGGGGGTTAAATGGGTTATAGGTTTAGAGGTTTAGGGGGTTAGGGGATTTAGCAGTGAAGGATTTTAGGGGTTAGGGGTTAGGGTTTTGGGGTTAAATGGAATCCACTCTTAAACGGGTTAGGTTTTTAGGGGTTTACGGTGTTGAATTGGTTAGGGGTTGGGAATTAGGGCTTAAGGGTTTAGGGGTAGGGTTAAGGGTTTAGATGTTTAGGGTTTAATGGTTAAATGGGTTAGGGTTTAAGGTTTAGTGGGGGTAAATGGGTTAGGGGTTAAGGGTTTAGAGGTTTAGGGTTTAGGGGGTTAAGGGTTTAGGGGTTAGGAATTATGGTTTAAGGTGTCAAGGGTTATGGGTTTGGAATTAGGGTTTAAGGGGTTAGGGGTTAAGGTTTTAGAGGTTTAGGGTTTAGGGGGTTATATGGGTTACAGGTTTAGAGGTTTAAGGGGTTAGGGGATTTAGCGGTGAAGGATTTTAGGGGTTGGGGGTCAAGGTTTTTGGGGTTAAATGGAATCCACACTTAAATGGGTTAGGTTTTTAGGGGTTTAGGGTGTTGAATTGGTTAGGGGTTTTTGGGTTTAGGGGCTTAAATGGGTTAGGGGTTAACGAGTTAGGGGTAGGGGTTAAGGGTTTAGAGGTTTAGCGTTTAGGGGTTAAATGGGTTAGCGGTTTAGAGGTTTAGTGGGGGTAAATGGGTTAGGGGTTAAGGGTTTAAAGGTTTAGGGTTTAGGGGGTTAAATGGGTTAAGGGTTAGGAATTAGTGTTTAAGGGGTCAAGGGTTAATGGGTTAGAGGTTTAGGTGTTTAAGGGGTTGAATGGGTTATGGGTTGGAATTATTGGTTTAAAAGGGGTTATAGGTTTAGGGTTTAGGGGTTAAACGGGTTAGGGTTGGTTTAGAGGTTTAGGGGTTAGGGGATTTTAACGATTAATGATTTTAGGGGTTAAAGTTAGGGTTAACGGGTTAGGGTTAGGGGTTAAGGGTTTAGAGGTTTAGGGTTTAGGGGGTTAAATGGGTTAAGGGTTAGGAATTAGTGTTTAAGGGGTCAAGGGTTAATGGGTTAGAGGTTTAGGTGTTTAAGGGTTGAATGGGTTATGGGTTGGGAATTAGGGTTTAAGGGGTTATTGGTTTTGGGTTTAGGGTGTTAAATGGGTTAGGGTTGGTTTAGAGTTTTAGGGGGTTAGGGGATTTAGCAGTTAAGGATTTTAGGGGTTAGAAGTTAGGGGTTAATGGGGTTAAATGGGTTAGGTTTTTAGGGGTTTAGGGTGTTGAATTGGTTAGGGTTGAATTAGGGTTTTTAGGGGTTAGGGTTAAGGGGTTTAGAGTTTAGGGTTTAGGGGTTAAATGGCTTACAAGGGTTTAGGGTTTAGGGGTTAGGGGATTTAGCGATGATAATTTTAGGGGTTAGGGGTTAGTGTTCTTGGGGTTAAATGGAATCCACACTTAAATGGGTTAGGTTCTTAGGGGTTTAGGGTGTTGAAATGGTTTGGGTTCGGAATTAGGGTTTAAGGGGTTAGGGGTTAAGGGTTTAGAGTTTTACGGTTTAGGGGGTTAAATAGGTTATAGGTTTAGAGGTTTAGGGGGTTAGGGGATTTAGCAGTGAAGGATTTTAGGGGTTATGGGTTAAGGTTTTGGGGGTTAAATGGAATCCACACTTAAATGGGTCAGGTTTTTAGGGGTTTACGGTGTTGAATTGGTTAGGGGTTGGGAATTAGGCTTTAAGGGGTTAGGTGTTAAGGGTTTAGGGGTTAGGAATTAGGGTTTAAGGGGTCAAGGGTTATGGGTTGGGAATTAGGGTTTAAGGGGTTAGGGGTTTAGGGGCTTGAATGGGTTAGGGTTTAACGGGTTAGTGGTAGGGGTTAAGGGTTTAGGGGTTAAATGGGTTAGGGGTTTAGAGTTTTAGTGGGGTTAAATGGGTTAGGGGTTAAGGGTTTAGAGGTTTAGGGTTTAGGGGGTTAAATGTGTTAGGCGTTAGGAATTAGGGTTTAAGGGGTCAAGGGTTAAGGGGTTAGAGGTTTAGGTGTTTAAGGGGTTGAATGGGTTATGGGTTGGGAATTAGGGTTTAAGGGGTTATAGGTTTAGGGTTTAGGGGGTTAAATGGGTTAGGGTTGGTTTAGAGGTTTAGGGGGTTAGGGGATTTAGCAGTTAAGGATTTTAGGGGTTAGAAATTAGGGTTTAACGGGTTAGGGGTATGGGTTAAGGGTTTAGAGGTTTAGAGTTTAGGGGGTTAAATGGGTTAGGGGTTAGGAATTAGGGTTTAAGGGGTCAAGGGTTAAGGGGTTAGAGGTTTAGGTGTTTAAGGGGTTGAATGGGTTATGGGTTGGGAATTGGTGTTTAAGGGGTTATAGGTTTAGGGTTTAGGGGGTTAAATGGGTTAGGGTTGGTTTAGAGGTTTAGGGGGTTAGGGGATTTAGAAATTAAGGATTTTAGGGGTTAGAAGTTAGGGGTTAATGGGGTTAAATGGGTTAGGTTTTTAGGTGTTTAGGGTGTTGAATTGGTTATGGGTTCAGAATTAGGGTTTTAGGGGTTAAGGGTTAAGGGTTTAGAGGTTTAGGGTTTAGGGGGTTAAATGGGTTACAGGTTTAGAGGTTTAGGGGGTTAGGGGATTTAGCAGTGAAGGATTTTAGGGGTTAGGGGTTAGGGTTTTGGGGGTTAAATGGAATCCACACTTAAATGGGTTAGGTTCTTAGGGGTTTAGGGTGTTGAATTGGTTAGGGGTTGGGAATTAGGGTTTAAGGGGTTAGGGGTTAAGGGTTTAGAGGTTTAGGGTTTAGGGGTTTAAATGGGTTACAGGTTTAGAGGTTTAGGGGGTTAAGGAATTTAGCAATGAAGGATTTTAGGGGTTAGGGGTTAGGGTTTTGGGAGTTAAATCGAATCCACACTTAAATGGGTTAGGTTCTTAGGGGTTTACGATGTTGAATTGGTTAGGGGTTTGGAATTAGGGTTTAAGGGGTTAGGTGTGAAGGGTTTAGAGGTTAGGAATTAGGGTTTAAGGGGTCAAGGGTTATGGGTTGGGAATTAAGGTTTAAGGGGTTAGGGGTTTTGGGGTTTAGGGGCTTAAATGGGTTAGGGGTTAGCGGGTTAGGGGTAGGGGTTAAGGGTTTAGAGGTTTAGGGTTTAGGGGTTAAATGGGTTAGGGGTTTAGAGGTTTAGTGGGGGTAAATGGGTTAGGGGTTAAGGGTTTAGAGGTTTAGGGTTTAGGGGGTTAAATGGGTTAGGCGTTAGGAATTAGGGTTTAAGGGGTCAAGGGTTAAGGGGTTAGAGGTTTAGGTGTTTAAGGGGTTGAATGGGTTATGGGTTGGGAATTAGGGTTTAAGGGGTTATAGGTTTAGGGTTTAGGGGGTTAAATGGGTTAGGGTTGGTTTATAGGTTTAGGGAGTTAGGGGATTTAGTAGTTAAGGATTTTAGGGGTTAGAAGTTAGGGGTTAATGGGTTAGGGGTATGGGTTAAGGGTTTAGAGGTTTAGGGTTTAGGGGGTTAAATGGGTTAGGGGTTAGGAATTAGGGTTTAAGGGGTCAAGGGTTAAGGGGTTAGAGGTTTAGGTGTTTAAGGGTTTGAATGGGTTATGGGTTGGGAATTAGGGTTTAAGGGGTTATAGGTTTAGGGTTTACGGGGTTAAATGGGTTAGGGTTGGGTTAGAGCTTTAGGGGGTTAGGGGATTATTAGTTAAGGATTTTAGGGGTTAGAAGTTAGGGGTTAACGTGTTAGGGGTATGGGTTAAGGGTTTAGAGGTTTAGGGTTTAGGGGGTTAAATTGGTTAGGGGTTAGGAATTAGGGTTTAAGGGGTCAAGGGTTAAGGGGTTAGAGGTTTAGGTGTTTAGGGGGTTGAATGGGTTATGGGTTGGGAATTAGGGTTTAAGGGGTTATAGGTTTAGGGTTTAGGAGGTTAAATGGGTTAGGTTTGGTTTAGAGGTTTAGGGGGTTAGGGGATTAGGGTTTAGAGGTTTAGGGTGTAGGCGGTTAAATGGGTTACAGGTTTAGAGGTTTAGGGGTTAGGGGATTTAGCAGTGAAGGATTTAGTGGTTAGGGGTTAGGGTTTTGGGGGCTAAATGGAATCCACACTTAAATGGGTTAAGTTTTTAGGGGTTTAGGGTTTGAATTGGTTAGGGGTTGGGAATTAGGGTTTAAGGGGTTAGGGGTTAAGGGTTTAGAGGTTTAGGGTTTAGGGGTTTAAATTGGTTACATGTTTAAAGGTTTAGGGGGTTAGGGGATTTAGCAGTGAAGGATTTTAGGGGTTAGGGGTTAGGGTTTTGGGGGTTAAATTGAATCCACACTTAAATGGGTTAGGTTTTTAGGGGTTTAGGGTTTTGAATTGGTTAGGGGTTGGGAATTAGGGTTTAAGGGATTACGGGTTAAGGGTTTAGGGGTTAGGAATTAGGGTTTAAGGGGTCAAGGGTTATGGGTTGGGAATTAGGGTTTAAGGGGTTTGGGGTTTTGGGGCTTAAATGGGTTAAGGGTTAACGAGTTAGGTGTAGGGGTTAAGGGTTTAGAGGTTTAGGGTTTAGGGGTTAAATGTGTTAGGGGTTTAGAGGTTTAGTAGGGGTAAATGGGTTAGGGGTTAAGGGTTTAGAGGTTTAGGGTTTAGGGGGTTAAGGGTTTAGGGGTTAGGAATTAGGGTTTAAGGGGTCAAGGGTTATGGGTTGGGAATTATGGTTTAAGGGGTTAAGGTTTAAGGGTTTAGAGGTTTAGGGTTTAGGGGGTTAAATGGGGTATAGGTTTAGAGGATTAGGGGTTTACAGGATTTAACAGCGAAGGATTTTAGGGGTTAGGGTTTTGAGGGTTAAATGGAATCCACACTTAAATGGGTTAGGTTTTTAGGGGTTTAGGGTGTTGAATTGGTTAGGGGTTTTTGGGTTTAGGTGCTTAAATGGGTTACAGGTTTAGAGGTTCAGGGGGTTAGGGGATTTAGCAGTGAGGGATTTTAGGGGTTAGGGGTTAGGGTTTTCGGGGTTAAATGGAATCCATTCTTAAATGGGTTAGGTTTTTAGGGGTTTAGGGTGTTGAATTGGTTAGGGGTTTTGGGGTTTAGGGGTTTAAATGGGTTAGGGGTTAACGCGTTAGGGGTAGGGTTTAAGGGTTTAGAGGTTTAGGGTTTAGGGTTTAGGGGTTAAATGGGTTATGGGTTTAAAGGTTTAGTGGGGGTAAATGGGTTAGGGGTTAAGGGTTTAGAGGTTTAAGGTTTAGGGGGTTAAGGGTTTAGGGGTTAGGAATTAGGGTTTAAGGGTTCAAGAGTTATGGGTTGGGAATTAAGGTTTAAGGGGTTATGGGTTAAGGGTTTAGAGGTTTAGGGTTTAGGGGGTTATATGGTTTACAGGTTTAGAGGTTTAGGGGGTTAGAGGATTTAGCAGTGAAGGATTTTAGGGGTTTTGGGGGTTAAATGGAGCCACTCTTAAATGGGTTAGGTTTTTAGGGGTTTAGGGTGTTGAAGTGGTTAGGGGTTTTGGGGTTTAGGGGCTTAAATGGGTTAGGGGTTAACAGGTTAGGGGTATGGGTCAAGGGTTTAGAGGTTTAGGGTTTAGGGGTTAAATGGGTTAGGGGTTTAGAGGTTTAGAGGGGGTAAATGGATTAGGGTTAAAGGTTTAGAGGTTTAGGGTTTAGGGGGTTAAATGGGTTAGCCCGGTTAGGAATTAGTGTTTAAGGGGTCAAGGGTTAAGGGGTTAGAGGTTTAGGTGTTTAAGGGGTTGAATGGGTTATGGGTTGGGAATTAGGGTTTAAGGGGTTAAAGGTTTAGGGTTTAGGGGGTTAAATGGGTTAGTGTTGGTTTAGAGGTTTAGGGGGTTAGGGGATTTAGCAGTTAAGGATTTTAGGGGTTAGAAGTTAGTGGTTAATGGGGTTAAATGGGTTAGATTTTTAGGGGTTTAGGGTGTTGAATTGGTTAGGGGTTGGGAATTAGGGTTTAAGGGGTTAGGGGTTGAGGGTTTAGAGGTTTAGGGTTTAGGGGTTAAATGGGTTACAGGTTTATAGGTTTAGGGGGTTAGGGAATTTAGCAGTGAAGGATTTTAGGGGTTAGGGGTTAGGGTTTTGGGGGTTAAATGGAATCCACACTTAAATGGGTTAGGTTTTTAGGGGTTTAGGGTGTTGAATTGGTTAGGGGTTCGGAATTAGGGTTTAAGGGGTTAGGGGTTAAGGGTTTAGAGGTTTAGGGTTTAGGGGGTTAAATGGGTTATAAGTTTAGAGGTTTAGGGGATTAGGGGATTTAGCAGTGAAGGATGTTAGGGGTTAGGGGTTAGGGTTTTGGGGGTTAAATGGAATCCACACTTAAATGGGTTAGGTTTTTCGGGGTTTAGGGTGTTGAATTGGTTAGGGGTTCGGAATTAGGGTTTAAGGGGTTAGGGGTTAAGGGTTTAGAGGTTTAGGGTTTAGGGGGTTAAATGGGTTATAAGTTTAGAGGTTTAGGGGATTAGGGGATTTAGCAGTGAAGGATGTTAGGGGTTAGGGGTTAGGGTTTTGGGGGTTAAATGGAATCCACACTTAAATGGGTTAGGTTTTTCGGGGTTTAGGGTGTTGAATTGGTTAGGGGTTGGGAATTAGGGTTTAAGTGGTCAGGGGTTATGGGTTGGGAATTGGGTTTTAAGGGGTTAGGGGTTTTGGGGTTTAGGGGTTTAAATGGGTTAGGGGTTAACGGGTTAGGGGTAGGGGTTAAGGGTTTAGAGGTTTAGGGTTTAGGGGTTAAATGGGTTATGGGTTTAAAGGTTTAGTAGGGGTAAATGGGTTAGGGGTTAAGGGTTTAGAGGTTTCGGGTTTAGGGGGTTAAGGGTTTAGGGGTTAGGAATTAGGGTTTAAGGGGTCAAGGGTTATGGGTTGGGAATTATGGTTTGAGGAGTTAGGGGTTTCAGGGTTTGGGGTTTAGGGTTTGGGGTTAAATGGGTTATAGGTTTAGAGTTTTAGGGGGTTAGGGGATTTAGCAGCGAAGGATTTTAGGGGTTAGGGGTTAGGGTTTTGGGGGTTAAATGGAATCCACACTTAAATGGGTTGGGTTTTCAGGGGTTTAGGGTGTTGAATGGGTTAGGGGTTTTGGGGTTTAAGAGCTTAAATGGGTTATAGTTTTAGAGGTTTAGGGGGTTAGGGGATTTAGCAGTGAAGGATTTTAGGGGTTAGGGGTTAGGTTTTTGGGGGTTAAATGGAATCCACACTTAAATGTGTTAGGTTTTTAGGGGTTTAGGGTGTTGAATTGGTTACGAGTTTTGGGGTTTAGGGGCTTAAATGGGTTAGGGGTTAACGGGTTAGGGGTAGGGTTTAAGGGTTTAGAGGTTTAGGGTTTTTGGGTTAAATGGGTTAGGGGTTTAGAGGTTTAGTGGGGGTAAATGGGTTAGGGGTTAAGGGTTTAGAGGTTTAGGGTTTAGGGGGTTAAGGGTTTAGGGGTTAGGAATTAGGGTTTAAGGGGTCAAGGGTTATGGGTTGGGAATGATGGTTTAAGGTGTTAGCGGTTAAGGGTTCAGAGGTTTAGGGTTTAGGGGGTTATATGGGTTACAGGTTTAGAGGTTTAGGGGGTTAGGGGATTTAGTAGTGAAGGATTTTAGGGGTTGGAGGTTAGGGTTTTGGGGTTAAATGGAATCCACACTTAAATGTGTTAGGTTTTTAGGGGTTTAGGGTGTTGAATTGGTTATGAGTTTTGGGGTTTAGGGGCTTAAATGGGTTAGGGGTAGGGGTTAAGGGTTTAGAGGTTTAGGGTTTAGGGGTTAAATCGGTTAGGGGTTTAGAGGTTTAGTAGGGGTAAATGGGTTAGGGGTTAAGGGTTTATAGGTTTAGGGTTTAGGGGGTTAAATGGGTTTGGGGTTAGGAATTAGGGTTTAAGGGGTCAAGGGTTAAGGGGTTAGAGGTTTAGGTGTTTAAAGGGTTCAATGGGTTATGGGTTGGGAATTAGGGTTTAAGGGGTTATAGGTTTAGGGTTTAGGGGGTTAAATGGGTTAGGGTTGGTTTATAGGTTTATGGGGTTAGGGGATTTAGCAGTTAAGGATTTTAGGGGTTAACGGGTTAGGGGTATGGGTTAAGGGTTTAGAGGTTTAGGGTTTAGGGGGTTAAATGGGTTAGGGGTTAGGAATTAGGGTTAAGGGGTTAGATCTGTGGGGGATTGGTATGGTTGTGTCGAGACTGTTGGCAATGCAGGCCTACTAGGATCTTGGCAACTCCTGGTAATATCGTGTTATGCTCTGTATCAAACCAATCAACGCCGAGAAGAATGGTTTCTGTAGGGTTGGCTTTTAAATGGTGAGCGACACGAACATTAGAGAAGCATCATCGTCTCCTTCTATTGGAGTTCATAGTAACTAATGATTTAACTCTTGGAAACTAATCATAACAATGGATTAGCTCTCCAAATATTTAAAAAAATGGCTTGATCTCTACTGGAAGATCTAGACTTTAGTCCCCACAACTTGAATGCACAGATCTGAGAATGGATAGATCTTGAAACCCTTTATCACCTCACGGATATAGTTCTGCAAGAAACATGAGAAACCCTTGAACTCATAACAGGAAATTCCCACAAAATTAATTAACTGGACCAACTAGGGTGATATCGAGTACCACCGGAGATGGAAAATGCTGACTAGGGTGAAAAAAAATCCCATCGAAGTTACAATAAGAATTTTCAATCCCAAAAATAAAAATATGATCTGTGGTCAAGAACCTTCAGGCTAACAGGATGCGCAGCTCTGATACCACTATAAGATCCCAAACCTTAATAATTTAGTCAGAACTGGCACATTTTAGTGTTCTCAATAAAAAGTCATTCAGAAAAAAAACATGAACATAGATGGGATCTGTAATGTAGCCCTTTATTTATATTATTAATTGAAACAAAGATACATGCCCATATAAAAAATATATGAGCCTTTGCAGTGGCATGCTCGGCTGCTCATTAAAACATAAAACCAATACTAAATCACAATCGTGGACCTTGGATGGATCCACCAGACAAATTCACCATGGGGTTTTCGTCCCGGGATTAATGTTAGAACTAGTCACGCCAAGTTCTCAACCCAACACAATAAGATAGATAAACCAGAATGATCCTAAATGCCTAGCTTCTATCCCCTTTTATAGGCTTGATGGACCTTATTTTATTATTTTCCTCAGAAACCAACAACAAATACCATGCGCCGATACCATGGGAAAATGCCATGGTAATAACATAGACCGATTCTGTCCACTTTGACTGAATCAAGAGAAGGAATATTACAGAGTGGAGATAGATCAATGATACCCAACTTTATTGAAATACCTCGATCAATAGCATCTAGATTTAATAGTGTATGCATGGATGTTGTAAAGAAGAATTATCACCTCCTCATTAGTGTTACTTAAAGGCATGAGGGGAGAGCACAATTTTTTTACTAGGTTTCTAGTAGACTAGCTTCAAAGCAATGCAAGGGAGGAACCTCCTCTCCACTTACACGAAGAGCCTCACATCACCCTTATTCAATCGACAACTCTCTCGCAAGTTGTGGGAAAGGGGGTTAGAGTCGTCTAACCCCATCGGATGGATACCACGGGAATGCACCGGTGCAGTCGTGTTTGTAATGCATCGGTACAATTTGTATTAAATGCCTTGGTGCTTTAGAAATATAATATGAATATGTCGGTGCATGCACCCTCTATCGTCTTGGTGCGTATTTGTTGGTGGCATGCACCAAGACGTTGATAAATGCCCTAGGGCTTCAAAAATTTGTTTTCCATCCCGGTGCTTGGTATGTTTACAATACCGATGCGTACCGACTAAAGTGAAATGATGCATTCACACATGATGCGTGCACCAATGAGAAACACATCCGTAATAACCTTTGGCCACCCAGTTTTTTTAGTTGTGTTGAAGTTCCGTTAGAAGTTCTATCAAACCTCCGTTACCAAAAACAGATGTTGTAGCAAATGTTTTTTGACAATTTTGGCCAATTTTATAACACCAAAAACCTCCTTTATAACCTCCGCTAGAGGGTCTTTTCCTTGTAGTGTGAAAGAAATATATGCAAATGAAAGTTTCAATTAATACAATTTATTGTTGTGCTAATCTTATCTTATATGTGTCTTAGGTAACTGTTCAATATGATGAAAGAGAAGATGAAAATGATCTTTGAATCATGCTTCAACCTTAGCGTATGCTTGGTTAGTTCACTTCAATTATTTTTGAGATCAATATGATACTTTACTTATGAAATACCATTAAATTCTACATTTTATGGTTTATTCCAATTCAATTGAAGTTATTGTTTGCATTTTTCTCTGTTTATTTCATTTATGTATTTTTATTCACAAACTTATGTTTACAATTTTCTTTTTATGATTTTTCCATGTAGATGGTGACAAAATTTTTGGAAAATATTTAAGGATGAACAACACATATGATTTCAAATGAATTATCATGATCATTTTTTTCATTTTCATAATAAAAAAAATTCAAGACACCTAAGACATTTCATTATATTAATAAATGAAAAGTGATTTTTTGATAATCAAAGTTGGAACATATGTATACAGCTTAATAGTAAGAATAAAATTAAATTTACATAAAGATTGTGTAGCTATTATTACTGTTGTTATCATCTCTACTTTAGTTGATGCATTTTTTTATTAGCCTCCTAAGAAAAAGAGAAAAGTTTTTGAACCTCTTCTATTATATTAAATAGTAGTTTCAATAGTTATATATTTTTCTATATTTGAATTTTCTTAACAAATCAAACTTTTATTTTCTTTCATTAAATTATCTCTTCTTTATACACTAAGATTGTTTTAGTTATTATATAGTATACTTAAAATTTTATCATATGTAGATATTGTTTTTACTTATTTGTAATTATTCATTTAATGTGAAAGATATCCATTTAATATATTTTTTCATAACTAGAAAGATATATAATAGATTAGAAAAACTAAGATTTTTGAAATATCATGCCATCTTGAAGTTTTCACTCAAACAAAATTATTTGAGGCCTGGAATTGAAATGACACTACTTGGAACTTTTATTGCAATGATTTCTTTACATGATCAATACCATGTTGACCAAAATGATCACTAGTGATATTATGTATGTAAATTTATTATGCCTATCAACTCGGAATCATATGAATGGTTCAATGGAGACATTGTTCCATTACTTGTAATTGATACTTGCGAGCAAGCACAAAAAGTTACCATAGTCTTATTGTACACAATGAATTAAAATTTTTGGATGCAACTAGGGGATACTTCAATTGTGGTAGTACATTTGATATAAATTAAATATATTTATGGTAATTGGATTTAAGGATAAGAAAATGATCAAAATTTTCTCTTTGGTATTAAAATAAAACTATTAGCAAGATCCAAACTCAGCGACATGTAGCTTTTAAACTATCAAATACAACTTCTTAGCCATAGTTTTTAAATTATCAAATACAACTTCTTAGCCTATCTTTAAACCTTGGCAATATATAACCTTTCTAAATAAAGGAGGTTATTTGTTTTTTCACCATTTCATATTTTATGGTGTTTTGCACCATATACAATTTTATTATAACAATAATAATCAGGGATAATTTTAAGAACCCCCCTAAATTTATATATATATATAAAATAGGCGAATCCCCATGATACATAGGAAAAATGGAAGGCGATTTTATTAATAATATAATATGTATATATAATTTTTTGGCGAATCTCTCACGAGATTATATTATCCTGTAAAATCATGGCGAATCACTACTACAAAATGGTGAATCGTTGTCTAATGGAGTTCGGAGTGTTGGTTCCAATGAAGATATGGTAATTGAACCAGGAGTAGAAGGAAGAGAACCACCGAGACCAAGCATGGCACATGGTGACTCATGAGGAAAGTAGTTCTCGTGCAGTTTGGAAAACGCGTTCTAGTTCTACTAAGTGTAATATTGTTGCTCATGCTACTACTAGCACTGATATTGAGGTTGGAGAGGAGTTTGAGGAAGCATGGAAGGTAGCAGTGGTGGAGAATTACAAAGAGAACCCCATGATGGGCTCCATTTTTCCCTTTGGTATTTGGGCTTGCAAGGTCTTATGTCCATTGAGCCAACAATTAACCGTTCAACCAACAATCAACTTGACTAAGTTGATTAGGTACGAGTCAACTTAGACTAATCTTCAAAACTAGGCTTTGCATTATCCCATATTTATCACACTAATGCACACAACATTGAGCATTTTCACCCAACTCTCATGCATGCACACAAAATTTTCATTAACATCTATAACCCTCACCAAGTGAGAATTGATCAACAATTTGCACCAAAGTTTGTAATAGTGTTGAAAGTTCATAAGAAATTTAGATCCATGATACCTTAAATAAATTTTGAGATAACCTCCACAAATTTGACCACAATAGAGCAAACTTGTGATAAATTTTAAACCTACAAAAATTAGGATTCGTGTTCCTAGGAACAATCATAAGAAGTAGTTGACATATAGGTCGAGTTTTGAGCCTTGACACATTGATAATGCAATGGATTAGGTCAAAATTCACACATTGAAAAGTCATCAATGAAGAGAAGACAATATCATTATGAATTACACATACTCCAAACTTCTTACCAAATTCTACTTAGTTGTCTGCAACTCAGCTATACATAATCTTATAGTAAATACAAAATCCACAAAGCCTTCTTCACATAGCTAATAAATGGACATTGGAAGAGCACCCCTTATATAATAGTAATAGTAGCAATCAATAGATTATTTCATATTGAACTTCATAGCCATAGCACTCCTATGTATTGTATGTTGTATTCAACTTGCATTATCAAATATAGATACAATCATAGTTTTGATTGATACATGTAAATCATACTTGTGCACCATGTTGAATGCAATGTCAGTCAAGGCGTAAAGTCAGTTTGACGTGTAATGATCTATGAATTTTGCATGCAAGTTATTATAACCAACAAAAGTTTGGGCCCAGTTTGAATGAGCAGTGGAGGACACTCTCTGAGAGGGAAACTGGAATTTGTACGTGTTCTACAGTCCAATCTCAGTCAATGTTACAATATATCAAAAGAGTTATAGTTCAAGGTTACAAAACCACAATAAAAATCTCCAGACAGAAAGAGGCAACGTTACAAAACCACAATAGGCTTAACCCAGCACCAATTACCCTGAACAACTCTAAACAAAACCATAAATTCATCTTTCTTTCAGCTCTGCTTCAAACTGGAACAATCTATTCTGAATTGGAGACAAGAATGACGCAAGATCTTTAATAATTGTACTTCTTTTGGAGTCCGGGATTCCCTTGTCAGCGTCCAAAGACACGTAATCAAGTTTATAATCAAGTTTAACAAAAAAAAGACAAGGAAATTTTATAATCAAGTTTTTGAATATCATGTATGACTAGCAGACTTTAAAACTAGTTTTAAAAAATATGTATATAACACAGCACAAAATTATACAGCACAACACATTGAATTTCTGGACAAAAATATAAATAAACAACAGTTCCAGCTGGGATCTTTGCTATTTGCTATTTACACCATCCAGAAGCTTGACACAACAGATCTTAAGCATGACAAAAATTTAAAATAAAATTGTTTCTCAACATATGTGTAGACAAAGAACATTCATCTGGTAAATGCCGACACTTAGTAGTGTTTAATTATGGCCCACCCCGCATTCTAAATAAATATAAGCCAGAAAACATGTGTGTTTAAATTCCTATTTCTCTTTCAAATAGTATTTTTCATTTCTCCTTGCTAAGACCACGAAAGAGACCTATTTTTGATCCAGAAAACATGTATGCTTATATAATTACTACTCTTTCAGCTAGTGTTTTGGATTTCAGCTCCACTGATACTCTCCTAACTCAGAGCCAGATAGGAGCCATTTGTGGTTATGGATAGCTGATAACCGTTTGTGGCAATGTATAGCTGATCAACTGCTATCAGTTGGCTTCTAGGAGCTATTAGTTGGCTTCTAGGAGCTGGTTTGAATACAATCAACTGGGAAGGTGATAAATATGAGGTTCATTCCTCTCATTGATGGCAGGCAAAAGCACATGATCCATGCCAATGCACTACACTTGGTCCAACAAGCAAAACAAAATGGGCTTTTCATTCCCAAGTGATTTTACTCATGCAATAGAGGTCCTTACTTCAGTAACAAGCTATGATATCAAATTCATTATGTAGGAAACACAAATTCATTGTTAAGCTTAATGTTTCCCACCTCAAATCATTGGAGCGTAGGAAAATTACTCAGCAAATGTGGAACTTACTTCCCTGTTCTATTGCCAGTTTCGAGTGGAATTTGTGGTGGGAATGTGGAACTTACTTCCCTGTTCTATTTCCCATGTCGAGTGGAATTTGTGGTGGGAATGTGGAACTTACTTCCCTGTTCTATTGCCCGTGTCGAGTGGAATTTGTGGTGGGAATGTGGAACTTATTTCCTTGTCTTGGCCTTAACCCCAGATCTATCCCTCCTTGAAACATGATAATATCCAAGGAAAGATGGTCTCCCTATAAAATTCTACAAGGTTTCTGAGACACCATTGGGAAACCTTTTAAACGTATGCTTGGAAGCTCTTCATCTAGAACCACTTGCAGAGCAAACTAATGCAGGCATATTCAATATAAAGTTATAAACCACAACTTGTAGAATGGTTTTTTGACTCTAGAGGCCATTTAGAGCCTCACAGATTATGTATTTTGTTGCTAATATGTGCTGCACTTAGTGCAATTTTGATATATTCACTCTTAAATGGTATATAGATGAGCAAACTTTGCAAAGTTCATCTCTAATGGTTTGGAATCTTAAAAATATTTTTTATTAAAAATTATCATTTTTATGTATTTTTTTTTAATCCGATTCATTGAATCTGAGTCTATCTGAGTCTGAGTCGAAACCCAATTTGATAGGTGGCCAAGTTGAAGACTGTTCCCAAGTTTTAAAACTAGGATATTAACTAATCACTGAAAAGTACAATATGACCTCACGGTAATTGCAGTAGCATTTTAAGAACTGTTGTAACAATGTGCCCAGTGGAATATCCATGGTAGGTTACCGATCATCCATGGAGTAGTACAACCCAATAAATGTGTCAACCAAGTGACATCTTGTCAAAAATATTCACAAACTTTTCAAAGGAATTGAAAGTCTAGTTCTAGTGCTACGAATATTCATTTATTGTCCATTTGAAATAAGCATCAAATTGATGATAAAATAAATTTGTTGGAATTTTTCAGATAAATCATAAAGTTGGAAGCATTCCCTAGTTTTTTGCAAAGAAAGAAGGGACATCATGCACCAAACTAACAATGTAAATGGCATCTGTAGATAGGATGTATCAAACATAAAGCAAGAATTGAAAGCCAAGAAAGTATGACAATAATACCTTTCCGGATGCATTTCGAATAGGTGCTGTGTGAAGAATATTCCAGAGAGAAATGTTATCCTTCCTGCACGATAAGAACATCTATTAGTTCAAAAAGTTTTGTGAGCTATAGACTAGTTCTTTAAGAAACTAAACGAACTGATAACTTATGCCACAATATTAAAATACTAATTTTCTGCTTCTAAAAGAGGTTTGCTCACTCTCAACATAAGCATACCTATAATTTAGGATCCGCACTATACAACATTGTTCTGCTACAATACTTTTCCGTATCTGCAACTAATATCTGTTAAAAAAATGAAATGAAAAGTAACATGGCACGTGCTCTAGGAAGCACATAAAAGATGGATACAACATTGTTGAATATTATGAGGACATAGTTAAAACAAAGCGAAGTGCAAGTTATGACTGCCAAAACTCAATGCTTGAAACACCAAGAACCCATACGAGAATACAATGAAATGAAAAACGCTATAACGCAAGTAACTCACCTGCGCTACAGCCGCATTATCTGTGTCTCGACCCTGCAAAAATAGGCAGTTCCGCCCTAAAACTTCATCTCTAGAATAGCCTGCAAAATGTTTCACATTTTTTATACCATTAGTTTATAGTCTATCCCCCATTCTTAATTCCTAGCATGTTCTTCATAATGGAAACCTCTTTGACATATTACCTTTTACCCTTACCCAATACTCTGTTTATATCCTTAACACACCAAAGACACATGCAGAACCAACAAATTTCAGAAATGGTATGAATACGAAAGACGAGCTTTATAGTAATGATGCCAAATTTAAAAAAATAAAAATAAAATAAGTTCCTTTAGTTACAAAGCTTAGAGATAGCATTAATATTTAATAGGGCTAAAGGACTTTTGTCATGGGAAACACATACAGCAGAAAAAATTGAAAATCGATGGGGATATGGGAGAAGAAAATCCTGTCATATTTCGAAAACAAAGAAACAAATGTCCAAGGAGAGGCAGATGCAAATTTTCAAGATCACCCACCCACGCAACGGATGTAGACTCTTAACCCAACATATCAACAAGCAGAAAATCCAGCATCAGGACATTTCTGGCAGATAGAGACAAATGTATGGATGGCAACACACTCAAGAACAAACCCATACAGCAGACTGACACAGGTATGCAGATTCAGCAATATCTATAAACCATCCTCAAGTGGCCGCAGAATGTTCCAAACATTGTATATACTCAGAAGCAGTGAATTAAATTACTAACAGTGCAGCAAAGAGGAGAACTCAGAAACTTGTCAGCGCAACGGATCCATTCACAGAAATATTTCTATATCAGCAACAGTGAGACACAAGTTTTATATGCAGTGAAGAATTATTTGCTGGTGTGCATAATTTTGCAAGTTGAAATTTTGATCAAGAAGAAAAGGAATTATTTTTTCAGCATAAATTATATTTACAGCGGATGGGCAGAAATCTGAACTTTGACAATAGACCATATTTCAGCATACTGAGCAAATGTATACGAACCATGGCAGCAACATATATTTATAAAAGCATAAACATAAGACAGTGGAAGATGTAATATTTTTTTTTATTTTGCAACAGTCCTTCAAAGATATGACATTGTTCCTTTAGCCTCCAATTATGTAATAAATCCCTCTTTAAACATAAAGGAGATATAAGTAATTTGAATGTCTGCAATTCTATGCTTGTTGAGGTGGAAAAAGGAACCCTGCTCTGTTTTCTGGAGGAATACAGTTTAAAAAAATCTGATCATGGGTAATAAGCAGACTTAAATTTGGGAACCATAAGAAGATATATAATCTTTTTGGAATAAAATGGTGATTTTGGAGGAATGAGCACTTTTTGAGATATCTGGTTGGGAGTGATAAGATGCTGAATACATATTTTTCTCCATAAATACAAGGAAATATTGCTAGTATTCAAAAAAAAAATTGTCAAACTCCCATACATTGAATGGGAGAACTTCTCCAGCTTGGAAAAAGAGGGTGGAGAGGGATTATTTCATACATGACCCGTGGGATATTGTCAATGGAGAAACACCAGAAGATCTGAGGCAATGATCAACCAATTATAAGAACAAAAATGCCCTGCTTCTCATAACTGTTGAACCCCAGGATGACATTCTTCAAAACATTAGATGATAAATTGTGCTGTCCAAACCTGGTGTAATTTAAGAATTATATGAAACACCAAATGAACTTATGGTTTTAAGACAAATTTAAAGATTTATGAAAGAAATTAAGAACATGTCCAAAAAATGCATCAACTTGAAAATGAATTGTCAATGCTTAAGACCACCATCGAAGACATGGAGCTTGTAACCATTTTATTGAACAACCCTCCATACATGTACCATAATTTTGTGACCTTGTTATGCGTTTCTTCTAGAATTGAAGTGCCATCATTCACAGAATTAGTAGGATTGCTTATCCAAAAAGATAAAACATTGAAGAAAGATGAGGACCAAACAAACATTCACAGGAAAACACAATGGTTGTGGCAGGGTTTGAGGTAGAGTCAGGAACAATAGCTAGCAATAAAATCAAATAAGTAATTCAAGAAATACAAAAGGTAATTATCAAACCAACAAGCCTATATATTGTAATTATTGTGGAAAGAATAATATGTAGAAGAGGAATGCTTTCTGACAAAACAGAGGAATAAAGCTAGAGGCAAATGTAAAGGCAAAGGTGGTAGACATAGAGGCAATTTTGCAAATAATAATAAAACTATGAAGTTGAATGAGCCTAAAACAGACTAAAAAGAACTAGATGCTTTTCAGTGTCTCAAAAGGGATGCAACACAGAGGAATAAAACTAGAGTTGGATGTAATGGAAAAGGTGGCAGACATAGGCGCAATTTTGTAGAGTAATGAAACTACAAAGTTGAATGAACCTAGAACGAAAAATCTTTTTATGTTCGCAAAATAGGAAGTAGAAGCTTCTCAGTGTCTGTGGTCACTGGTATCTTAATTTTGGAGCTTCCAAAAATGTAACTGGGAGGAAAGTTTTCAAAACTTGATAAATGTGAAAATAAAGTTGATAATTATATTAAGCGATAACAGAATATGTCATGTATGAGGTAAAGGAGAAATACCAACAAGAATTTAAAGGAACAATAATAAAAGCATTAAAATATCCTTTATGTCCTTTGTTTCAAAGGAAAATTTTATTTTTCATTTTCTAGAAGAAGCAATGTTTGATCAAAGAGGAATAATAATATTGTGGCCATAGGTACACAGTTTCCAGTAATTTTTTTTTTAAACAAGAACTGGAAAATTTTATTATAATATAAAAGTTGTGAAGTCAACAGGGGAAGTACAGCAAAAGAGACAACCAGTGTCCTGCCCCTGAGGAGAGATTAAACAAAATATTCTTCTTACTAGACCATAAAATTCCCATTTTGACCCAAATACATGGCTATGGAATGTTTTGATAATGCTCATATCCATCTACTATTAATTGCCCCAATTTTTCACATGTGCCAAGATTGCTTGTGTGTCCACCTATTCATTGTTGACACATAGGACATGAAACCATTGCACCATTCAAAACTTCCTTTGAGGGTTCTAATTCGAAAAAAAGTGAGCCAACTTATTGTCCTTTGGAGTTGTACCATGAATCATATGCCTGATGATGATTGTGGAATCCCCAAATACTAATAACTTTCATATGCCACATTGGTGTGTTAATGACAGACCTTGGAGCACGGCACATGCTTCTGCCTGGTTGTTTGTCATATGACCAAACTCCATGTAAGTGAGTTTGTGCATGCGCTTGAGGCCGAACACTGTTATCTCCCACAACACCATCTCTTTCGAAGTGTACGATTCATAAGGGCGCCACTCCACTTTCATCCAATATCCTAACTTGAGGTATTTGGCTCTAAACACGGCATGATGCAGTAACTTGCAAATAATGGGACTTGTAGGTTTCTTCCAAACACTGGCCCATAAGACTAATTACCTCCTCCTTTTTGCCTACTTCAGTTCTTGGTTGTGCTAAGCAACAGACAGATTTGGTGTTCCACACAACAGTTTCCAAGCTTGTAAGACCATGTATACCTTATAATTCTTGTTCTAGGTCCAGATTCCAATCGAGTCCTTCCCACTGGGGTTTAGAGGAGTACCCATCCTTAGCATAGACTAGATCAACACTCTAGCCTGAACCAAGCCCATGTCATAAGATTCTTTCATTTGACCTTCAATATTAGGAAACTATTTCTCTCTCTCTCTCTCTGGTCATGGCTCCCGCGTGCCTCCCATGGTCACCAACTAGGTCCTCCAAACCTTGGACACTCTCAAGACAACATCACTAGATATTCTATCAGTGCCTTCGCAACAATGGATGCAGTGAGAGACTTTCCTTCTCACTCTACATATCCTCATCTCATCTTACAGACAGACAATTGATTTTTCTTTCTTGCACTCTTCCTGTCATTGCATTATTTAAATCACATATTTGTTTTATGCTTTCTGAGTAGCCCAGTGCACCCCTACAACTTAGTGTCACCGACTGTGTTTCCTTGTCCCATTTAGTAATTTACATATATTTTTGGTAGCTGTTGAACATTAATAAAATTATATTATCTATCTTCTCATCTATAACTCTCAATCAATCACCTACCAGTTCTAGTAATTTTGAGCATGTTGTTGTCTTGATATTATGTTATATGAGCTATCTCCCATTCAATAAAGTTTAAACATCATTGCACAAAGAAAAAATAACTTTTTTTCTAAAAACATCTATAAGGCCACGTATATTAGAGGACGCATATCATAAATGAGAGTGTACAGCAAGACAGAAATGAAAAGGGACAAGGTACACTTATATCTGTACAATTTAGTAGGGTTGCAAATAGTGAATGATATAACTCATCTAACTCTTTCGGATTTTGGGAACGAGGAACAACTTTCAAGGATTTCATATACCTCATGGCAATGAGCTTTTCACTTAAGTCTTTAACTAATGAACAACATAATCATGCAAAACGAAGCATCCTAAAACAAGTAATATTTCAACTTCTGAAATTAAACATTTCTATCATTTCATGTGTTCAACAAAGATAGAAATATACCAACATTTTGAAAGGGACAAAAAAACATTAACAGGAATACAAGAGACCTATGTTTCAATTCCATCAGTCTTACAAATTGATATAACAAACAAGATCTGGTAAGGTTTCCAAAAACATAGATCATTGAAGAACGCTATGATTTAATATTCATACCCAGTGGCTGGAACTGACAGAATCATACAGTCTAGAAAGCAGAGACACAGAAACAAAAATTACATTAAAGTGAATAGACAATCAAAAGAAGCCAATTAAACAAATAAACTCTATGCATACATTGAAAGCATATGTCAATGGTGGTATCATACATAGAAAAATCTGAAACATAATAATCATAATATGAAATTATGCATATTTTGTTTCTACTTTAATGCATACACACACACACACAAATTCCATATCAAAGAAAAAGTGGGGATGCATCATGTGCAATTAAAAACAGTTTCCCCACAGTATAAGGGACATGCATAATTTCTATTACTGTAATTCAAAAGAGAAAAGAATCCTCATGTGCTTTGTTGTATTTGCAAATGCCAAATACTCTAGCAATGCCACAAACAATTTCTAAGTACAGGGATGTTTATCTTCTCAGACCAAGTCACAGCTATTCCTTGCTTTCTATGTCAACCAGAATTAAGGAAACAAGTTTTGGACATGGTACAAGTTTCAGAAACAGTGCTTCCAACTTTGAGGAAACATGGAAATGCCATATCTATCTCTAGATGTATGATTAGGAAGGAACTTTTTATTTGTATGGTATGCATATAGGTGTGGAGTATGAGCTTCCAAAATAACTTCTATCTGTTGTCATATAGATTATTACTTTTGTTTTTACAGATATGAAACAAAATTTAGACACTGGAATCTGCTGGAAGATGTCTAAGAAAACTTTCACAGAGGTTTCCTACGCATTTTTGTGTCAAGTCCATAATGGAAATGATTATGATAATGAAACAATCCCTAAGCCAAAATTTTCTGTTGATATAATATTATACCCAACATTGAAATTTTGTGAAGCCCCATTTTAGCTACAAGTATTTGTTCTCACCGTATAAAATTTGAAGTTTGAACCTTCATTCATGGCAAAAAAATAAATGCATATAAAGCAGAGACTAATGTATAATCATGACTTACCATATCGGAAGAAAGGGTGGCCTGTAGCTCGATTTCTTTCTGCAAGGTACGATGCAAGCTGGACTTCACCAAGCTCCACTTTTCCAGTATTCGCAACTCCATCCAGCCAATCAAGAATTTTTTTCCAGCTATATCTCAGATCTCTGCTATATACGAACTATGGGAGGCCCTAACGGATCAGAGAGGGACGAACCAGAGAGATTCAGCCTCACTTAGCCAGCAAGAACTTAGAAAATCGGTGTGCACAAAGCCCAGCCACCTCTCCGAACCACTGCTTCCAATAGCATTCCAAGTTAACACATGTTTATGTGTAGAGCAATACCCCTGAAACTGCTGTCTACAGACCACAATCTTGCTCTGATAAATCAAGAAATAGAGGTGATTGAAATCTAAACAATTGAATTGACAGCCAACGATTCCCAGACTTCCAGGTTGAGAAAAATCTTTCCAAGTCCCCTAAGTATCGGATATCGAACATAGAATACTATTGCAATTGCACTGGTGCACATCAGAGTGATTGTCCAATGTCAATCGTATTAGGGTAAGTCACTTCCTGGGTTGACTTGCATCAATGGCTTTGCTCAGAAGATTAAAATTCAAGTGGAACCTTCTAAGGGGCATCAATGTCATGATCCATTGCAGGAATACACATGAAGCATTTCCTGATCAAAATGATGATAGCTATCAGGGCTATTAGATTTTCACAGCTAAGAATCACCTGAAGCCATTCATCCATTTTCAATGATGAAGCCTTTACCTGCTGATGGAAAGGTGAACATGCCAAATTTTCTATGAAACGGAACTTAAAGATGCATGTTTTCTTCTTGTTATTCATCATAAGTTAACCCTTACAAACCCTTTCCAGGCTTTCTTTATTACAAACGATTTTAAATGGGGCTGCAAGAAGTAATTATATTGGGGCTATGCCTCTTTTTTCCAGATCACTCTGCAGCTTGTAAACTTCCTCGATATTTCCCATTTTAACATGTACTCTCATCAAGATATTATAAACAATACTATCAGGCACAATGCCCTTCCCAGTCATTTCATTAAAAGTAGAATTTGCTTCTTGCATCAGGCCTTCATTACTAAGTCCCCATATAAGAGACGAATATGTATATAAATCAGGTTCAATACCCCTCTCTATCATTTTTCTTTTCAGGTCAAGAGCTTCATGCATATCACCCTCCTTAAAATTTCCAACAATCAGGGCAGTATAAACAATCTTGTCAGGAACCAAATCATTTTCTAACATTTCCTTAAAAAATAGCTTGGCTTCCTGCAAATTTCCACTTTTACAAAGCCCATCAATGAGTGATGTGTAAGTGACTGCATTAGGTGACATACCTGATTCTTTTAGTCTATCAAAGCAGGTTTTTGCCTCACGTAGTGAACCTTGTTTGCAAAGCCCGTCAATAAGCACAGAATAACAGATGAGATCGAAAGTAATACCCCGGTCTAACATTTCATTATGCAGATTGAGAGCCTCCTGCATATTGCCTTCCTTAAAATGTGCGTAAATGAGAGTGGTATAGATAACATCATTCATGTGCAGACCCCTTGCCATCATTTTATTGATGATTGTTTTGGCTTCCTGTAACTGTCATAGATTGCAAAGGCCTTGGATAACAGCACCATAGACTTGAATGTCTGGTTCAATACCTTGCTCTTGCATTTTATCAAAAATTTCCAATGCCTCCTGCATATTTCCCTGATTGAAATGCCCATCAATTAGGGCAGTGAATATAAATTTGTTAGGAGATATTGTAGTCTCTGACATTTTCTTGAAAAGATCATCAGCTTCCCGTACTTTTCCTTCCTTGCATAAACCATCAACAAGAGCCCCATATGTGACAGCGCTAGGAGTTAAACTAGATTCTACCATTTGATCATAAAGTTTGGCAGCTTCTTGCAGATTACCCTCTTTACAATTTCCATCAATAAGACAAGTAAATGTAAACTCATTGGGATGCAAGCCATGTCCTCTCAGGGCCTTGAAGGTATTGTTCGCCTCTTGCATCATGCCTTCCTTACAGAGTTCATCAATAACTGTACTGAAGGTGATCACATTGGGCAAGATACCATTTTCTCTCATCTCATTGAGGACATCTAAGGCTTTCTGTAGCTGCCTTTGCTTGCAATGCCCATTAATGAGAGTATTGTAAGTAATGACATCGGGTTTGCAACCAGTTTCCTGCATTTCATCACACAACCCCTCCACTTCCTCTAGTTTGCCTTCTTTACAATATCCATCAATCAATGAATTGTAAGTAACAATGTCCGGTTGGCAACCCATCTCTTTCATTTGATTGAAAATGTTCCTTGCACACTGCAAATCCCCCTCTTTGCACGTGAAATTAATCATAATATTGTATGTAAATACATTGGGAAGAACCCCACTGCCCGTCATGTCTGCGAATAACTTCCTCGCTAAGTCCCCACGATTGGACTTCCAAAAAATATGCAGAAGCATATTACAGGCATAAACAGTGGGAACAATCCTAAACTTCTTCATTCTATAAAAAACTTCAGAGGCCTCTTCCAGCATCCTAGTTTCAGTGTAAGTCCTCAAAAGGGCATCGAACACTCTGGAAGGCGAATTGCATGCCCTCTGTGTTGCCCTCACCATGTCAAACAGGTTTGGACTTGGGTGTTCACGTTTGTGTGCCCTCACAAGAATCTTGAGGATCTCTTGGGCATGATGATACATTTTGCCCTTGTAGAGTATGTGGGCAATCATGCAATGTGATTCTGTGGTATGATAAAAACCTTGCTGTTGGCTTGCCCATCTAAAGAATTTAAATGCCAATGAGGCTTCTTCTCTTAGCTTCACAAGAACTTGAGATACATGAAGAGGGGCCAAAGTGGATTTCAGCAGTGTGGAAGCCCTTAAATCATTCCAACGCTCTTCTCGGACCATTGCACACGCATTGTTTATCAATACATCTTCATCGCCATCTGCAACCCTGGGGTGATGGGCATGCTGCTTTTGGTTGAAAACACAAAACACCGAATCTTCGGTGATGTGGGTGTGGATGTTTTGGGTTTTGCTGGTAATAAATGAGTAATATCTACACGCCCTTTTGACAGAGGAGACTTATCAATGCGACAATGGCTATTGTTAATGTAGAAGAGGACTTGTATGTGTTTATGATTTATGGAAATTTTGCTTACTTGTGTGCCTCTGACGTCGGTCCTGATCTTCCTCATCTTCTTCTGCTGTTCTCTTTCATTCATAGTCTTCGATTTCTTCTTTTGCTGCTTCTGCGGTGTTATTGTGATTCTTCAAAAACATCTTTGTCTGATGGCATCCCTGCAATTCGTTGTCATTCCACTCCAGCTCCTCTCGTCCACTTCTCTAGTCGTAATACTGGTTTTCTCATCCTTACGGTTTTCGTTTGCATTCCACTCCAGCACCTCTCGTCCACTTCTCTAGGCCTAATACTGGTTTTTTCATCCTCTGTTTCTGCGTAAAATGGAGCGAATGCCATAGAAATCTGGAAAATCGGGGGCGAATGCCATAGAAATCTGGAAAATCGGGGGTGATTTTCATGTTTCCTGTTTTGTGCGCCCCTTTTTTTGGTGGGCTAATGTTAAATAATTAATTATTTTTAAAATATTTTTTGGGCTAACTTTATTAAACTATAAAAAATGGGTTTTATATAAAAAATTTGCCCTAATAAAATTTAAGATCCCTTAAAATTCGCCTTTGGGCTAAAATTCGCCCCTAAAATTTTCCCTGATAATAATAAAGAAATTTGCACCATTTTTTATTTTATGGTGCTTTGCACCATATACAATTTATTATTATAATAATAATTTTGATATTTTTATGATAAATTTTTAATTTTTGTAAATTTGGTTTTGGTGCTTTGCATCACAATACCTTGATCCACTTGGTTTTTGGTGGTTTGCATCATACACCATGGAATGCGACATAAACATTTAACAACAAATTTAACATTTTTTACTAACTCCATTTTTGCACCAGAAAACATAGCACCACTTGCGTATCCCCACATTATCATCACTTTTGCACTGCTATTTGAAAAATGAAGATTTCTCAAATCCTTTACAAATATTGGTGCTAATGTGAGGCTAAATGACCCTTATTCTTGTAGATATTTTGTTATCGATGTTCTGTAGGAGTTGCAGACTAATCATATTTTGACTATTCATCCCTTCCCTATGACTTCTAATTCTGAAGGTGTGTTTTTAATGGTTTCCATTTGGGCTTTTTCACACTTTGCTCTGTTTTACTCCCAGCTCATGTTTCTTTGTGTCAGGAGTGCCATGTTCATTATTAATTTGCGTTATCTTTCTATGGCCTCCTCCTCACTAACAGTGCCCCCTCGTGACTTTCATATTATCTCTCTTACACCTCTCCTCCTTGTCTATACTTTTCCTTTGATTTCCCCTTCCCTCCCCATGATCCTAGACTTTTTTCATCCACTCCATGATGTTGTTGCATCATGGAAAGATGTTTTCTCTCCTATGCTCACCATGGAGGTAAAAGAGAACCAGCATGCCCCTTTCGTTTCCTCTAACCTTGCTTCCCCATCTATTGGCCAGATTCACGCCCAATTAGTAGCTTCCATTGCTATGACCCGACACAAAGAAATTATCCTTGAAGTAGCCTTGAGAGTGATCTTTGATGTGGAATAAGATGCTTGTAATATGCCATGATTCTAATTTGATGATATCTTGTATCACTCAAATAATAGTGTTTTCCATAATAGCAATGTGATACCTTACTAACATTCTTTGATCATTAAATGTTCTGTATAAAGTGTACTTAAACTTATTCTCACATTAACATATTCTTTATAAAGTGCACTTAGACTTATTCTCACATTAACATATTCTTTATAAAGTGTATTTAAACTTATTCTCACATTAACATATTCTTTAAGATGAAGAAATTATGTTAATCTAGAATAAAGTGTATTGGAAGTTATTCCAATATTAATAATTTTTTTTGGAAAAAAAATCATATTAAAAATTATAATAACATTTTTTTTAATAAAAATTAAAATTATATGTCAACCATCATTAATATTAGTATTAAAATGATATTAGCATTAAAATCAGAATACATTAAATTAACTAACATTAAAGTGAAAAATAAATAAATAAATTAAGAAACATATTCCTTTCCATGTGATAATGTTCTCATCTATTTCCATTTATTATATTTTATATATAATAATATTCCTATCTAGTTAACATAAGTTTATTAACATAATTTATTGATTACTTAATTCACATTATTTAATTGATTGATGTAATTTCTATTAGTTAGTTGATTGATGTTTTGTATGTATTAGATATTTTGTTATCAATGTTTTGTAGGAGTTGTGAACTAATCATATTTTGACTATTCATCCCCTCTCTATGGCTTGGAATTATGGAGGTGTGTTTTTAATGGCTTCCATTTGAGCTTATTCACGCTTTGCTTTGTTTTACTGCCCATCTCATGTTTGGTGTGTTTTTAATGACTTCCATTTGAGCTTATTCACGCTTTGCTTTGTTTTACTGCCCAACTCATGTTTCTCTCTGTCAGGAGTGCCCTATTCATTGTTAAGTTGTGTTATCTTTCTATGGAATCCTCCTCACTATCACTACCCCCTCATGAATTTCATACTATCTCTCTTTCACCTCTCCTCCTTGTCTGTACTTTTCCTTCGATTTCCGCTTCCCTCCCCATGATCCTAGACTTTGTTCATCCCCTCCATGATTTCCTTGCATCATGGAAATATGTTATCTCTCCTATGCTCACCATGGAGGTAAAAGAGAACAAGCAGGCCCCTTCGTTTATTCCCTAACCTTTCTTCCCCATCTATTGGCTAGATTCAAGCCCAATTAGTGGCTTGCATTGCTATGACCTGATACAAAGAAAATTATCCTTGAAGTAGCCTTAAAAGTAATCTTTGATGTGGAAAAAGATGCTTGTAATATGCGATGATGTTAATTTGACTAACATCTTGTATCACTCAAATAAAAGTGTTTTCCATAATAACAATATGATACCTTACTAACATTCTTTAATCATTAAATATTAAATGTTCTGTATAAATGAAACTTATTCTCACATTAACATATTCTTTATGATGAAAAAATTATTTTAATCTAGAATAAAATGTATTACAAGTTATTTCAATTTTAATATATTTTTTTGGAAAAAAATCATATTAACAATTATAATAACATTTTTTAATAAAAAAATAAAATTGTATAAATAAAATTATATATCACCATCATTAATATTAATATTAATATTAAAATAATATTAACATTAAAATCAAAATACATTAAATTAACTAATATTAAAATGAAAAATAAATAAATAATTTGAAAAGCATATTCCTTTCTATGTGATAATGTTCTCATCTATTTCCATCTATTATATTTTTTTATATAATAATATTCCTATCGAATTAACATTAATTTATTAACATAATTTATTGATTATTTAATTCACACTATTTAAATGATTGATGTAATTGCCATTAGTTAATTGATTGATCTTTTGTATGTATTAGATATTAAGTTCACCTCATCAAAAATGATTATGTAATTGCCATTAGTTAGTTGATTGATGTTTTGTATGTATTCGATATTAAGTTCACCTCATCAAATTTCCTCCATACTTTTATTTCTTTTAATTATTAAAAGACATTTAATTCCTCCCATCAAGAACCACCACCAAGAACGTTAGCTATTAAAAGAAATTTAAGTCCTTCCACCAAAAAAAAGCGGTTATTAAAAGAAATCTAATTCCTCCCACCAAAAAAAGCTACTTTAGTTTATCAATGCTAAGCGGTTATTAAAAGAAATCTAGTTTCTCCCACCAAAAAAGCTACTTTAGTTTATCAATGCTATGTCTGGCACGAAATTGCGGTTCTCCCTACGTCAACGTAGAGCAGTAGTAGTTAATGTTCGGTAACATCTATAACTATACCAAAATCCACCACGCTCTACGTTGTCACCCAAGGTTCTTTTTAGGTATGTGTGGGTCACCCAAGATTGATCACCGTAAATCCATGACTTACCAAAATATTAAAACCTCAAATCAGTGCAGCCATCAAATCACTTTGAATAAATAATTGGTTAACACTGGGTTGTGTAAGAATTGTTTTGCTTTTTATTTTATTTTTATAATTAGATTAATAAAAACCTCATAAAAATTGTTAGAGTTTTGCACTAATTAAAAATGAGAAATTTCGTTTAATTGAATTCAAAATAATTTGATTAGGATATATCCAGCAGTTATAAAAATAGTTAAAAATATTCCAATTAAACAATCGCAACATCCAACAAAAAAAAAAAAAATGCAAGGATTTTTCGTAGCTATTTAAAAAATAAATATCTCAATTAAACAACTTCAACCTTCATAATGGCAATTTATAATGATGATAACTTTACGTTGGAACTTTCAAATTCTGAAGTATTAGTTTATATGTTAGACGAATAGTAGTTGCAAATATTTAGCACGAATTCATTGCGCTTGCAGAGCTTACATACTCGATTATGGCATTTTTTCCCTGTGAATTTGGGCACTGGTTGAAGGATTGCCCTTTGGGCAGTGTCAGATTTCTGTGCAGTGCGGCTCAAAGTGAGTACCGAGAGATACTCTGCCCTTGCCGTGGCGGAGTATTCCTGATTCTTACCTCGAGAAAATTGAAATAACGAATTACTAATTAGCAGTCCTTCACTACATACTTCAGAAAATTGAAATAACGAATCACTAATTAGACTGACAATTCTCTGTTTTTGTTATGCTACAGTTTTATTTTGGAACAAGGAATTCCATAAAAGTACTGACATAGCATAGTGTGTCATTGGCCTTTTTGTATCCAGCCTCTCGCGTTTGGCTAATATATATCCAATAACTTTAAAACATAAATATAAGGCCACATTAAATTAATTACAATTGCTTTCTCTCTAACTTCTTTGTTACAGCGTTTCCTTTGCAACATTAAATGCAATTGCCAATATAAATAATAATGATAAGGATCAAATATTTCATCCTCCAATGCAGAGCGTGGCAACCAACAGTTACATGTACACCACTCTTTGGTTTATTAAACATGAAATCCTGTGGAATTAGCATTACCTCGGTTCCAATACAGTAATAGAGGCCCCGGTGTTAGATGGAGGAGCTAGAAGAGTGAGAGATGAGGCGGATGTTGTGGAGGCAGACGCATGTGACGATCCAGAACCAGAACTGGTGGCCGGGTTGGTGAGTTGGGTAATAGAACTGGTGGCCGGCTTGGTGGCCGGCTTGGTGAGGATTAGGTAATGTCGCAGAGTCAGATGAAAGCATCTGAGTGACTGCAGACATCAGTGGACGAAGCGATGCCTCAGCTTGAGTACACAAAAGACCAACGTGAATGCATTTCAATGCTTGCTCCTTATCATCGCATGTTTCGATTATAGCCGGATCAATCATCTGCACCGTATTTCCTCCCTCATATGATCTCCATGCCTGCAAAGTCAGGACGGGTCGTCATTTTATTATGTTAAATAAATCAACAGTGAAATTTCCAATCATAATTGGTTAAAGGATTTATAGATAAACTAAATAACATGGTGGAGCTAAGGTAGATCTCTTTTCTCCGAAATGCTAAGGGGAACAGTATCTTACCCATCCTAAAAGAATCTGCATTTCTGGTGACAAACTATAATCCGTGTTCTTTCTTCCTGTGATAAGTTCCAGGAGTAGCACACCAAAGCTATAGACATCAGCTTTTACAGATAACTGTCCCTGCATAGCGTACTCTGGTGCCATATAGCCGCTACATATCCAAATTACATTACAATGTCAAACATTATATGGTGACAGAAAATTTAGAGTAATGATCAGTTACTAGTAAGGGAAACTGCAGGCCTAGATCACAGGTTAATCGCTAATGCAAATTCCACGAAACAAAGATGGAAAGAAGATGCCATGTCGAAGTAGTATTAGAAAGACCGTCAAGCTTCTTGAAATCACGAGAGTAAATCATATGCATCCCCACTTGTTAAAAGATCTTCATATAAGCATGAGAGAGTTATGATTGTTTTAAAATCTTACAAAGTTCCAGCAAGTCTCGTGCTGATGTGACTCTGATCGTCAGGAAAATGTTTTGCTAACCCAAAATCTGCAATCTTAGGATTCAGTTTCTCGTCCAATAAAATATTGCTAGCTTTAATATCCCGATGGATAATCCGTATTACAGAATCATGGTGAAGATAAAGAAGACCACGAGCAATTCCTAGAATGATGTTGTAACGCTTCTGCCAATCGAGCTGTTCGCGATTGTTTGGATCTATAATATGTCGAAACATGATGACAGTACTAACTCATTAACACAACAAAACCAAGTACTGTGAAACTAAATTAATAAAACGAAAGTGACTCACCGAATAGGATTTTATCAAGGCTTTTATTGGGTAAGTACTCGTAAACAAGCACCGTTTCTGATCTCTCTACGCAATAGCCGAGTAGCTTCACCAGATTTCGATGTTGAATTTTGGCCACAAGCTTGACCTCATTCAGAAATTCTTGCCTTCCTTGCGCAGAATGTAACGACATCTTCTTCACAGCAATTTCTTTTCCATCATCAGTTGTTCCCTGACTCATTTCAAACAAAAGATCCGTATGAAGATTTTGTTAAATATTTCAGCTCTATTTTTTGTACTACATATTATTATTTTCAAACTGGAAATCGATATCCAATGGTCAGAGTAGCCCGCTGATTACTATAATTAAAAACAAATAGAAGTTCTGTTGGCCTATGTTACCTTGTATACAGGGCCAAATCCTCCCTCACCGAGCTTGTTGTCAGCATGAAAATTTTGAGTAGCTGTTATCAATGTTTCCATCTTGAACACTATTAATTGTTCGTCCTCACTAAATAGTGTGTCTTCCTCGACTTCCACACGACCTTCAGAATGAACTAAACAATAAAAAAATACAGTTACATCAGAAAATATTGGGGTAAAAATTAAACGATTTCTAACTTGTGAAAAAATTGTGCTCTCAACCTGTTCTACCCTGTATTTTTATCCCAGATACCCAGATCGAAAAATTTATGTCCACGCTTATCTATGGAACACTGTACTAAATCTACAAATTGGCATAGCACATGATACACGTTTAAACCGGGGTCTGATCAGACGTGCCAGTATCTTTGGGCTTGATGGGCATATGATCAGAACCTCGTTTATATGGGGTAGTCTACCCAGTTTTCAAATGGGCAGGGACTGTAAAAAAAAATGTCAGAATTAGATTAAAAAAATTTAAAAATTCTAAAAGTAAGAATGTTTGAATTTGGTAGAAATGGATGTTTGAATCTAGCTTTTAACGATGGAAATAGATTCAGTACAATCAAAAAAAATTCGGACATCTAAATAAAAATAGATTCAGTACAATAAAAAAAAAAAAAAAAAGATTCGGTACAATAAAAAAAAATTCGGACATCTAAATAAAAATCTTGAAATTTTGAAGTTTCCATAATTATAATTTGATTGAATATGAACTGTAATACGACAGCGTTTTTTTTTCTTACTGAAAAAAAGGATAGCCTAGAGCGTTGAGTTTATAACTTTATATGGGTATGTGCTAGCAAGGATGCAATTAAAAAATTGACTACTTTACAGTCTCACCAGCTTATATCATCAAATGAAATACCTTCGTATCCCCTTTGTTTTATGGCGGCCTTCAATCTTCTCCCGGTCGCAAACAGGCATACAAATAGTGCTAGGAGAAAGCCGCCCACAACACTTAAAATTATTGGTGTTTTGTTTAAAGACTTGCTGATCTGCGGAGTATTACTCTTTGGAATATTATAAGCTGGTGGTTCTGTTGGCGATATTGGTGGAGGTGCAGTCAAATTAAAGAAAGGATATATTTCATAACGAACTATGCAGCTTCTGGTGAGACCCTGAGCTCCTTGCTTTCCAGCATAATGTTGGGAAATATAGTTTATTGTATTTGAGAGACATGGCCTGCAATTGTCAATAGAGATATCTCCCCAGCACTGGACGAGAGCATAAATATTTCGAAATAAGGAGTCTGTAGTAATTCCGGATGCATATAGACTATTCGAGTTTGCAGATCCATTCACTGCTTCGTCTGTCAAAATGTCGAATAGCCTGCTAAGAGCTCTGTTAAAGGGTTTACTGCCCGTGACATTCTGTTCATTCTGTTGACTGGAAATATCAATCTGAGAAGTGTTCGGATGTTCGATGAAACTATAGTTTTCATAACGGACGAAGCATTTCTCAAGCCAAATACTCGCCCCGATGGCATTCCCGCACTTTTGTCGAAAGATAGACAATACGTTTACTGAACAACTGTTACATTCCTCGGGTGTTGTGTCCCCCCTGCATTGGCGGAGGCCAAAGATTTTGTCCGGACTTTTTCCATCCTCAGAAGTCATATACCTGGAATTTTCCTTGTTTTGAACAAAACTACTCAAGACTGCAAGCAGATTAGCATCAAACTGACTGCTCGTATACTTAAAGTTGCGATTGCAGTCTGCTACTGGATAGATCACAATCCTATTATCCGGTTGTGTATTATTGTGTGGCGCAGGAACCTGATCAATGGAATTAAAGAAAGAATATACCTCATAACGAAGCATGCAGTTGGCCATCAAACCCTGAACTCCTGGATTTCCAGGATAAGTTGCGAAAATAGAATTGATTGTATTTGAGAGACATGTTATGCAGTCATCACTAGACATATCTCTCCAACACTGGACCAGACCGTAAATCTTTCGCAACAAGGAATATGTCGTATTTCCAGAAGCATATAACTTAGATCCAGTTGCTGCTTCAGTCGACAAATTGGATAAGAGCTTGTTAAGAGCCACACCAAAGTCTTCTGGTTCTGAAACATTGGACGGAATTATATAGGTATATAATCCATATGAGTATGTTTTTCCGAAGAATGTATAATTTTCATAACGCAAGAAGCATAAATCCATCCAAATTGTACCTCCAACTCCATTCCCACAACCTCCACTTTCTCGAATGGCAGCCGTCGCCCTCTGTGAACAATTGTAGCATTTGTCCTCTGTTGCGTCTCCCCTACACTGTAGGAGGCCGTATATTTGATTAGGACTGTGACCATGAACAGAAGTGTTAAACCCAGTCTGCATCGTGTATTGAACCAGATCTTTAAACACTGTCTTCAGATTGGTGTCAAATTCACTGCCATTTGTATAGTTAAAGTTGCGGTTGCAAATGGTTAACTGCGCGTTGCAAGCTGTCTTTCCATGAAAAGCTACGAAGGATGGAATAACAAAAATTATGTAAAATAGCATCATAATGTTTTTGCAGATCACCACAGGGCGTGCTGAAAGACTTCCTTGGAATTTGTTATTTGTTAGGACTTCAATGACCATTAATGGGTATGCTGACGATACTCCCATCAGGCCTGGAATTCGAAATCCCTCTTTACTGATTTCTTTTTATTAGGATGTTTTTGTGTAGAAAATATATTATCCAACTGCCAGAAAAATAGTCGATAAGAATCCATTTACATTTCAAAGGATAAACCACTAAAGTCAATTAAACATCTCTCACTTTTATGAATTTATTGCAATACAATGTTACGATAAAATCAAAACAACTGAACAAACCAAAAACTAAGAAATGTGGCAGTTCCAGAGAACAAATCTTTCTTTCCCATATTCAGTTGTGTGTGACTGAACTCTATCCATTGTTCTTTTTATAGATCATTCATAAATTTACACTGAAAAAGCAATAAATAAAAAAGAACATACAATTAATAATATATAATAGAATTCTAAAAAATTAACAAATCCCTTATTAAAAAAAGTTTTACCTTTAAACCCATTGGCTTTCTGTCGGAATCTGTGACATCGCGTGACGGAAACATGGGAAAGCAGTTAACTGAGAGCAGGCGTGTAGCAGGCGTGTGCCGAGTGAGTTTCTCTTTACCGCCCCTAATTCCCTGCAGTATCTGAGTGACTTAATTCTGTTCGAAGAGATGCATCGAAAAAAATTTGATCCCAGAAAGAGGAGAAATGGTCTGCTGCGTCCTCTGGACCTCATTAAATGTGGGACTAAAGACGGTGCCGGAGTCTCTTCTCGTGGTCAGTGACCTCGTGCAGGAAAGAATTTTCAGCCACAAATGAATTTTCAAAGTCAAAGTAATTTTTATCATTATTGTAAATTTTGCAATATTTTGGAATCCAGAGGGTTAAAAATAGTTGGAATTTGGCAGGAGTCTTTGAATTGTGTTTTTAGGGTAGAAATGAATTTAGCTTTATCAAAAATTTAGAAGCATTTAAAATTTTGAAAAAATAATTTAAATTTAAAAAAACATTAACAAATTTGAATTCTGATAAGTTAAATCAAATCATATATATGTTTAGCTTAACTATTGTACATTAAATTTCCAATTTTTTTTGATGTGCAATACATTGAAATATAACGGATAGACGAAATTAAAATTTTCAGAAAATGGATCAAACAAAATTATTTTGAATTAGAATAATTCTAAAATTTACCATTCATTTAAAAGTTTAAAGGAAAAAGGAAATTGAATTCTTCAAAGCCGCGCACACGGCACTTTCCAACTTGGTAGTCAACATTTGATAATTTCATTTTATGCAGCAGGTTGGACTTTCAGCGTGTAATATGCATTTGGTGGTGCGTACATTCACCTTATTCTTAATTGAATTCTTCAGAGCCGCCCACACGTCACTTTCCAACTTGGTAGTCAAGATTTGATAATTTCATTTTATGCAGCAGGTTGGACTTTCAGCGTGGAATTTAACATGCATTTGGTGGTACGTACATTCACCTTATACTTACACCTCAATCACAATTCTAAGATAAAATAGTTCAAAGGAAATAAGCGATTTGAATATTCTAAGATGAGAGATTTGACTGTTAAAATCACGCATTAAAATGGGATTTAATACTTTTTTAAATTTTCACATAATATTAAAAAAAAAAAAAAGATAGTTATGTTACTTAAATTTATCTTAGTGGATTTAGATTATTTTAAATTATATATATCATGTTTTATTTTAAATAATAAGAATTATTAGATATTATTTTTTAGATTTAATTGCTTTAAGTAAGTTATTGATCTATGATCATTTTTATGAGATGTAGTTGTAACTTAGGCACACTACTTGCTAAGGTTTTGCAAATGGGGTAGCAAACTAAGTGGGCTTGATTGTGAGGAAAAACTCCACAGTTAAGCAGATGGGTGACCATTACCAGGTGCAAGCCCCAAAAGTGATGATTGACTCTATGTTATTCATTTCACTAGTTTCCATCCCACATCTTCACCCCTGTGAGCATCACCCAATGCAATAAGTGCTAAGTGGACTATTATCATGGAAATGATCATAGATGATGCAATGAGTGCTAAGTGGACTATTAAAAAATCATGAGAAATTAGTCTGTTACGACTACATCTCATAGAAATGGTCATAGATGAATGACTTACTTAACACATTTGCGTCCCAAAAATGATATATAATATACTGCAGTACGAAAAACCCTCATACTTAAATAATAATTATATTATTATCTAATTTTAAGACTAATGACTTACTTTTTCAGGAGAAAGAAAAAACGTTGTTCTATTAAAACAGTACATAAACCATATACATTTCCACAACATGCATAAGTCATGTACATGCAGGACAATTCAAAGGATTGACCTAAGCTCAAAAAACAATTGTGCTCCCACCAAAATAGGATGCATCAACATACATATGTTCTAATACATAAAGCTTAACTAGTCCCATATATGTACCCAACACTTTTACTCCAGTGAGTGTGGGATGACATTAGACATATCTCAGCCTATTTAAAGCCATGAAAATCATCCAAAGGGACAGACCCACAAGATCTATGATGAATACAAACCAAAAGGTGCACTATATAATATATGCCTCCTTTTTACACAAAAAACAGAAATGAGTCATCCAACCACAAGAGAATTTTCCACAAATCGTTCTTGATGTTGTCTAGGAACGCCTAAAACCAAAACACGAAGATAGAAAGGTAAAAATGGAACTGGCTCGCTTGAAAACATCTACAGGTTCGCTTGCAGAGGGTCGAAGGATTCCGGCTTGCTTGAAAACATAAACAGCCTCGCTTGCAGATGATCCGTATGATTATAAAAGTTAAGGCAAAGGGAAATGATAGGAAGCCACCTGGTTAGAGTCCCTGAAGTGTGAGATCAGAATGGTCCCGTAGGGTGCCTCCAGGCCTTTCCGCTTAGGTATTGACCGTGCATCCTACACTTGCTAGAGATTCCATCTATAATGAGTTGCGAGTCACCGTATATGTGGATAGAGACTAAATTAAGATGATAAGCCACCATAATCCCACTCCACAAGGCCATGATCTCAGTGTTATTGTTGGTTCAGGAACCACCATTCCAATAGATATGAAAACGTTCATCTACCGCAAGCTTAATCCATGCCCCGCAGCCACCTAAACCATCCCTTTGTGCCCCATCAAAGTAGATTACAGGGAGCGAAATATGGTGTGGATGACCACGAACAGAGAAATCATCCAAATTCGGAGATGGCAAAGCACGATCCCACATCCATTGCAAAATATTACCATGAATCCTTGAAATGTTGATTAGGAAATCTTGGAAAATTAATCGGTTACGGGCGCACCATATCTCCCAGAAAACATAAAAAGGCAAGGATTTATATTTACCTTTAGTGGCCCCCCACACCATGATGGTTTGAATACAATCAATAGGTCTCCAATTTAGGTCCCCCAGGAGAACTATAAACAACCTCCAAATATTGGGAAAAATACTATAGGAGAAAAATAAGTGCATAACAGTCTCCTCGTGCATGTGACATAATGGGCATCTCCACGGGCCTTGAAAACCACGCTTGATAAGAGATTCCCATGTAAGAATTTTTTCCTTCCATAATAATCATCCAAAAAGCAAAATCTTTGTTGGTATATTCCACCGCCATGCCTGATGGAACTGTGACTGGGTCCTATCCACAATCTGTTCTTTAATGATATGCATATATAATTCTTTTACCTGTATGCTGCCATCTTGTTGTATGCCTCCCCACATGATTATGTCCCCCTCTCCTCTGAAAGACAAACCCATCGATTGAAGTGAGCCTTTGTATCTTTCCCATGCAATTGCATCCGGTCCCTGCAGGCCTATTATCTCAGCCGATTTCGAGATCGGTGCTCCTAATTGCCAACATGAAATAAGATTGGATACATAAAAGATGCCTCTTTGATTTAGTCGGTGAAGTAAAACAGGGTCAATACATACAGTTGCGTTCATCCCCAATAGTCTATCAATACCCAGTAGAATCTTTTGCCCATTACCAAAGCGCCAAACCAGTCCCCTGCCCAGGATTTTCATTACTTTCGCAAAGATACGCCAGATCTGTGAAGCATTATTTGCCGGCCAGTTACTGCCACGATACAGTGAGAGGAGGGGATCACCCTGAATGTATTTATGAAAAATGATGATAGACCACAACCCATGTCCATTCAAAACTCGCCACAAGGATTTAGTAAGTAGTGCATTGGAGAAAACTCACAAATCTAATAATCCCCAGCCCCATATTTCTTTGGCAATGTGATATGAGATAATTTGCATAAATGATATTTCTTACGGTCAGTCGCACCAGCCCATATAAAATGAGATATAATGGCATTTATCTTCCCGACAATGAAAGTCGGAAGATAATACAAATGATTCCAGTACACCACAAGTTGAGATAATATTGCTTGAACTAGTATGTATCGATCCCCAAGTGTAAGCCACTTGTTTGTCCACTTCATAATTTTATTTCTGAATTTGTCTACCAGCCATAGCCAGTCCCGGTTCTTATATGCACATGGTTTTAGTCTAAAACCAAGATAGGTGAAGCCCTGCATAATATGACTCGTTTGTACTCCTAAAAAACCAGTAATGAAATTTATTTCATCCATATCTCCTATGACATATAATAAGATGGATTTCCCTCTATTGATGCACAGTCCAGTGGCAGCTCCAAAACAGGTAAGTATAAAGTGCAGATAAAACCATTGGTTCCTAATTAGATTTCCAAAACCAGCAAATCATCCACAAAGAGAGAGTGAGTAATGCATACCATAGGGGAGAAATATAGACCTTCAAAATAACCTGCATTTTTTTCCATCTTCATAAGTTTACTGAAACCATCCATAATGAGAATAAATATGAGTGGAGACAATGCGCATCCTTGCCTAAGGCCCCTTCCAGCCGTGAAGAAGTCAGATGGCAGAAAGTTGATAAGGAAACCATATCTGACAGAGCTTATACATGCCATTATCCATTGAATAGAAACCATAGTTAGTCTCACTTTGAGAAGAGTAACTCTAATAAAGGACCAGTCCATTGTATCATATAACTCAATTGAATCCCAAAAATGATATCTAGTACTGCAAAAAACCCTCATGCTTAAATAATAATTATTATTATCCAATTTTAAGACCACTACCTATTTCACAAATCTAATCTATTTTACCACCATTGGTGATCAATAGTATGTAATCATATGAAGAATAAAGTTGGAGGCCGCTACATAGCATAATTTTTTTTTTTTTTAACATAACGTTGGAGGCCGCTACATTAGCATCACTCATTTTTTAACATATTTTCGGATACATATCCACGCTATATGTATTGGCATTTTACATAATAAAATCCTAGGCCATTTCATTAACTTTCCCTACGAGCAGGATTTGTTTCATTGGGGCTCGATGTGAATATATATTCACCGCCATTCATTTCACTCCTCTACATCTGCGCCAAGAATTTCGAGGGATAGTTGGCATACATAAATCATCATTCTTCTATATTCCTTTCATTTAAAAGTTCAAAGGAAAAAGGAAATTGAATTCTTCAAACCCGCGCACACGGCACTTTCCAACTTGGTAGTCAAGATTTGATAATTTGATTTTATGCAGCAGGTTGGACTTTCAGCGTGGAATATGCATTTGGTGGTACGTACATTCACCTTATTCTTACACCTCAATCACAATTCGTTTCATTTATTTGAGCAATAAAGTTTGTAGCTGATTTATCTTTTAAAATGTAATAAAATGGTTCAAAGGAAATAAGCGATTTGAATATTCTAAGACGAGAGATTTGACTGTTAAAATCACGCATTAAAATGGGATATAATACTTTTTAAAATTTTCACATAATATTTAAAAAAAAAGGATAGTTATGTTACTTAAATTTATCTTAGTGGATTTAGATTATTTTAAATTATATATATCATGTTTTATTTTAAATAATAAGAATTATTAGATATTATTTTTTAGATTTAATTGCTTTAAGTCAGTTATTGATCTATGATCATTTTCATGAGATGTAGTTGTAACTTAGGCACAATACTTGCTAAGGTTTTGCAAATGGGGTAGCAAACTAAGTGGGCTTGATTGTGAGGAAAAACTCCACAGTTAAGTGCCTTTGAGCTGGAGGAGTTGTCGGATGGGTGACCATTACCGGGTGCAAGCCCCAAAAGTGATGATTGGCCCTATGTGATTCATTTCACTAGTTTCAATCCCACGTCTTCACCCCTGTGAGCATCACCCGATGCAATAAGTGCTAAGTGGACTATTATCATGGAAATGCTCATAGATGATGCAATGAGTGCAAAGTGGACTATTAAAAAATCATGAGAAATTAGTCTGTTACGACTACATCTCATAGAAATGGTCATAGATGAATGACTTACTTAACACAGTTGCGTCCCAAAAATGATATATAATATAACGCAGTACGAAAAACCCTCATACTTAAATAATAATTATATTATTATCTAATTTTAAGACCAATGACTTACTTTTTCAGGAGAAAGAAAAAACGTTGTTCTATTAAAACAATACATAAACCATATACATTTCCACAACATGCATAAGTCATGTACATGCAGGACAATTCAAAGGATTGACCTAAGCTCAAAAAACAATTGTGCTCCCACCAAAATCGGATGCATCAACATACATATGTTCTAATACATAAAGCTTAACTAGTCCCATATATGTACCCAACACTTTTACTCCAGTGAGTGTGAGATGACATTAGACATATCTCAACCTATTTAAAGCCATGAAAATCATCCAAAGGGACAGACCCACAAGATCTATGATGAATACAAACCAAAAGGTGCACTATATAATATCTGCCTCCTTTTTATACAAAAAACAGAAATGAGTCATCCAACCAAAAGAGAATTTTCCACAAATCGTTCTTGATGTTGTCTAGGAACGCCTAAAACCAAAACATGAAGATAGAAAGGTAAAAATGGAACCAACTCGCTTGAAAACATCTATAGGTTTGCTTGCAGAGGGCCGAAGGATTCCGACTTGCTTGCAAACATAAACAGGCTCGCTTGCAGATGATCCGTATGATTATAAAAGTTAAGGCAAAGGGAAATGATAGGAAGCCACCTGGTTAGAGTCCCTGAAGTGTGAGATTAGAATGGTCCCGTAGGGTGCCTCCAGGCCTTTCTTTGAGAGGTAGTCAGCCCTTGTATTGTTCTCTCGGAAGATATGTTGCATCGTGTAGGACTGGAATTTAGTTAGGATATACATGACGCACTCAGTCCATCCGCTTAGGTATTGACCGTGCATCCTACACTTGCCAAAGATTCCATCTATAATGAGTTGCGAGTCACCATATATGTGGATACAGACTAAATTAAGATGATAAGCCACCATAATCCCACTCCACAAGGCCATGACCTCAGTCTTATTGTTGGTTCAGGAACCACCATTCCAATAGATATGAAAACGTTCATCTACCGCAAGCTTAATCCATGCCCCGCAGCCACCTAAACCATCCCTTTTTGCACCATCAAAGTAGATTGCAGGGAGAGAAATATGGTGTGGACGACCACGAACAGAGAAATCATCCAAATTCGGAGATGGCAAAGCACGATCCCACATCCATTGCAAACTATTACCATGAATCCTTGAAATGTTGATTAGGAAATCTTGGAAAATTAATCGGTTACGGGCGCACCATATCTCCCAGAAAACATAAAAAGGCAAGGATTTATATTTACCTTTAGTGCCCCCCCCACACCATGATGGTATGAATACAATCAATAGGTCTCCAATTTAGGTCCCCCAGGATAACTATAAACAACCTCCAAACACTGGGAAAAATACTATAAGAGGAAAATAAGTGCATAACAGTCTCCTCGTGCATGTGACATAATAGGCATCTCCACGGGCCCTGGAAACCACGCTTGATAAGAGATTCCCATGTAAGAATTTTTTCCTTCCATAACAATCATCCAAAAAGAAAAATCTTTGTTGGTATATTCCACCGCCATGCCTGATGGAACTGTGACTGGGTACTATCCACAATCTGTTCTTTAATGATATGCATATATAATTCTTTTACCTGTATGCTGCCATCTTGTTGTATGCCTCCCCGCATGATTATGTCCCCCTCTCCTCTGAAAGACAAACCCATCAATTGAAGTGAGCCTTTGTATCTTTCCCATGCAATTGCATCCGGTCCCTGTAGGCCTATTATCTCAGCCGATTTCGAGATCGGTGCTCTTAATTGCCAACATGAAATAAGATTGGATACATAAAAGATGCCTCTTTGATTTAGTCGGTGAAGTAAAACAAGGTCAATACATACAATTGCGTTCATCCCCAATAGTCTATCAATACCCAGTAGAATCGTTTGCCCATTACCAAAGCACCAAGCCAGTCTCCTGCCCAGGATTTTCATTACTTCTGCAAAGCTACGCCATATCCGTGAAGCATTCTTTGCCGACCAGTTACTGCCATGATACAGTGAGAGGAGGGGATCACCCTGAATGTATTTATGAAAAATGATCATAGACCAGAGCCCATGTCCATTCAAAACTCGCCACAAGGATTTAGTAAGCAGTGCATTGGAGAAAACTCACAAATCTAATAATCCCCAACCCCCATATTTCTTTGGCAATGTGATATGAGATAATTTGCATAAATGATATTTCTTACGGTCAGTCGCACCAGCCCATATAAAATGAGATATAATGGCATTTATCTTCCCGACAATGAAAGTTGGAAGATAATACAAATGATTCCAGTACACCACAAGTTGAGATAATATTGCTTGAACTAGTATGTATCGATCCTCAAGTGTAAGCCATTTGTTTGTCCACTTCATAATTTTATTTTTGAATTTGTTTACCAACCATAGCCAGTCCCGGTTCTTATATGCACATGGTTTTAGTCTAAAACCAAGATAGGTGAAGCCCTGCATAATATGACTCGTTTGTACTCCTAAAAAACCAGCAATGAAATTTATTTCATCCATATCTCCTATGACATATAATCAGATGGATTTCTCTCTATTGATGCACAGTCCAGTGGCAGCGTCAAAACGGGTAAGTATAAAGTGCAAATAAAACCATTGGTTCCTAATTAGATTTCCAAAAACCAGCAAATCATCCATAAAGAGAGAGTGAGTAATGCATACCATAGGGGAGAAATATAGACCTTCAAAATAGCTTGCATTTTTTTCCATCTTCATAAGTTTACTGAAACCATCCATAATGAGAATAAATATGAGCGGAGACAATGTGCATCCTTGCCTAAGGCCCCTTCCAGCCGTGAAGAAGTCAGATGGCAGAAAGTTGATAATGAAAACATATCTGACAGAGCTTATACATGCCATTATTCATTGAATAGAAACCATAGTTAGTCTCACTTTGAGAATAGTAACTCTGATAAAGGACCAGTCCATTGTATCATATAACTCAATTGAATTCCAAAAATGATATCTAATACTGCGAAAAACCCTCATGCTTAAATAATAATGATTATTATCCAATTTTAAGACCACTACCTATCTATTTTACCACCGTTAGTGATCAATAATATGTAATCATATGAAGAATAAGGTTGGAGGCCGCTACATAGCATAAGTTTTTTTTTTAACATAACGTTGGAGGCCGCTACATTAGCATCACTCATTTTTTTAACATACTTTCGGATACATATCCACGCTATATGTATTGGCATTTTACATAATAAAATCCTAGGCCATTTCATTATCTTTCCCTGTGAGAAGGATTTGTTTCATTGGGGCTTGATGTGAATATATATTCATCGCCATTCATTTCACTCCCCTACATCTGCGCCAAGAATTTCGACCTCAGGGATAGTTGGCATACATAAATCATCATTCTTCTATATTCCTCACACTATCTATAATTTTATTTAACCTCACGAATTGCTGGCATGAAGAAAAACACCATCCGTCTAGATTCCTCTCCCCGAGCTATTATTTTATTTGTACAAATTTACAAAGCTTGCGGTTTTAAAGATAAATGATTTGGTAGGGGAAGATCTAAAACATCATTCTTCTAGATCTCTCTCCCTATACTCTAATCCTAAGAGGTAAAATAACATAATTATATCGGTGTCATTTTTTCTTTTTCAAAATCAATATTTCTACTACAATCAAGTATTTTATAAATTATAAAAAAAAGTTATTTACATGATGTTATTTGATAATTTATTTAATAATGTGAAAAGATAAACATTTACTATGTCATATATATATAATTTTATTTATTGATGTGGAGGAGAGATAATGAGAATTTGTTAGCATTTTTCAATTAGGACAATCAAATAAATTACCTATGTCAGCTATAAAGGGTTTTGAGATTGTTATTTTAATTATCATAATTATTAAGTGGATGGTAAGGATTTAACCTCCATGGAATATTTTAAAATATTTTTAATAGTAGTTTTAGATTCAAGATTCAGATTTATCTAAAAAAAATTATATCCCTTTTCCCTTTTAATGAAAGTGATTAATTAAAAAATGTGATAAGTGAACTATAGTTTTTGGGAATGGTGATATGTAAGCATATTTGCACGTTAACTATAATAAATGAGAGTCAATCTCTATGATTATGAATCTCGTTAATCTTTTTTTCTAAATGTATATATGGTTGACTTATATATTAATTTATTTTTCTAATTAATAAGAATCATTTAAAATAAATATATCATTTAATTATTTTTTATGATTTCTTTAATTTTAGCAATATGAGATGTCTCATAAGTAACCTCTATTTTCCTTGTTTAAATAACCATTTTAAAATTTGCACTTTATTGTTTAGGGTGACTTAAAATTTACATATGTGTGTGTGTGTGTGTTCAAATAAACTTATAGAAAACAAAAGTTGGTTGGGAATCAGTGATAAGTATTGCATTGTGCAACACTCACAATACTAATACTTTAAAATGAGACTTCAAGGTAACCATCGAATCATCCATGGTGAATATTTGAACTTATTTAAAAAAAATCATCTATGTTTGCTGGAAACTTTACTATACTAGGGGGAGGGGGTAAATCAGTATAGTCAAGTTTCCAACAATTGGTATAAGATTATGTTCCTTCATTATCAGCTTAGCCACTTGAAGGTAGACTGTAGAAATTTGAATAATTTGCTGAATTATTCACCGAGATTATCTTGGTTACACACTATTTAAGCTTCATGCATAATACATAACCTCTTCTACAATTGACCATCAATATGCGGAAATAGAAAGCAGTCGCATGCGCTCATTAAAACATAATCAAGCACACATATCAACACAGGATGTAATGGGGAAAGCAATAGCTGAAAACCCCCAACTATCTGTATATTATAATGATGGAGAACATGTAACAATACATAGCACAATACTCCTCACAAGTACTCAGTACTATCTCCAAAAGCTACACACAAACTAACTATTAATAATTAGTGAATTAATTAATAATTAATTCACACCACTCATCACTAGTGTATTTATCAGTTAGACTAAATACAACTAGTTCAACTAAGTTAAACCGAACACAACTCCACCAACCGTCTCATCAACTCCACCAAACTCTGCCACATGAGTTCTAACTGAAGTCAACCATGCAATAGCTCAACTAACCCTTAGGAAAAGCGTATTTCCTTCTGTCAGCTGCATGTGTCACATCCAAGCATCAAACTGAAGTGCTCCAAGAGGATAAGATAATGTTTATAGTCCAAATATTATTAAGGGCTAATAATATTCGACTGATCTATTTTTAGACTGGCAGTCTAAAAATAGACTTCGCCCAATGTCTAAAAATAAAGGTCCATATATTTTTACCAACTTGACCAATCATCCATAAATAGCATCCTGCAACTCATAGACCATGATCTATATGTCTAAAAATAGACATAGTCTAAAAATAGACTTTGCGCCAAAAATAGCCTGCGGGCCCACTTAGTGAAGGCGACTTCATTTCACTAAGCTCCATCATCTTGTTGCATTTTCAACATAGACCTCATTGAATTATGGATTATTAAATTATGCCTATGTTCAATACTGTAAAATTTCAAGAATGGAGAGAGAATGTAAAATTTGAATTGATAGCTTATGGATCTTATGTGTAGAAGTTAGTATGAAGTGGATATACAAAATATTCCCCCTCAAAGCAAGAAAAACACTGGAATGTTGAGGCTAAATGTACAATTTACAATAAACTTCACAATCTAGATCTTAAGACAAGAATAGATCTCAAATTTGCAAAATAAATATGTGATAGGTTGCAAGTCATGCATGAAGGAGAAACCAATAGGCATAGTGGAGAAAAAGAAAAGAAAAGAAGAAGAAGGCCTCCTAGAGGGAAAATACTTAGTTGAATAAGACTTATTATGCTAGTGTGAAAACACTTGATTGTCACAAAGAGAAGTTAGTTGAAGACCAAGTCAAGCTTGACTCGACCTTGGTTGAAATAGAAAGGCTTATAAGTGAAAATAGATATCAAAAGAATTTTCTAAGGATATGTCATGAAAATGAGCATGAGTTTAAAGAAGAAATCATTAGTTTGAAGAAACAATTGAAAAAAACTAGAAGAGTTGAAGATGTATTGGGTAGCCAACTGAAAGAAAAGATCAATTATTGTGAAAATTTAGAAGTTGAGGCACTTTCAACAATAAATGACGTAGAAAAGAGTAAATATAGCTCAAAGGTAGCTACAAAAGATAATAAAGACACTTGGAAAAGGCCTATAAGAGAAGATTCCATTAACACAATTAACAAGGAGACAAACAAGAACAAGAAAAAAAGCAACGACAAAGGAATGAGTTAAAGAAAGTGTCATTTGCAGGAAGCCCGTCTGTTCTCAGAGATAATTTGAGAAAATTTGCAAGGTTCCAAAGAATGTCCTTTGCTCTCTTAATGAATAGTGTTGAATGTTACTTCTGCAATAATTTTAGATACATTGCATTAGATTGTAAGAGTCATCAAATCAAGGTTTATAGGCAAAATATGCAACGGAGATGCAAGTACCCTCAAGTGAGAAATCAAGGAAGATCTCTCCCCTCACGAAGACCATTTTACATAAGGTATAAAAATTGTTTTTATGGCTATTGTTATTCATGCAAAGCTTTTGGCAATAAATTAATTGATTGCAAACCTTATGCAAAGAAAAATAGGAATGCATTGTATGTAAAGGGAAATTCATATGTGGATAATAGCATAAGAAGACACGAGTCCTTTCCTCCCTTTCTAGGTCAAATAAGGTGCTATAAATGTGACAATCTTGGACACGTGACCAAAGATTGCAAGTTTCCCAGTTCTTTGACTCAAAATTAGAAAAATGTACGGGAATAGTCAAAGAAAATTATATAGGAAGCAAAAAGGAGATGCAAAAAAAAAATGAAACACACTAAAGTTTGTAAAAACGAAGAAAGAAAAGATATTGAATTCAATGAAAAATTGAAGCTAGCATAACCTTAAGGGTAGTTGCTCAAGGAATTAAACGCAAGCATGAACAACAAAGAATCTAATCATTATTTATATTAGAGAAGAAATCATCCACTAGCACCTATCATGATAGTGAAACTCTCAGGGGGGAAAGTAGCCTAAGTTTTAGAGAATGATGTATGTTTCCATGCAGAAAATGTACTTGGAAGTACTATAACATTGAGTTATACAACAAGACCTTGAGGTATCCATAGATCATCTTTGAGCAGTATGAATATACAACCTACAAATAAACCATATTAATGATAGAACCTCCATAATTTGGGCAAAGAGAGAATAAAATAACCTAGTGAAAGAAAGAAAAATACAACATATTTATGAATAACTAGAAGTGAAAAATAATAAAACACCATACACACTGCTACTAGAGCCATGAAGGGAAGAATAAGAGGAATGACATGGAAAAATATTTGCAAATATTCAAGAACAAAAATGTCGATGGTCCTTCCTTTGCTATTTTAAAATGAAGCCATTGTTTTTTCTTTGGAATGTCTAAATTTGAATGAATAATTTTTAAGGATGCAAGAAATAGACTCTTCGATTGCTATGAAAGAACTGAGGGAATTTAATAACAACTTGGGACTTCACCCACAACTACTAACATTGAAATCATCCTATTGACATCATCAATATTATCATGTATGTCATTAACATTTCCTCCACAACTCCTTGTTCGATTGTGTCTTTTAGGGTTTTAGAAATTTGGACGTAGAAGAGAAGGTGGCAAGCACTGTTTGTTAAACATGAAGTAGCAGCCATGCAGGTGTATGTAGAGGTAACACCAAAGCCCTCAATTTTTGGTGTTTCTTCACTCTTCGTTGGAAAAATCTAGCTCTAGGAGACATAGTGCTAGACCTAACAAAACTTAATATTCAAACTCCCAAAATGGGAAGCAGTCTTCATGAGGACTATGACAATGTTACTGTAAAAAAGGTTAGTATCGTTAGGTATACAATTCCAAAAAAATATTGGGTTGAAGAATAAAAAAAATGGTGGAACGAGGAAGAACATAAATAGTTTTGAGGTTGGTGCATTGATCCATATGTGAGTGGTTAAAAAAAAAGACTAACATGAACCCAAAGCTTTCATGCACTGATGGAGTGGTAAAACCTAAGATTTTGGATCTTTAATTAGTATATTTATGTTTGAATGTTAATTTGGACTAGCACAAGCATTATTAAGCAAGCCTATTGATCAAAGGGATAAAACATATGCTAAAAAATGTAAATACTAAAAATCACTCGAAACTAATGCTAATTCGTAGTGCTCATCGTTTTAATTCCAACACAGCTTGAAGTGCCCCAATCTGACACTGTATGCCAAAGTTATCACGTTCTAAAGTTTTTGGCAAACAACTAAAAGTTAACTTGCATGGTTGACTGGGTTGCTGACTTGGCAGGCCATACGTTGATGTCATCAGTTGACTGTGTAGGGTATGATGTCAGATGGGCCAATCTTATGCTAACATGTGGCGGGGTCGTACAAACTGGGTTGGAAGTTTGTGATTTGTTATTGGTTATTGAAGTGGCCCAGTTACGAGGCGCCACGTGGCCCTTTGTTATTGGCCAAAATTTTTGTAACAGGGCCAAAGGGCCTCAACAGGGTTCGACCCCAAGATCTCTTGGAGAGTTAATGTCATGCCACACCAATGGTTCTTAACGAGTATTGAAGCTTGATTATATTTAAATTCATACTGTTGGCACGTTTAAGGAAGGGCATGTGGAACTTGGCCATAGCCCCAGGTTTAATGGAACTGACATTACTAGGAGCACAACGGAGTGGGGTGGGGCGGGCAGTTAGCCCTGGCCCCTAGCCATATGGGAACCCACTTAACCAACGACACGAGTTATGATTGTGGGGGTTAGAGCATAGGCTTTAGCGCCCAGTCCCAATAGACAGGTAGAAACGACGACGAGAGTTATGCTGAGGGTGCAGGTGCGTAGCTTACCCCCTGGCGACATGACACCCACATTCCCGAGAAGGAGCTAAGAAATTGACACCTAAGTCCTATTTGGTGTGCTTAAAAATGCGACATTTTGCACCTTTATCAGTAGGATTCACATTGAAAACACGCTAATTTGTCGCTTCACTGAACAGCCAAAGGAAATAAGCATTTCCTGGTTATACATACTTGTTAATTTGCAGGATAGATAGTAGGGAAGTGGAGAAAGAGGCCTAACTTGGTCATTATTCAGCCTTTTTGAGCAAAAGAAGAGCCTAGACAAGGGTTTTTAGGTGTTCTAAACATAATGAAAATATATCTTTTGCAATTTGAGCTATGTAAACTAATGTAATTTTAGATTTGAGCATATAATTTAAAGGCCCAACAATGGAAGTTGGACCCAGAGACGTAGCCCAAGAGGGGTGAACTCTGTCATTAAATTTTTGTTGGTGTGATGTTGTTCATGGTATATTTTTCTTTGTTTTATTTCTGCAACTTAAATAAAAACACTAATTTTATGTTCTTTTGCAAATTGATCCATTTCCCACAATACATAAACTTACTTGAAAACCTTTATGAAACCTTCAAGTTTTTAATTTCGAATCAGTTTGGTATCAGAGCATGGTTATTTTGAAGGTTTTATTGTGTTTGAAAGTGTTTTCAAAGTATGTGATTCAAATCTCAAGCATGAATTAGTTTCAAGAACCTGAAGGATTGCCTCCTAAAATATGAATCACACATGAGATTCATTTGTAGCAAGATGCACCTCTCCCAAACATTGGCATGTACAGAATGTCATTTTTGGGGAATGTAGAAATCAAGAAGAAAATACTAGAGTTTCTTTACAAATGGGTCATAAGGCCTAAAACATCTGCTTGTGGGTCTCCTATCATCTTGGTTCTAAAGAAGGATGGTACATGGCACATGTGTGTGGATTTTAGATCCATTAACAAAACCACGGTAAAGAATCAATATCCTCTTCCTCACATTGATGATTTTCTAGATCAGTTAACGAATGTTGTTTATTTCACTAAGTTAGATTTGAAAAGAGGTTATCATCAGATAAGGATTTTTGAAGATTATATTTGGAAAATTGCTTTCAAGGCAAAACAAATTTTATTTGAATCGTTAGTTATGTCATTTGGGCTTTGCAATGCACCTAAAACATTAATGAGAGTTATGAATGATGTGTTAAGACCATTCCTTGATGATTTTGTCATAGTCTACTTGGATGATATTCTGATTTTCAGTAAGACTCATGAAGAGCATGTAAAGCATGTGAAACAAGTTTAATATGTCTTAAAGAAAGAGAAATTGTATTTGAAGATGTCTAAGTGTGAATCTGGGAAAACATATTTGGTTTATTTGGGTTGTATTGTAGGAGGGGTTGAATTGAAGATTGATCCCTCAAATGTTGGTCATTGTGAATTGGCCTAAACCCAACAATGTAACAGAAGTTAGGAGTTTTTTTTGGAGCAACCCAATATTGGAGAAAATTTATAGCTAACTGCTCACTCATTGCAACACCATTACATGCTTTGACAAGTGTGAAACAAGTGTTTTAGTGGGAAGGCAAGCAGTAGAAAGCCTTCAATACATTAAAAGGGAAAATCAGTTCAACACCAGTTCTAGCACTTGCAGATCTTATGCAGTTATTTGAGATTCAAATTGATGCTAGTGATTATGCCATGGGAGAAGTTTTGATGCAACCTGGTAAGCCTTTTTGTTATCATTTTGAAACCTTTAGCAATGCTTTAATTAACAATTGAACTTATTATAAAGACTCGTATGCTTTAGTACAAATCGTGAAGAAATTGAAGCATTACTTGATGGGTAATGAAATGATTATTCATACCGACAATAAACATTTTCAATATTTTCAATCGCAAACCAAGCTACAACAAGCTCGACATTTCAAGTGGATGGGATTCATACACCAATTTCATTGTAACCACCCTTATCCCACATTTACCCTAGTTAACCTCTCCGCTGGGAAAAACATGTCACGAGGGGATACTATGATGTGATTCAACCTCCTAGGTCACCTTAAGGAAGTGGAACCGACATAACACCACTAATTTGACCTTCCACACATACAACAAAACCTTCAGGAGCCAACCAACCCTTCCAGGTGGAAACTCCCTGAGACAACTCAGCATTTCACTGACCTAGACCCTCAGTGGCTCCCATGACAAGACCTGCAAGCGACTGAGGCCTTCTAGTAGCTCCCACAAAAAGGCATGCCAATGACTTTCAAATTTTCCATCTAGTTATGTGCCAACCACCCCATATACTGTGCCACTTTTTTAGGGCTAAGACTCAATCCATTGGCCAAAACTTCATGAAAACTCCAGGAATGATAAATAACATGGGGAAAAAGATACTAATTCAAAATTTTGTACAAACACTCGATATTATCCCTACTAGCCATGATAGGCATTTTGTCAAACATGTCACAGATATGCAATCTATAGGTCATAACAACAAATCTGAGCATAGGGGTCTCATACTTATTTGAGAATTGATAAGAAGCATTGATGCCTTATCACAATAGTTTCATTATCATATATTAGTTCATATATATTTTTCATTCATTTTCTAATTAAAAAATGATGAGAGCCATACACCAAGTCTATCATGAAATATAATAATAACCAACATATAACCAATAGAAATAACAAGGATATAACAACCATAGTGACTTAATTCTGTTCGAAGAGATGCATTGAAAAAATTTTGATCCCAGAAAGAGGAGAAATGGTCTGCTGCGTCCTCTGGGCCTCATTAAATGTGGGACTAAAAACCGTGCCGAAGTCTCTTCTCGTGGTCAGTGACCTCGTGCAGAAAGAACGATTCATATACGAGTAGTCTATAATGCGTTTTTTTGAAGGATTTTACCGTAGTTTTTTCCGGTCTAATTTCTTTAAATTCTTGCAGGAATTTATTGAAAATAGAAGTTTGATGGATAACCTTGCACAATCGAAGTGCCCTAGGGGTTTTTCAGGGTGCTGAATTCATATATACAATAAAAAAACCAATTTAAATAACAGAAATCAAGATTTTACCTCAAATTTTTTCACCGGATTCCAGCACCTGAAACTCCAAAAAGTCGCACTAAAGACAACTCCATTCATATATTGTATTCACCAACATTACAGATCCAGTCAGCCACAAATGAATTTTCAAAGTCAAAGTAATTTTTATCATTATTGTAAATTTTGCAATATTTTGGAATCCAGAGGGTTAAAAATAGTTGGAATTTGGTAGCAGGAATATTTGAATTGTGTTTTTATGGTAGAAATGAATTTAGCTTTATCAAAAATTTATAATCATTTAAAATTTAGAAAAAATAATTTAAATTTAGAAAAACATTAACAAATCTTATCAAAATCTTGCCAAATTTTCCCAAATTAATTTGAATTCTGATAAGTTAAGTCAAATCATATATATGTTTAGGTTAACTATTGTGCATTAAATTTCCAATTTTTTTAAAGATGTGCAATACATTGAAATATAACTGATGGACGAAATTAAAATTTTCAGAAAATGGATCAAACAAAATTATTTTGAATTCAAAAATTTACCATTCATTTAAAAGTTCAAAGGAAAAAGGAAATTGAATTCTTCAAAGCCGCGCACACGGCACTTTCCAACTTGGTAGTCAAGATTTGATAATTTGATTTTATGCAGCAGGTTGGACTTTCAGCGTGGAATATGCATTTGGTGGTACGTACATTCACCTTATTCTTACACCTCAATCACAATTCGTTTCGTTTATTTCAGCAATAAAGTTTGTAGCTGATTTATCTTTTAAAATGTAATAAAATGGTTCAAAGGAAATAAGCGATTTGAATATTCTAAGATGAGAGATTTGACTGTTAAAATCACGCATTAAAATGGGATTTAATACTTTTTTAAATTTTCACATAATATTTAAAAAAAAAAGGATAGTTATGTTACTTAAATTTATCTTAGTGGATTTAGATTATTTTAAATTATATATATCATGTTTTATTTTAAATAATAAGAATTATTAGATATTATTTTTTAGATTTAATTGCTTTAAGTAAGTTATTGATCTATGATCATTTTCATGAGATGTAGTTGTAACTTAGGCACAATACTTGCTAAAGTTTTGCAAATGGGGTAGCAAACTAAGTGGGCTTGATTGCGAGGAAAAACTCCATAGTTAAGTGCTTTTGAGCAGGAGGAGTTGTCAGATGGGTGACCATTACCAGGTGCAAGCCCCAAAAGTGATGATTGACCCTATGTTATTCATTTCACTAGTTTCAATCGCACGTCTTCACCCCTGTGAGCATCACCCGATGCAGTAAGTGCTAAGTGGACTATTATCATGGAAATGATCATAGATGATGCAATGAGTGCTAAGTGGACTATTAAAAAATCACGAGAAATTAGTCTGTTACGACTACATCTCATAGAATTGGTCATAGATGAATGACTTACTTAACACATTTGCATCCCAAAAATGATATATAATATAATGCAGTACGAAAAACCCTCATACTTAAATAATAATTATATTATTATCTAATTTTAAGACTAATGACTTACTTTTTCAGGAGAAAGAAAAAACGTTGTTCTATTAAAACAGTACATAAACCATATACATTTCCACAACATGCATAGGTCATGTACATGCAGGACAATTCAAAGGATTGACCTAAGCTCAAAAAACAGTTGTGCTCCCACCAAAATCGAATGCATCAACATACATATGTTCTAATATATAAAGCTTAACTAGTCCCATATATGTACCGAACACTTTTACTCCAGTGAGTGTGGGATGACATTAGACATATCTCAGCCTATTTAAAGCCATGAAAATCATCCAAAGGGACAGACCCACAAGATCTATGATGAATACAAACCAAAAGGTGCACTATATAATATATGCCTCCTTTTTACACAAAAAACAGAAATGAGTCATCCAACCACAAGAGAATTTTCCATAAATCGTTCTTGATGTTGTCTAGGAACGCCTAAAACCAAAACATGAAGATAGAAAGGTAAAAATGGAACCAGCTTGCTTGAAAACATCTACAGGTTCGCTTGCAGAGGGTCAAAGGATTCCGGCTTGCTTGAAAACATAAACAGGCTCGCTTGTAGATGATCCGTATGATTATAAAAGTTAAGGCAAAGGGAAATGATAGGAAGCCACCTGGTTAGAGTCCCTGAAGTGTGAGATCAGAATGGTCCCGTAGGGTGCCTCCAGGCCTTTTTTTGAGAGGTAGTGAGCCCTCGTATTGTTCTCTCGGAAGATATGTTGCATCGTGTAGGACTGGAATTTAGTTAGGATATACATGACGTGCTCAGTCCATCCGCTTAGGTATTGACTGTGTGTCCTACACTTGCTAGAGATTCCATCTATAATGAGTTGCGAGTCACCATATATGTGGATACAGACTAAATTAAGATGATAAGCCACCATAATCCCACTCCACAAGGCCATGACCTCAGTCTTATTGTTGGTTCAGGAACCACCATTCCAATAGATATGAAAACGTTCATCTACTGCAAGCTTAATCCATGCCCCGCAGCCACCTAAACCATCCCTTTGTGCCCCATAAAAGTAGATTGCAGGGAGAGAAATATGGTGTGGACGACCACGAACAGAGAAATCATCCAAATCAGGAGATGGCAAAGCACGATCCCACATCCATTGCAAAATATTACCATGAATCCTTGAAATGTTGATTAGGAAATCTTGGAAAATTAATCGGTTACGGGCGCACCATATCTCCCAGAAAACATAAAAAGGCAAGGATTTATATTTACCTTTAGTGGCCCCCCACACCATGATGGTATGAATACAATCAATAGGTCTCCAATTTAGGTCCCCCAGGAGAACTATAAACAACCTCCAAATACTGGGAAAAATACTATAGGAGAAAAATAAGTGCATAACAGTCTCCTCGTGCATGTGACATAATGGGCATCTCCACGTGCCCTGAAAACCACGCTTGATAAGAGATTCCCATGTAAGAATTTTTTCCTTCCATAATAATCATCCAAAAAGCAAAATCTTTGTTGGTATATTCCACCGCCATGCCTATTGGAACTGTGACTGGGTACTATCCACAATCTGTTCTTTAATGATATGCATATATAATTCTTTTACCTGTGTGCTGCCATCTTGTTGTATGCCTCCCCACATGATTATGTCCCCCTCTCCTCTGAAAGACAAACCCATCGAATGAAGTGAGCCTTTGTATCTTTCCCATGCAATTGCATCCGGTCCCTGCAGGCCTATTATCTCAACCGATTTCAAGATCGGTGCTCCTAATTGCCAACATGAAATAAGATTGGATACATAAAAGATGCCTCTTTGATTTAGTCGGTGAAGTAAAACAGGGTCAATACATACAGTTGCGTTCATCCCCAATAGTCTATCAATACCCAGTAGAATCTTTTGCCCATTACCAAAGCGCCAAACCAGTCTCCTGCCCAGGATTTTCATTACTTCTGCAAAGCTACGCCAGATCTGTGAAGCATTATTTTCCGGGCAGTTACTGCCACGATAGAGTGAGAGGAGGGGATCAACCTGAATGCATTTATGAAAAATGATCATAGACCAGAGCCCATGTCCATTCAAAACTCGCCACAAGGATTTAGTAAGCAATGCATTGGAGAAAACTCGCAAATCTAATATTCCCCAGCCCTCATATTTCTTTGGCAATGTGATATGAGATAATTTGCATAAATGATATTTCTTACGGTCAGTCGCACCAGCCCATATAAAATGAGATATAATGGCATTTATCTTCCCGACAATGAAAGTCGGAAGATAATACAAATGATTCCAGTACACCACAAGTTGAGATAATATTGCTTGAACTAGTATGTATCGATCCCCAAGTGTAAGCCACTTATTTGTCCACTTCATAATTTTATTTTTGAATTTGTCTACCAGCCATAGCCAGTCCCGGTTCTTATATGCACATGGTTTTAGTCTAAAACCAAGATAGGTGAAGCCCTGCATAATACGACTCGTTTGTGCTCCTAAAAAACCAGTAATGAAATTTATTTCATCCATATCTCCTATGGCATATAATAAGATGGATTTCCCTCTATTGATGCACAGTCGAGTGGCAGCTCCAAAACAGGTGATTATAAAGTGCAAATAAAACTATTGGTTCCTAATAATATTCCCAAAAACCAGCAAATCATCCACAAAGATAGAGTGAGTAATGCATACCATAGGCGAGAAGGAGAGGCCCTCAAAATACCCTGAATTTTTTCCCATCTTCATGAGGTTATTGAAACTGTCGATAATGAGTATAAAGATGAGTGGAGACAGTGTGCATCCCTATCCAAGGCCCCTTATAGCCATGAAGAAATCAGTTGGCATGTCGTTGATAAGGAAAACATATCATGAGCTTATACATGCCATTATCCATTAAATAGAAACCATAGTTAGTCTCACTTTGAGAAGAGTAACTCTAATAAAGGACAGTCCATTGTATCATATAACTCAATTGAATCCAAAATGATATCTGAAATCTTGCCAAAAAAACCCTCATGCTTAAATAATAATAATTATTATCCAATTTTAAGACCACTACCTATTTCACAAATCTAATCTATTTTACCACCATTAGTGATCAATAGTATGTAATCATATAAAGAATAAGGTTGGAGGCCGCTACATAGCATAAGTTTTTTTTTTTTCCATAACGTTGGAGGCCGCTACATTAGCATCACTCATTTTTTAACATACTTTCGGATACATATCCACGCTATATGTATTGGCATTTTACATAATAAAATCCTAGGCCATTTCATTAACTTTCCCTACGAGCAGGATTTGTTTCACTGGGGCTCGATGTGAATATATATTCACCGCCATTCATTTCACTCCCCCTACATCTGCGCCAAGAATTTCGACCTCAGGGATAGTTGGCATACATAAATCATCATTCTTCTATATTCCTCACACTATCAACAGAAATTTAAGTTGGGATGGTTGTAGAAAGAAAAGAACTTTAGGGGTTGGAAAGCATTTTATGCTCTTCAAAACAGGTGTAAAGAAGCAGAGTTGTGGGACTGGAAAACCACTCTAACTTTTTTTGGGCTTCTAGTGATTCCGGTGATTCTCTACAGTTGTGAGGCGTGAGGCCATGCTTACAACAAGTCTTGTTGAAACAAATTGGGGAAAATTCGAAACATTTGATTACAAACAAATTCAAAATTAAAAGTACGAGATTCCTTATGCTATCACCTTTAAGTGAAGCAGTTGCTCCTATTGAAGCAATTGCTATGGTGCGAGTCATAAGGTATTTGAAAAAAATTGAGCAAATGGAAGAGGGTAGATGGCCTAAGGTTGTGTTTAGTGACAGATTGTGCAAAAGACAGAAGACATGGATGCGGCAAAATAACAAATGGTTTAGTAAATGGGGTATTTGCTTGAGCATGTGTCCTACAAACTGTAAAGAGATAAAAACTTTTGTTATGGATAAATTCCACAAACATACTTGGAAGAAAGAGCTAGAGAGAAAAAAGAAGTACTACATCGAAGAGTTTAACTCCACGCATAACCATCAACAAAAGGCATACATAGGGGCTAATATTTCTTGGAGATCTAAAATTCTTATTGCTCAATTAAGGACTAATTCTCATCAACTCCGTTGTGAAACAAGGCACTGGAAAAGGCCAAAGGAAATGTGGGAAGAAAGAGTATGTATTTTTTGCTCCTTCACAAAAATGGAAATAGAAAAACATTTCATTCTAGAATGTGAGGCCTTCAAGGACACCAGAGAAAACTATGCAGGTATTCTGGCAACTAATTCTTGGGATAATTTATTCGGCGAAGATTTTGTCGATAAAAATTTGAATTGGTCATTGTAAAACTTCACGGAAAAGGGCCGAATACAGAGTCGGTGTGTCTGTCCCATAGGCTATTTTTAGCCTCGTGGACTTTAAAAATTCTTTCTTTCTTTCTTTCTTTCTTATTCAACCTCACGAATTGCTGGCAGAAGAAAAACACCATCCGTCTAGATTCCTCTCCCCGAGCTATTATTTTATTTGTACAAATTTACAAAGCTTGTGGTTTTAAAGATAAATGATTTGGTAGGGGAAGATCTAAAACATCATTCTTCTAGATCTCTCTCCCTATACTCTAATCCTAAGAGGTAAAATTACATAATTATATCGGTGTCATTTTTTCTTTTTCAAAATCAATATTTCTACCACAATCAAGTATTTTATAAATTATTGTTTTTATTAAAAAAAGTTATTTACATGATGTTATTTGATAATTTATCTCATAATATGAAAAGATAAATATTTACTATGTCATATATATATATATATATATATATATATATATATATATATATATATATATAATTTTATTTATTGATGTGGAGGAGAGATAATGAGAATTTGTTAGCATTTTTCATTTAGGACAATCAAATAAATTACCTATGTCAGCTCTAAAGGGTTTTGAGATTGTTATTTTAATTATCATAATTATTATGTGGATGGTAAGGATTTAACCTCCATGGAATATTTTAAAATATTTTTAATAGTAGTTTTAGATTCAAGATTCAGATTTATCTAAAAAAAAAGTTATATCCCTTTTCTCTTTTTAATGAAAGTGATTAATTAAAAAATGTGATAAGTGAACTATAGTTTTTGGGAATGGTGATATGTAAGCATATTTGCACGTTAACTATAATAAATGAGAGTCAATCTCTATGATTATGAATCTCGTTAATCTTTTTTTCTAAATGTATATATGGTTGACTTATATATTAATTTATTTTTATAATTAATCAGAATAATTTAAAATAAATATATCATTTAATTATTTTTTATGATTTCTTTAATTTTAGTAATATGAGATGTCTCATAAGCAACCTCTATTTTCCTTGTTTAAATAACCATTTTAAAATTTGCACTTTATTGTTTAGGGTGACTTAAAATTTACATATGTGTGTGTGTGTGTTCAAATAAACTTATAGAAAACAAATTTGGTTGGGAATCAGTGATAAGTATTGCATTGTGCAACACTCACAATACTAATACTTTAAAATGAGACTTCAAGGTAACCATCGAATCATCCATGGTGAATATTTGAACTTATTTAAAAAAAATCATCTATGTTTGTTGGAAACTTGACTATACTAGGGGGAGGGGGTAAATCAGTATAGTCAAGTTTCCAACAATTGGTATAAGATTATGTTCCTTCATTATCAGCTTTGCCACTTGAAGGTAGACCTCTTTGAATTATGGATTATTAAATATGCCTATGTTCAATACTGTAAAATTTCAAGAATGGAGAGAGAATGTAAAATTTGAATTGATAGCTTATGGATCTTATGTGTAGAAGTTAGTATGAAGTGGATATACAAAACATTCCCCCTCAAAGCAAGAAAAACAATGGAATGTTGAGGCTAAATGTACAATTTACAATAAACTTCACAATCTAGATCTTAAGACGATAATAGATCTCAAATTTGCAAATCAAATATGTGATAGGTTGCAAGTCATGCATGAAGGAGAAACCAATAGGCATAGTGGAGAAAAAGAAAAGAAAAGAAGAAGAAGGCCTCCTGGAGGGAAAATATTTAGTTGAATAAGACTTATTATGCTAGTGTGAAAACACTTGATTGTCACAAAGAGAAGTTAGTTGAAGACCAAGTCAAGCTTGACTCGACCTTGGTTGAAATAGAAAGACTTATAAGTGAAAATAGACATCAAAAGAATTTTCTAAGGATATGTCATGAAAATGAGCATGAGTTTAAAGAAGAAATCATTAGTTTGAAGAAACAATTGAAAAAAACTAGAAGAGTTGAAGATGTATTGGGTAGCCAACTGAAAGATCAGATCAATTACTGTGAAAATTTAGAAGTTGAGGCACTTTCAACAATAAATGATGTATAAAAGAGTAAATATAGCTCAAAGGTAGCCACAAAAGATAATAAAGACACTTGGAAAAGGCCTATAAGAGAAGATTCCATTAACACAATTAACAAGGAGACAAACAAGAACAAGAAAAAAAGCAACAACAAAGGAATGAGTTAAAAAGAAAGTGTCATTTGCAGGAAGCCCGTTTGTTCTCAGAGATAATTTGAGAAAATTTGCAAGGTTCCAAAGAATGTCCTTTGCTCTCCTAATGAATAGTGTTGAATGTTACTTTTGCAATAATTTTAGATACATTGCATTAGACTGTAAGAGTCATCAAATCAAGGTTTATAGGCAAAATATGCAACGGAGATGCAAGTACCCTCAAGTGAGAAATCAAGGAAGATCTCTCCCCTCACGAAGACCATCTTACATAAGGTATAAAAAATGTTTTTATGGCTATTGTTATTCATGCAAAGATTTTGGCCGTAAATTCATTGATTGCAAACCTTATGCAAAGAAAAATAGGAATGCATTGTATGTAAAGGGAAATTCATATGTGGATAATAGCATAAGAAGGCACGAGTCCTTTCCTCCCTTTCTAGGTCAAATAAGGTGCTATAAATGTGACAATCTTGGACACATGACCAAAGATTGCAAGTTTCCAGTTCTTTGACTCAAAATTAGAAAAATGTACAGGAATAGTCAAATAAAATTATATAGGAAGCAAAAAGGAGATGCAAAAAAAAAGGAAACACACTAAAGTTTGTAAAAACGAAGAAAGAAAAGATATTGAATTCAATGAAAAATTGAAGCTAGCATAACCTTAAGGGGAGTTGCTCAAGGAATTAAACGCAAGCATGAACAACGAAGAATCTAGTCAGTATTTATATTAGAGAAGAAATCATCCATTAGCACCTATCATGATAGTGAAACTCTCAGGGGGGAAAGTAGCCTAAGTTTTAGAGAATGATGTATGTTTCCATGCAGAAAATGTACTTGGAAGTACTATAACATTGAGTTATACAACAAGACCTTGAGGTATCCATAGATCATCTTTGAGCAGTATGAATATACAACCTACAAATAAACCATATTAATGATAGAACCTCCATAATTTGGGTAAAGAGAGAATAAAATAACCTAGTGAAAGAAAGAGAAATACAACATATTTATGAATAACTAGAAGTGAAAAATAATAAAACACCATACGCACTGCCACTAGAGCCATGAAGGGAAGAATAAGAGGAATGACATGGAAAAATATTTGCAAATATTCAAGAACAAAAATGTGGATGGTCCTTCCTTTGCTATATTAAAATGAAGCCATTGTTTTTTCTTTGGAATGTCTAACTTTCAATGAATGATTTTTAAGGATGCAAGAAATAGACTCTTCGATTGCTATGAAAGGACTGAGGGAATTTAATAACAACTTGGGACTTCACCCACAACTACTAACATTGAAATCATCCTATTGACATCATCAATATTATCATGTATGTCATTAACATTTCCTCCACATCTCCTTGTTCGATTGTGTCTTTCAGGGTTTTAGAAATTTGGACGTAGAAGAGAAGGTGGCAAGCATCGTTTGTTAAACATGAAGTAGCAACCATGCAGGTGTATGTAGAGGTAACAACAAAGCCCTCAATTTTTGGTGTTTCTTCACTCTTCGTTGGAAAAAATCTAGCTCTAGGAGACATAGTGCTAGACCTAAGAAAACTTCATATTCAAACTCCCAAAATGGGAAGCAATCTTCATGAGGACTATGACAATGTTACTGCAAAAAAGGTTGGTATCCTTAGGTATACAATTCCGAAAAAATATTGGGTTGAAGAATAAAAAAATGGTGGAACAAGGAAGAACATAAATAATTTTGAGGCTGGTGCATTGATCCATATGTGAGTGGTTAAAAAAAATAACTAACATGAACCCAAAGCTTTCATGCACTGATGGAGTGGTAAAGCCTAAGATTTTGGATCTTTAATTAGTATATTTATGTTTGAATGTTAATTTGGACTAGCACAAGCGTTATTAAGCAAGCCTACTGATCCAAGGGATAAAACATATGCTAAAAAATGTAATTACTAAAAATCACTCGAAACTAATGCTAATTCGTAGTTCTCATCATTTTAATTCCAACACAGCTTGAGGTGCCTCAATCTGACACTGTATGCCAAATTTATCACGTTTTGAAGTTTTTGGCAAACAACTAAAAGTTAACTTGCATGGTTGACTGGGTTGCTGACTCGGCAGGCCATACGTTGATGTCATCAGTTGACTGTGTAGGGTATGATGTCAGATGGGCCAATCTTATGTTGACATGTGACGGGGTCGTAAAAACTAGGTCAGAAGTTTATGATTGGTTATTGGTTATTGAAGTGGCCCAATTACGAGGCGCCACGTGGCCCTTTGTTATTGGCCAAAAGTTTTGTAACAGGCCTAAAGGGCCTCAGCAGGGTTCGACCCCAAGATCTCTTAGAGAGAAATACCACCATCTAATGTCATGTCACACCAATGGTTCTTAACGAGTATTGAAGCCTGATTATATTTAAATTCATACTGTTGGCACGTTTAAGGAAGGGCATGTGGAACTTGGCCATAGCCCCAGGTTTAATGGAACCAACATTACTAGGAGCACAATGGAGTGGGGTGGGGCGGGCAGTTTGCCCTGGCCCCTAGCCATATGGGAACCCACTTAACCAATGACAGGAGTTATGGCTATGGGGGTGGGAGGATAGGCTCTGGTGCCCAGTCCCAACAGACATGTAGAAACGACGACAAGAGTTATGCCAAGGGTGCAGGTGCGTAGCTTGCCCCCTGGTGACATGACGCCCACATTCCCGAGAAGGAGCTAAGAAATTGACACCTAAGTCCTATTTGGTGTGCTTAAAAATGCGACATTTTGCACCTTTATCAGTAGGATTCACATTGAAAACACGCTAATTTGTCGCTTCACTGAACCGCCAAAGGAAATAAGTCAATTAATTAATTATCCAAAGTCAAATATTCAAAGTCAACAGTTTTAATTAATTTTTTTAATAATCACTACCTTGAACTGGCTTTTTAATTTATACATAACACAGCAAAGTCAACACTACATTTTTTTTTTTTTAAATTTTTATTTATTATTATTTTTTTTCTATATATAAAAATAAAATAATTGAAACTTGTGACTCCATGTGGCCCTCACCAAAGTTGGTATAAATTTTTCCTTAAGATTGGGACATTGGTCTTTAAATAATGGTGTATTGTAATAAGCAAATAAATTAACCGAAACTTGACACTCTATAAGCCCCTCACCGATGTCAGTACTATTTATATAGCATTTCAATTTTTACTATAATGGAGTAATATAATAAGCAACAAAGTCGACTAATCAACGTCCTCCATAAAATTTAATCAAATCGATTAATTATTTTTCTTAGATAAATTAATAATTTTCGTAATTTTATAATGAGCTTCATTATTAAAGACAGCATAAATTCTTAAAAATTTAATCATTTTTTAAAATTTAATAAAAAAAATATCTCGATTGAATCATTTTATTGTTTGTCATCTATTTCGATGTATTTGGAGTAGAAAAAATGGAGGAATCAACTCATGGGGTCATTTTTCCTAGCTGGACTCAATTTGGCAAAACGGGGGTTCGAAACCATTTGCAATTGTTTTGGGCATCAAACGACATTTTTTTGGGTAAAAATTTGGTGCTTTAGTGCAACATTGTTTCATATTGTTCTACACACAAATATCTTTCCAACGGTGGAAGAAGCGCGTCAATTGAAATCCGTATGAAAAATTTATGCCACTCAAAAGTTGACCTTCCCATTTTCACATCTATAATTTGGGAGGATGTTACGTCAACCCCCATTATTCATGGAAACGGGAATAGCCTCGTGTTTTTGATGTAAAAGACTCTAAAAGAGTCTATATTGTAACTCTAATTAAAATTTGATGTAGGCAAACTTGACTATTAGTAGGTTATCGAGCTATGTTATAACCGAGCCACTAGGGGGAAGACACAATCCATTCTTTCGAGAGCATTTTGCTTCATAGGCGATCAAAGATAACCAGGAGATATTCGAGGTAAATCAAAGATATAGGATTTGTGCATTGTAGCAGCCCACGGGCCACAAACATTACTTCTTTGTACTGTAGCCATATTTCTAGATAGAGAAAGAGAGTGAAACGACATCTCCTTCGAGTTGGGTTTTATTAGAAAAGGGTTTCCAAGAGAGCATATCTTGTGTCTTATGTGTGTGTGTGACCTTATTTTATCGTTATCTATTTTTTTGTATAATTTCCATTCACATGCATGCACTAATTACAGTTAAACCTATAGATCTTAAAGTTTAAGAAAATTGTAATAGTGTAGAATCTCATATTTTTAATATAATGCTATCAGATATGTTGTGATGAATTGTCGAGTGGAATATCCAACGGTAATTTACGGATAAAAAAATAAATGTTTCTTTGATTTATAATTGTGTTGAAAATTTAAAAGTTTATCAAATATTGATTATTCAAGATTTTTTAAAAAGTGTATCTAATTAATTTTTTTTTGTAAGCTTGCCATGGCTACATTTTCAACATGTCCAATATATCACCCCGACCAAGGCAGGGAATTGAACCAATGACTTCACATAAAGGAGTGCCTTAACAGAGCACCTGATCACTGTCTATCCAAAATCCCGTGAACGTTTTTTAATTAATTTTAAGAAAAGATTGTTTTTTATTATCTTATAATAAAATATTATAGATTTAAGTTTATATTTTAAAACAAAGGCTTTAAATAAATATAAAAATGGATTATAAAAAACAATAGTTTAATGTTAAATTTATTAGTAACTGAGACGTTGACATAATTCATATTCTCAAAATTGAATTAAGGAAAAACAATCCTTTAGCTAACAAGTATCATGAACATATTGAAAGGAAGCTAAGTTGCAAACTATGTTTCTTACATTGATCTATTAAGGGAAGAATGCAAACAAATTAAATTTAAATAAGTTGTAAACACATCAAATGAACAACAAAACATTAACAATAACATATTATGGGTAAAACCATTATGGGAGAAAAACCTGCACTCTAAAGAACATTTGATTTATTTAGCAACACAATTGTTACAAAAATATCCATGTGCTCTCTCCATAAGCGTTCATTAGTGGCTTAATCATGGAGAAAAAATTTCATCATAATAATAAGGAAAATATGCTCTCTCTCTCTCTCTCTCTCTCTCTCTCTCTCTCGAATACTCAATATATTTGTGTGTGTGTGTGTTTTTTTTTTTGCATCGAGAAAGCCACCTATAACTCATTCATTTCCATTGCTCATTGCTAAAATATTTATATGCATAATGTGGAATTATTCCCTTATAAATTGTACTAAAATATTCCCTCCATAACTACTGAAATATTCATTGCATGATAGTGGAAATATTATTTACATGGTCGCTAGAATATTCACTTCACAATTGTTGAAATATTCCCTACATATCAACTAAGATATTCTCTGCACAACAACTAAAATATTTCTTGCACAATAGTTGAAATATCCCTTGTGTGGTTGCTAAACTATTCTTTAGAAAAATATTAAAATATTCACTATGGTGCTACACAATTTCTATGTAGAACTATAATGTTCTCTACAACCCTTTAAAAGTGCTCTGTAGCAATGTAATGTTCTTCGCAACAACGTAATTTTCTAAGTAGCACTGCAAAATTTCTCTACAATAATGTAACATTCCGTACAATGATGCGAAAATTTTCCATAGCACTTCTAGGTGTATTACACCTTTCCCAACATTCTCCCACTTGTCATATAGCTTACCATGACAACCCTTTTTGGTTTAAATCCTAGCCTTGTAATCAAATTGTGAAAATATGAACAAAATGAACTCGCTGAGAAAGGGACACAATTTTAGTTTCCTTGAGGAGGAGATTGATTGGCAATTTCGTTAATGACATACATGGTCTGGATGGTTTGTGTTTAATGAAGCTGACTACAAAATTAATGGTTGGTTTTGAGGAAGAGTGTGGACTTAATGGAAGACAAGCCCCTAATCCTATACATGTATCTTGGATTATGCTAGAGAATTATGACAAGAAAGAGTAATGGAACTGAAAACGAGAGGACGAGAGAATTCAAGGATTGGAAGCACTGGAACCAATCGTGTTGTGTTGAGGAGAAAATAAGAGATCCTGCATTAGGTAACGAAAACAAATATTTTAGGAAGCATTTCCTGGTTAAATGGGGGGAGACAGTTTGGTCTCTGAATTCCTTGTAACATGTGATGGTTCTGGTTCATCTTTCCTTTGGTCTCTCCCTCTCAAGAATAACATCCCTCATTAAAATTGCTTATTAACCCATTCGAATTCCATGGGAAGTGAAATTTGTTTTTTCATATAACAACAAGAAAGTTTACACAATGTAAGTTACTTGTTCTTTGAGAAGGCTAAATAGTAACAACCATATATGTATAAATGTGATGGTTTATGCTCAAACAAATTCCCAAGCTTACCTTAAACTCAGTTGAGAAAAACTCTTCATTTTTCGAAAAAATAGGGTTTGAACTTTGGTTTGTATACTTGTATGTTAGAGTATTTATTCATTCTTATTTTTTGACACACACATATATATACAACCATTACATTACATTATAACTTTATAATTTTTACCCTAAAAAATGCTTTTCTCTGCTAGAAATATGTTACATTATAATTCACCTTCATGATCAATCAATTATAAATTAAATTATAAGGTTATTATAATATTCCGGAAGGATTTTGATTTGTTTGTGTTAGATTCACCATCCATGCTGTAACTATGGTGTTATGAAACTAGCTCCAAAAATAGAAGAAAAGAGAGATCAACGACTTAGAAATAAGCCATTTCGAGGGGGAAACCTCCTTTACATTACATAGATGAACAATTATTCGATGATCAAATGAAAAAACCTTCTTTCTATATATAGGAGTCCATGGGGTCCAATATAATCCTATTCGACCTAACAATAATAATGTAAGGGCATAATAATAACAATATGGGGGTTACAGGGGTACAACAATAACAATATGGGGGCTACACCAATAGCAATAAGGGACTACATTAGTAATATATGGTCCTAACATGCCCCTCTCCTTCAAAATAGTGTGGTCCTCAACACTTGAGTAGCTTTGGATGCTTTTGAATAAAATTATCATCCTCCCATGTAGAACCTTCAGTGGGTAATTTCTTCCACTTGATGAGATACTCTGAAATTGATCGATTTCGTAGCTGTCAAGTTCTTGTTTCTGTGACTGCTTCAGGTTCCAATATGATTTTTCCTTTCTCATAAAGTTCTGGAAATATTGTTTGAACTGGAAGTTTGTCACCTATATAGCCTTCTTTAAGCATGAAACATGGAAAAATGGATGCACTCGAGAAGAAGGAGGAAGCTCCAATTTGTATGCCATAGTACCAATCTTTTGCAACACCTTGTAAAGACCATAGTACTTTGGCGATAATTTATTATCCTTCTTAGCTTGCTTGAGGGACATTTTTTTATATGGTTGTAGCTGTAAAAATACCCAGTCTCCTACCTCAAAAATTCTCTCGCTGCGATATTGATCTGCCTGTTGTTTCATTCGATTTTGTGCCAAGATTAGGTTATCCTTTAAGATTTGGAGAACTTGTTGTTGATGCTCGATGTGATGTTCCACTGCTTGAAACTTAGAATTTTATCTTAAAGATGATGTGATGGACAGTGGATGATATCCATAAAGTGCCATAAATGGGGTCATTTTTACTGCAGTATGGAAGGAAGTGTTATACCACCATTCAGCGAGAGGTAACTGCTTGACCCATTGTGTTTGTTTATCAAATACAAAACAACAAATATATCCTTCCAAACATTTGTTCGCTATCTCAATTTTTCCATTAGATTGAGGATGATAAGATGAGCTATGATCTAGTTGAGTACCTAAACAAGAAAATAATTCTGTCAAAAAATTTCCAGTAAAAATGGGATCTCTGTCGCTTACAACTATCTTTGGGTTTCCATGTAGCTAACCTCTATAGAGTGCAGGTCGATCTATCCTCGCCAGCCTCTCCCTCTGGACGAGGAGGATCCCCAATAACAGGAAGGGGAGGAGGGAGAGGTGGAGGCGCAGGTCGAGGAAGAAGACAATTAATCTGCTATAACTGTGGAGACGTTGGACACTATGCACACGACTTCTCAAACGCTGCACGACAATATTGCAGGTACGGTAGACAATTTGATCATGTAATTGAAGGTTGTCCTGTTTTAATTTCCATAATGCAAGAAAATCAACAACAGACACCTACGCAAAACATACAAATGGTTAAAGTTGAACCACACGATGATGACTCAAGTGTAAACATAATTACACACAGTGGTGCTGCCACTAAGAAGATGAGGAAAAAAAGGTTGATGCAGAGCCATTGATTAGAAAGGCCTCTAAAAAAAAGGAAGGACTCAAACTGCAGAAGGAAAAGGAGACTTTTATAGAAGCCATGAAAGATTTTGTTGATGCAACAACATCCACATCGAAGTCTATCATGGACGCAAATATTGATGATGAAGTCAAACCATTCCTACAAGACAATATTAAGTTATTGCACAATCAGAAAGCAGTAGGCAATATTCAGGTCCTGATAGATAGTTGCGCAGACAACGAAGTGCCTCATACTGAGACTAAGGCTCTGAACAAGAAGAGAACTGGTCGGGAGATGCACATGACCGTGAAAATTGGAGAGTATGAGATGGATCAGGTCATCCTAAACGTAGGGTCCGATGCAGATGTTCTACCTAAGAAGACCTGGCAGAATATGGGATAACCAAAGCTGGAATGGTCCACTATTTAGTTACGCATGGCCAATCAGTAGAAGGTCATTCCACTTGGAATAATTCCACAAGTTCTGGTAGACATTGCTTGAGTAAAGGTACACACAAATTTTGAAGTGATACAAATTTTAGATGATGCAGATCCCTACCATGTGCTGCTAGGGCTGGATTGGGCCATTGATATGGGAGGCATCATCAACCTGCATCATAGAAGCATGATATTTGAAAATGGATACATGGGTGATAGTACCACTGGACTCGATGAAGGAGAAAGATATCTAGAGCCAGTGCGCGAAGGAGATGATGTCGACCATATCTACAAGCTAACTGCACGGGTTGAGGATTTGATCAATCCTACAGCTAATGGAATGCTGAATTGGAAGAAGGATAGTTTGTGTTTCTCAGATTCAGATGGGGAGATGGAGAATTGGAAGAATCAATTGCATGATGTTTCTATGTTGCGTTGCCTCAAGACCACTAAAAATTTCCAATGCATCTCCTCAGAGGTAAATGAATTACCCTATTTTGATGGTTCTAGCAGTATTGTAGTATTTCTAGAAAAAATTGAAAAGGTCGTCCTGGAGGAACGAAGGTTTTGGGCACTTGATCTGGCTATATGTGCAACCCCCTTGCGTTGGTGGGATATGCACAAGGGTTTTTTTAAGGAATGGGAGGAATGTAGAAAAATGATGAAGTTGCACTTTGAGCCACCCGATACCCCGCGCACTGAGCTTTTCTATGGTCAGGGAGACCCATGCAAGCAACTAGCCATGTGGATGGAGGTTTGGAATGAAAATACATGAAACGAATGGGTTCATATGTTTTTCCATTCGTTGGGACCGATACCTACTACATGGTATCTTGAAACAGAGCTGCACCGAGGGACTCGCCATTGGATTACAATGACTGAAAATTTCCTATCAACCTTTGGCTTGGTCGGGGGATCGAAGGGATTAGATGAAGCGCTACAAGATATAGAAGCACTTGTCTTCGATCACTCTCGGCCTTGGATAAAATGTGTTACACCAACATGGGAAGCACAGATGCAAGATATTGTCAATTGCAGGAACCTATCTGTAGAAGATAATGAGGATGATCTAAGGAATATCAACATCCCTGAGTACGAAAGGGAGTGTGCTATTGCAAGGCCCTCATTGGGAATGGTAGATGTAACTAAGCCTCTTAAGTTAAAGGAATTCAACATTGGGACAAAAGAACAACCCAAGTTGGCCAAAATCAGGGATTACTGGGATGATGCCATAGTAGGGAAGGTTTCAGAGTTTCTGATAGAGTATCAGGACCTGCTTCCGACAAATTTCTCTGAGCTCAAAGGAATTGTAGGAGACTTAGGTGTTATGAAGATCACTTTGAAACCAGATGCGCGCCCTGTCAAGCAGCGAACATACTGATTAAATCCAAAGTATAAGTAGAAAGTAAAAGAGGAATTACAGAAAATGGTTGTTGCAGGAATAATTGAGCCCGTAGAGCAATCTCATTGGGTGAGCCCAATGGTTGTTCAAGAAAAGAAGACCAAAGGAGAGATAAGGATTTTTGTAGATTTGCGCAAGTTGAATGATGCATGTCTGCATGACCCCTTCTCTAGTCCATTTTCAGATGAGATCTTGGATAATGTGGGAGAACAAGAGGCTTATTATTTTATTGATGGATTTTCAGGGTATCATTAGATCAGAATTGTGTCTGAAGACTGCAGCAAGACAAAATTTGTAATTGAATGGGCGTCTTTCCAATACATTGACATGCCTTTCGGATTGAAGAATGCACCTGCGATCTTCTCGTGCGTAGTAGTAGCTGTGCTCAAAGAATTCATGCACAAGTTCTTGGAGTTGTATTTTGATGACTAGATTGTGTTTGGGTTGGTAAAGAAGTATGTGTCAAACCTGTGCATGATACTTGACACTTGTGGGAAGCACCAAATTTATCTTAACTTGAAGAAATGTATATTCTGCGTGCCTTTTTGAATTTTTTTGGGCCATATAGTATGTCAGCAAGGATTGATGGTAGATCTAGCCAAGATAGCAGTTATCATCAACCTAGAAGTCCCCACTAATGAAAAACAGCTGCGCTCCATCCTAGGACACATCAAATATTACTGGAAGTTCATTTAGGGCTATGCTCTGATCACTGCGCCTATGGAGAAGTTGCTAAAGAAGGATGTGTTATTTTTCTGGGATGAGGAATGTCAAAAGAGCTTTGAGCTACTGAAGGAAAAGATTCTTAATGCTCCTATTATCATATTCTAAGACTGGTCCAAGGTTTTCCATGTACATCTAGACACATCTGGTATTGCACTTGAAGATGTTTTAGTGCAGCCAGGAGAGGGAGACATTGATCACCCCGTTGCTTTTTCCAGTAGGAATATCTCTAGTGTAGAGCACAACTAATCAACAACAGAAAGCGAAGGATTGGCCATGGTCTATGCTCTGGAAAAACATAGAAACTATCTGCTAGGAGGGCACTTCAAAATGTTCACTGAACATTCTGCTTTGAAATACATGGTCAATAAGTCTGTGTTGTGGGGAAAGATTTGCATATGGCTCCTGCTATTTCTTAGACTCAAAATTAGAAAAATGTACGGGAATAGTCAAAGGAAATTATATAGGAAGCAAAAAGGAGATGCAAAAAAAAAGGAAACACACTAAAGTTTGTAAAAACAAAGAAAGAAAAGATATTGAATTCAATGAAAAATTGAAGCTGGCATAACCTTAAGGGGAGTTGCTCAAGGAATTAAATGCAAGCATGAACAACGAAGAATCTAGTCATTATTTATATTAGAGAAGAAATCATCCATTATCACCTATCATGCTAGTGAAACTCTCAGGGGGGAAAGTACCCTAAGTTTTAGAGAATGATGTATGTTTCCATGCAGAAAATGTACTTGGAAGTACTATAACATTGAGTTATACAACAAGACCTTGAGGTATCCATAGATCATCTTTGAGCAGTATGAATATACAACCTACAAATAAACCATATTAATGATAGAACCTCCATAATTTGGGCAAAGAGAGAATAAAATAACCTAGTGAAAGAAAGAGAAATACAACATATTTATGAATAACTAGAAGTGAAAAATAATAAAACACCATACGCATTGCCACTAGAGCCATGAAGGGAAGAATAAGAGGAATGAAATGGAAAAATATTTGCAAATATTCAAGAACAAAAATGTGGATGGTCCTTCCTTTGCTATATTAAAATGAAACCATTGTTTTTTCTTTGGAATGTCTAACTTTGAATGAATGATTTTTAAGGATGCAAGAAATAGACTCTTCGATTGCTATGAAAGAACTGAGGGAATCTAATAACAACTTGGGACTTCACCCAAAACTACTAACATTGAAATCATCCTATTGACATCATCAATATTATCATGTATGTCATTAACATTTCCTCCACAACTCCTTGTTCGATTGTGTCTTTTAGGGTTTTAGAAATTTGGACGTAGAAGAGAAGGTGGCAAGCACCGTTTGTTAAACATGAAGTAGCAACCATGCAGGTGTATGTAGAGGTAACAACAAATCCCTCAATTTTTGGTGTTTCTTCAGTCTTCGTTGGAAAAAATCTAGCTCTAGGAGACATAGTGCTAGACCTAACAAAACTTAATATTCAAACTCCCAAAATGGGAAGCAGTCTTCATGAGGACTATGAAAATGTTACTGTAAAAAAGGTTGGCATCCTTAGGTATACAATTCCAAAAAAATATTGGGTTGAAGAATAAAAAATGGTGGAACGAGGAAGAACATAAATAATTTTGAGGTTGGTGCATTGATCCATATGTGAGTGGTTAAAAAAAAAACTAACATGAACCCAAAGCTTTCATGCACTGATGGAGTGGTAAAGCCTAAGATTTTGGATCTTTAATTAGTATATTTATGTTTGAATGTTAATTTGGACTAGCACAAGCGTTATTAAGAAAGCCTACTAATCCAAGGGATAAAACATATGCTAAAAAATGTAATTACTAAAAATCACTCGAAACTAATGCTAATTCGTAGTGCTCATCGTTTCAATTCCAACACAGCTTGAAGTGCCTCAATTTGACACTGTATGCCAAAGTTATCACGTTTTGAAGTTTTTGGAAAACAACTAAAAGTTAACTTGCATGGTTGATTGGGTTGCTGACTCGACAGGCCATACGTTGATGTCATCAGTTGACTATGTAGGGTATGATGTCAGATGGGGCAATCTTATGCTGACATGTGTCAAGGTCGTACAAATTGGGTCGGAAGTTTGTGATTGGTTATTGGTTATTGAAGTGGCCCAATTACGAGGCGCCACGTGGCCCTTTGTTATTGGCCAAAAGTTTTGTAACAGGGCCAAAGGGCCTTAGCAGGGTTCGACCCCAATATCTCTTGGAGAGAAATACCACCATTTAATGTCATGCCACACCAATGGTTCTTAACGAGTATTGAAGCCTGATTATATTTAAATTCATACTGTTGGCACGTTTAAGGAAGGGCATGTAGAACTTGGCAATAGCCACAGGTTTAATGGAACTGACATTACTAGGAGCACAACGAAGTGGGGTGGGGCGGGCAGTTAGCCTTGGCCCCTAGCCATATGGGAACCCACTTAACCAACGACAAGAGTTATGGCTGTGGGGGTGGGAGGATAGGCTCGGCGCCCAGTCCCAACAGACAGGTAGAAACGACGACGAGAGTTATGCCTAGGGTGCAGGTGCGTAGCTTGCCCCTTGGCGACATGATGCCCACATTCCTGAGAAGGAGCTAAGAAATTGACACCTAAGTCCTATTTGGTGTGCTTAAAAATGCGACATTTTGCACCGTTATCAGTAGGATTCACATTGAAAACACGCTAAATTGTCGCTTCACTGAACCGCCAAAGGAAATAAGTCAATTAATTAATTATCCAAAGTCAATTATCCAAATTCAACAGTTTTAATTAATTTTTTTAATAATCACTACCTTGAACTCGCTTTTTAATTTATACATAACACAGCAAAGTCAACACTACATTTTTTATTTTTTTTCTATATATATATATATATATATATATATATATATATATATATATATATAAACTAATTGAAACTTGTGACTCCATGTGGCCCTCACCAAAGTTGGTATACATTTTTCCTTAAGATTGGGACATTGGTCTTTAAATAATGGTGTAATGTAATAAGCAAATAAATTAACTGAAACTTGACACTCTATAAGCCCCTCACCGATGTCAGTACTATTTATATAGCGTTTCAATTTTTACTACAATGGAGTAATATAATAAGCAACAAAGTCGACTAATCAACGTCCTCCATAAAATTTAATCAAATCGATTAATTATTTTTCTTAGATAAATTAATAATTTTCGTAATTTTATAATGAGCTTCATTATTAAAGACAACATAAATTCTTAAAAATTTAATCATTTTTTTAAATTTAATAAAAAAAATATCTCGATTGAATCATTTTATTGTTTGTCATCTATTTCGATGTATTTGGAGTAGAAAGAATGGAGGAATCAACTCATGGGGTCATTTTTCCTAGCTGGATTGAATTTGGAAAAATGGGGGTTCGAAACCTTTTGCAATTGTTTTGGGCATCAAACGACATTTTTTGGGTAAAACTTTGGCGCTTTAGTGCAACATCGTTTCATGTTGTTCTACACACAAATATCTTTCAACAGTGGAAGAAGCGCATCAATTGAAGCCCATATGAAAAATTTATGCCACTCAAAAGTTGACCTTCCCATTTTCACATCTATAATTTGGGAGGATGTTGCGTCAACCCCCATTATTCATGGATAAGGGAATAACCTTGTGTTTTTGATGTAAAAGACTCTAAAAGAGTCTATATTGTAACTCTAATTAAAATTTGATGTAGGCAAACTTGACTATTAGTAGGTTATCGGGATGTGTTATAATCGAGCCACTAGGGGGAAGACACATTCCATTCTTTCGAGAGCATTTTGTTTCATAGGTGATCAAAGATAACCATGAGATATTCGAGGTAAATCAAAGATATAGGATTTGTGCACTGTAGCAGCCCACGGGCCACAGACATTACTTCTTTGTACTGTAGCCATATTTCTAGATAGAGAAAGAGAGTGAAACGACCTCTCCTTCGAGTTGGGTTTTCTTAGAAAAGGGTTTCCAAGAGAGCATATCTTGTGTCTTATGTGTGTGTGTGTGACCTTATTTTATCGTTCTCTATTTTTTTGCATAATTTCCATTCACATGCATGCTCTAATTACAGTTAAACCTATAGATCTTAAAGTTTAATAAAATTGTAATAGTGTAGAATCTCATATTTTTAATATAATGCTATCAGATATGTTGTGAAGAAATGTCAAGTGGAATATCCAACGGTAATTTACGGATAAAAAAATAAATGTTTCTTTGATTTATAATTGTGTTGAAAATTGAAAAGTTTATCAAATATTGATTATTCAAGATTTTTTAAAAAGTGTATCTAATTAATTTTTTTTTGTAAGCTTGCCATGGCTACATTTTCAACATGTCCAATATATCACCCCGATCAGGGCAGGGAATTGAACCAATGACTTCACATAAAGGAGTGCCTTAACAGAGCACCTGATCACTGTCTATCCAAAATCCCATGAACGTTTTTTAATTAATTTTAAGAAAAGATTGTTTTTTATTATCTTATAATAAAATATTATAGATTTAATTTTATATTTTAAAACAAAGGCTCTAAATAAATATAAAAATGGATTATAAAAAAATAGTTTAATGTTAAATTTATTAGTAATTGAGACGTTGACATAATTCATATTCTCAAAATTGAATTAAGGAAAAAATTTATATACCAAAACTTTAAAAATGACAATCCTTTAGCTAACAAGTATCATGAACATATTGAAAGGAAGCTAAGTTGCAAACTATGTTTCTTACATTGATCTATTAAGGGAAGAATGCAAACAAATTAAATTTAAATAAGTTGTAAACACATCAAATGAACAACAAACATTAACAATAACATATTATGGGTAAAACCATAGACCTCATTGAATTATCGATTATTAAATTATGCCTATGTTCAATACTGTAAAATTTCAAGAATGGAGAGAGAATGTAAAATTTGAATTGATAGCTTATGGATCTTATGTGTAGAAGTTAGTATGAAGTGGATATACAAAATATTCCCCCTCAAACCAAGAAAAACACTGGAATGTTGAGGCTAAATGTACAATTTACAATAAACTTCACAATCTAGATCTTAAGACGATAATAGATCTCAAATTTGCAAAACAAATATGTGATAGGTTGCAAGTCATGCATGAAGGAGAAACCAATAGGCATAGTGGAGAAAAAGAAAAGAAAAGAAGAAGAAGGCCTCTTGGAGGGAAAATATTTAGTTGAATAAGACTTATTATGCTAGTGTGAAACCACTTGATTGTCACAAAGAGAAGTTAGTTGAAGACCAAGTCAAGCTTGACTCGACCTTGGTTGAAATAGAAAGACTTATAAGTGAAAATAGACATCAAAAGAAATTTCTAAGGATATGTCATGAAAATGAGCATGAGTTTAAAGAAGAAATCATTAGTTTGAAGAAACAATTGAAAAAAACTAGAAGAGTTGAAGATGTATTGGGTAGCCAACTAAAAGATAAGATCAATTATTGTGAAAATTTAGAAGTTGAGGCACTTTCAACAATAAATGATGTAGAAAAGAGTAAATATAGCTCAAAGGTAGCCACAAAAGATAATAAAGACACTTGGAAAAGGCCTATAAGAGAAGATTCCATTAACACAATAACAAGGAGACAAACAAGAACAAGAGAAAAAGCAACAACAAAGGAATGAGTTAAAGAAAGTGTCATTTGCAGGAAGCCCATCTATTCTCAGAGATAATTTGAGAAAATTTGCAAGGTTCCAAAGAATGTCCTTTGCTCTCTTAATGAATAGTGTTGAATGTTACTTCTGCAATAATTTTAGATACATTGCATTAGACTGTAAGAGTCATCAAATCAAGGTTTATAGGAAAAATATGCAATGGAGATGCAAGTACCCTCAAGTGAGAAATCAAGGAAGATCTCTCCCCTCAGGAAGACCATCTTACATAAGGTATACAAATTGTTTTTATGGCTATTGTTATTCATGCAAAGCTTTTGGCCATAAATTCATTGATTGCAAACCTTATGCAAAGAAAAATAGGAATGCATTGTATGTAAAGGGAAATTCATATGTGGATAATAGCATAAGAAGGCACGAGTCCTTTCCTCCCTTTCCAGGTAATAAGGTGCTATAAATGTGACAATCTTGGACACATGACCAAAGATTGCAAGTTTCCAGTTCTTTGACTCAAAATTAGAAAAATGTACGGGAATAGTCAAAGAAAATTATATAGGAAGCAAAAAGGAGATGCAAAAAAAAAAGGAAACACACTAAAGTTTGTAAAAACGAAGAAAGAAAAGATATTGAATTCAATGAAAAATTGAAGCTAGCATAACCTTAAGGGGAGTTTCTCAAGGAATTAAACGCAAGCATGAACAACGAAGAATCTAGTGATTATTTATATTAGAGAAGAAATCATCCATTAGCACCTATCATGATAGTGAAACTCTTAGGGGGAAAAGTAGCCTAAGTTTTAGAGAATGATGTATGTTTCCATGCAGAAAATGTACTTGGAAGTGCTATAACATTGAGTTATACAACAAGACCTTGAGGTATCTATAGATCATCTTTGAGTAGTATGAATATACAACCTACAAATAAACCATATTAATGATAGAACCTCCATAATTTGGGCAAAGAGAGAATAAAATAACCTAGTGAAAGAAAGAGAAATACAACATATTTATGAATAACTAGAAGTGAAAAATAATAAAACACCATACGCACTGCCACTAGAGCCATGAAGGGAAGAATAAGAGGAATGACATGGAAAAATATTTGCAAATATTCAAGAACAAAAATGTGGATGGTCCTTCCTTTGCTATATTAAAATGAAGCCATTGTTTTTTCTTTGGAATGTCTAACTTTGAATGAATGATTTTTAAGGATGCAAGAAATAGACTCTTCGATTGCTATGAAAGAACTGAGGGAATTTAATAAAAACTTGGGACTTCACCCACAACTACTAACATTGAAATCATCCTATTGACATCATCAATATTATCATGTATGTCATTAACATTTCCTCCACAACTCCTTGTTCGATTGTGTCTTTCAGGGTTTTAGAAATTTGGACGTAGAAGAGAAGGTGGCAAGCATTGTTTGTTAAACATGAAGTAGCAACCATGCAGGTGTATGTAGAGGTAACAACAAAGCCTTCAATTTTTGGTGTTTCTTCAGTCTTTGTTGGAAAAAATATAGCTCTAGGAGACATAGTGCTAGACCTAACAAAACTTAATATTCAAACTCCCAAAATGGGAAGCAGTCTTCATGAGGACTATGAAAATGTTACTGTAAAAAAGGTTGGTATCCTTAGGTATATAATTCCAAAAAAAATTGGGTTGAAGAATAAAAAAATGGTGGAACGAGGAAGCACATAAATAATTTTGAGGTTGGTGCATTGATCCATATGTGAGTGGTTAAAAAAAAAAACTAACATGAACCCAAAGCTTTCATGCACTGATGGAGTGGTAAAGCCTAAGATTTTGGATCTTTAATTAGTATATTTATGTTTGAATGTTAATTTAGACTAGCACAAGCGTTATTAAGCAAGCCTACTGATCCAAGGGATAAAACATATGCTAAAAATGTAAGTACTAAAAATCACTCGAAACTAATGCTAATTCGTAGTGCTCATCGTTTTAATTCCAACATAGCTTGAAGTGCCTCAATCTGACACTGTATGCCAAAGTTATCACGTTTTGAAGTTTTTGGCAAACAACTAAAAGTTAACTTGCATGGTTGACTAGGTTGCTGACTCGACAGGCCATACGTTGATGTCATTAGTTGACTGTGTAGGGTATGATGTCGGATGGGCCAATCTTATGCTGACATGTGGCAGGGTCGTACAAACTGGGTTGGAAGTTTGTGATTGGTTATTGGTTATTGAAGTGGCCCAATTACGAGGCGCCACGTGGCCCTTTGTTATTAGCCAAAAGTTTTGTAACAGGGCCAAAGGGCCTCAGTAGGGTTCGACCCCAATATCTCTTGGAGAGAAATACCACCATTTAATGTCATGCCACACCAATGGTTCTTAACGAGTATTGAAGCCTGATTATATTTAAACTCATACTGTTGGCACGTTTAAGGAAGGGCATGTGGAACTTGGCCATAGCCCCAGGTTTAATTGAACTGACATTACTAGGAGCACAACAGAGTGGGGTGGGCCGGGCAGTTAGCCCTGGCCCCTAGGCATATGGGAACCCACTTAACCAACGACAGGAGTTATGGTTGTGGGGGTGGGAGGATAGGCTCTAGTGCCCAGTCCCAACAGACAGGTAGAAACGACGATGAGAGTTATGCCGAGGGTGCAGGTGCGTAGTTTGCCCCCTGGCGACATGACGCCCACGTTCCCGAGAAGGAGCTAAGAAATTGACACCTAAGTCCTATTTGGTGTGCTTAAAAATGTGACATTTTGCACCTTTATCAGTAGGATTCACATTGAAAACACGCTAATTTGTCGCTTCACTGAACCGCCAAAGGAAATAAGCATTTCCTGGTTAGACATACTTGTTAATTTGTAGGACAGATAGTAGGGAAGTGGAGAAAGAGGCCTAACTTGGTCATTATTTAACCTTTTTGAGAAAAAGAAGAGCCTAGACAAGGGTTTTTAGGTGTTCTAAACATAATGAAAATATATCTTTTGCAATTTGAGCTATGTAAACTAATGTAATTTTAGATTTGAGAATATAATTTAAAGGCCCAACAATGGAAGTTGGACCCAGAGACGTAGCCCAAGAGGGGTGAACTCTGTCATTAAATTTTTGTTGGTGTGATGTTGTTCATGGTATATTTTTCTCTGTTTGATTTCTGAAACTTAAATAAAAACAATAATTTTATGTTCTTTTTCAAATTGATCCATTTCCCACAATACATAAACTTACTTGAAAACCTTTATGAAACCTTCAAGTTTTTAATTTCGAATCAGTTTGGTACCAGAGCATGGTTATTTTGAAGGTTTTACTGTGTTTGAAAGTGTTTTCAAAGTATGTGATTCAAATCTCAAGCATGAATTAGTTTCAAGAACCTGAAGTATTTCCTCCTAAAATAGGAATCAAACATGAGATTGATTTGTAGCAAGATGCACCTCTCCCAAACATTGGCATGTACAGAATGTCATTTTTGGGGAATGTAGAAATCAAGAAGAAAATACTAGAGTTTCTTGACAAATGGGTCATAAGGTGTAAAACATATGCTTATGGGTCTCCTATCATCTTGGTTCTAAAGAAGGATGGTACATGGCACATGTGTGTGGATTTTAGATCCACGAACAAAACCACGGTAAAGAATCAATATCCTCTTCCTCACATTGATGATTTTCTAGATCAATTAATAGATGTTGTTTATTTTCCTAAGTTAGATTTGAAAAGAGGTTATCGTCAGATAAGGATTTTTGAAGATTATATTTGGAAAATTGCTTTCAAGGCAAAACAAGTTTTGTTTGAGTTGTTAGTTATGTCATTTGGGCTTTGCAATGCACCTAAAACATTAATGAGAGTTATGAATGATGTGTTAAGACCATTCCTTGATGATTTTGTCATAGTCTACTTAGATGATTTTCTGATTTTCATTAAGACTCATGAAGAGCATGTAAAGCATGTGAAACAAGTTTTATATGTCTTAAAGAAAGAGAAATTGTATTTGAAGATGTCTAAGTGTGAATCTGGGAAAACATATTTGGTTTATTTGGGTTGTATTGTAGGAGGGGTTGAATTGAATATTGATCCCTCAAATGTTGGTCATTGTTAATTGGCCTAAACCCAACAATGTAACAGAAGTTAGGAGTTTTTTTTGCAGCAACCCAATATTGGAGAAAAATTATAGCTAACTGCTCACTCATTGCAACACCATTACATGCTTTGACAAGTGCGAAACAAGTATTTTAGTGGGGAGGCAAGCAGTAGAAAGCCTTCGATACATTGAAAGGGAAAATCAGTTCAACACCAGTTCTAGCACTTGCAGATCTTATGCAGTTATTTGAGATTCAAATTGATGCTAGTGATTATGCATGGGAGAGGTTTTGATGCAACCTGGTAGGTCTTTTTGTTATCATTTTGAAACCTTTAGCAATCTAGTAATAAATAATTGAACTTATTATAAAGACTCGTATGCTTTAGTACAAATCATGAAGAAATTGAAGCATTACTTGATGGGTAATGAAATGACTATTCATATCGACCATAAAAAATTTCAATATTTTCAATCGCAAACCAAGCTACAACAAGCTCGAAATTTCAAGTCACTACTACATTTGGCGGAAATTCCGACACTTGGTTCCGACGCTTTTGACCAAATGTCGGAAATTTCCCCAATTTTTTTCCATCCCGCTCGAAATCGTCGCTATACCGACGTTTATAGAAAAGTGTCGCAATACCGACACTTAGAAAAGTGTCGCCATTGCGACGTTTGGAGGAAGACGTCGCACTGGCGACACTATGGCCCAACGCGTCGCTATTGCGACGACTACAAGTGCGACACAATGTCTAAGTGTCGTAATTGCGACGTTTGGAGGCCTTCGTTGCAATAGCGACGCCTTTTCTGCCGTCGGTATAACGACACTTATATGCGCGCTAAATACAAATACGAAACTTATATGCACGCTACATAAAAATGATTTTATTGTTTCGTATCCGTCGCAATAGCTATATTAACGTCTGATATCACGCGCGCATCCGCCCTCCGCTCTTGCAGAACAGCATTCGCCCTCAGCTCTTGCAGAACAGAATTTTCCCTCAGCATTCGTCCTCAGCGTTCGCCCTCAGCCCTTGCAGAACAACATTCACCCTCAACTCTTGCAAAATGGTAAGTTCTTACTGCAAGCCCTTCCTCCTATAGTAGGGTTGACTCTATTTGGGTTTTTTTGGTCAATTCCATTGGATTGTGTTAGGCTGTAGGGTTCTCTCTAGATGTCAAGAATCAAGATTAAATACCCTCTATTATCTTCATCACCCAATACAAGATTTAAATTTTTCCCAAAGAAACGCTTATTAATTTTGCAGCCATTATTTCTCCCTGCTTTAAAAACCCTACATTTAAATGAAAACAAGCATTGCATTTCAACTACAAAAATCTATTAGTGTTCAAATGTACATGTGTGCTACATTAACGTCTGATATCACGCGCACATTCGCCCTCCGCTCTTGCAGAACAACATTCGCCCTCAGCATTCGCCCTCAGCTCTTGCAGAACAGCATTCGCCCTGAGCTCTTGCAGAACAGCATTCGCCCTCAGCTCTTGCAGAACAGAATTGGCCCTCAGCTCTTGCAAAATGGTAAGTTCTTACTGCAGGCCCTTCCTCCTATAGAGGGTTGACCCTACAGCCTAACCAAATAGCTCCACTTGAGAAAGCTTTTCATAATCTTGGGGCTGGATATACTGCAGAGCAAACAATTTTAGTTATCATTCGTGCTCCAATATATTAATATAATTTTTACATTGAACTGAAGAAAGGGAAACAAGAAAATGCTAGCCATCATACAATGCTTTGACATAAGAGTTTTGAGTGACATACTTGAAAAAAGAACTCATCGACTGATATTTATAATCATTTGAGTTATTCAAGTTAAACACAATGTCAAGAATCAAGATTCAATACCCTCCATTATCTTCATCACCCAATACAAGATTTAAATTTTTCCCAAAGAAACGCTTATTAAATTGGCAGCCATTATTTCTCCCTGCTTTAAAAACCCTACATTTAAATGAAAACAAGCATTGCATTTCAACTACAAAAAACTATTAGTGTTCAAATGTACATGTGTGCATCACTTGTGTAGGGTATTCCTTTTCCACTTTCACATTATCCAAGAATGTGTGCAGTATAGTTCATATTTTTTGTGATTTAGATTATCTTGAAAAAAGAAAGGTAAATTATTTCCCATGGAAAAAGAAGGTTTTCCCTTTTTACTACTGGAAATGGTACAACAAAGTTCCATTTCTACCCAAAACTCCTATGAAACAGGAACCAAATAAAGGCCATGTCCTCAATGGACATCATTTGGCTTTGAAAATGGCCATTGCACCGTGTTATTTCTTATATTACATCACGATAGTTTCTTAGGTCATTTCTTGTTTCTTGAGATGAAAAACAACCAAAGAAATTGTGAAGATCCTTTTAAGAAATAAATGACCATTTCTCAATCATATCTCAACTATTTTTTATTTTATTCAATGGTTGCTTACTTTGAGAGAAATTTGACACTTTTATGAGGAATATAACATAAAAACACAAAATGGGAAGGAATTGATGAGGTAGATGACCTTTAGTTGTTGTCAATTAAGAATTGATAATACACGATGCATGTTCCGTACTACAAACTAGATTCCTTCCTGGAGTTAGGACACAGAGTATTGAATCAAAGTTGTAGTTTCTAACTTCTTGTATTGGTTCATCAATCTTGAAATTCAGACATCGCATGTCTTCATTGCTTCATGTTTGAATAATTTGCATCATATCGTACAATAGGAAATTAGGAATTATGATTATTATTACTTTATGGATCTGTTAAGTTACTTTTAAGTTTGCATGGTTTAGTGTGAAATTATTCTAGTCTCCAAACACATATAATCAAGGAATTATAACGTGATTTCAAACATTAAATATCAACAAAATCGTTTAAAGGATATTGAAAGGAAAAAGGTGATGGAAGATAGAAAGTGCCTTACTTAAATTCTCTAAGGATTTTTCAATAGTTTCTCCAAAAGCTTCACTTCAAGGCCCTTCAAGATCGTCTCCAACAATGCTATACCATCAGCTTCAACAATGTTGCTCCAAAAAATGTCCTCAAGGTCTTCACAACAAGTTTACTAGAAGTTGCTCCAACAATATATTCAATAAGGTCTTCATTGTCAACTCGTCTCTTGTTTGGGTGCCTTAATGTGCAATGACATGTTTCTAGGATTGAATTCAATGCAAGGCATATTTGAAACTCTAACTTTGTCGTCCGATGTCTTATTAGAAATTATTTCAGTTTTCATTTTGTGTTTTTAAGTTAGATATTGTTTTCAAGTTTTTACATTTATAATTTTATTGCAATGTGGCAGACTGATGAGAGCAGTGCAGGAACAACCCAGAGACAGGATGATCGCGGAAAGAGGCCAGCGGAAGAACATGTAAAGTGCCAGCATTGCTCTATCTTCAGGTATTTTAGTTATTTAAATAATTGAAATAATATTAATTTTGTTCAAATATGCAGACACCTAGACATGGTATGCCTGATGATTCCCTCTTTGAGGAAGAGCTTTCTTCATCCCAATCTCCAGTGTTCTTGTTGCGAAAAAAGGCACGAGATGCAAGGTCGAAATTTAATAATTTGATAGACGCACCTCAAACACCTGAAACAGAAGAGAAGATAAAACAACTTATGAGCCAACTAGAAAGATATCAGGTAATAATAAAAATTCAAAAGGATATATTTTTTGTTCTGCATGAGATGAATTGTGATAGTTTGATTTTTAATTTTTACATTGACTAAACTAACAAAAAGTTCTTTTGTATGTAGCGTCTTCTGGCATTTGCTGAACCCGGTGTTGGTGGTAGTGGGACACAAGGGCAAGAGATTGCCCAACAACCCTCTCGGACACCTTCTACTCCTTTAGGTGCTAGCCAAGAAACACACCCTGCCCAAGCTGACACCCAGCCAACTGCTGAACGTGTTGGCAATGATGAGGCTGATATGGCCAGCTACATTATTGCGTTTCCTGGAGCTACACGTGTCAGCTCCACAGGGACCATTAATGGCACGTTGTTGGTGAACGATGAGGGTGTCCCTATAAAGCATGTACAAATCCCAGGTAAATTTTAATATTTTAACTATTTCATGTACTTTATCTAAAACATATTTATCATGATTTTTATTTTTAAATTAATGATAATATTTTTTTTTTTCTGTGTAGGAAACAATGAGTTCTACAGGTATCTGGAGAGCCATGCGTTGGTAATTTTTGGCCCAACCATACGCACAGGGTGGAATTCCCAGAGTTCCAACCTGAAAAAAGAACTTCTAGATTATCTAGAAACCCTTTTTGGGGTCGGCATATTTGACAGAACAGCGGTGGCTCGGGTAGCTAGCAAATATTTGAAATATACCAGGGACACCTATAGGACGCAAATTGAAATTTAACCCTAGATATGAGCGTCCTCTCACAGTTCCAGAGAGTGAGTGGAGAGCACTCATCCATGACGGAAAAGAGAAAAGGGCAAAGAAAGAAGGAAAAATACCAACTGGACCCACAAGGTAAATTACAACTTTAATTCAATAGCTTTAATTTTATCTATGTCTAAAATAAAAGTGTGCTACATCATATCTGACTTTAATCTTTTGATGCTAGGTTGCTTGACACCTCAAAGGCAACCAAAGCTAGGATTGAAAAAAAGGGCCATCACAAGCTAGGCCAGGGCAGCTACTTGAAATTGGCCGCAAGAATTGTAATTAAGTAGCTAAACATCTTATAATTAATTGTATCACCTTCCAACGTTTTTGTAATCCTATCAAATATGATTAAAAATACACAATCATATGTAATGTAGGGTGATGACTTCGAAACATAAACTACAGAGGAAGATAAAAATATCGCTTTCCATTTCGGCTATCAAGCCGTAGTTGAACGTTGCATAAGCTTGGGGCAGGTCCCAAGATCCAGAATGCCTGATAAGGTAAAACATTAACCTTTCAATATGTTTGTTTTCATCCATAAATTTAATGTCTAAAAACTTTGTTTAAATCAGGGGAGCAACACTACCGACGACGCAAATAACCCAATTTTAGAGCCAAATGTAGATGATCCTCACGTGCAACCTGATCATTGTAGTAGGGACCAGGCCGACAATGATACTATCAGTGAGGGCCGTGACGGTAATTAATTTCCACTTATAATTTTTTCTAATTATACCTTGATGGTTGTCCTTATAACGTTTTTGTTTAAATGACAGAGAATGTTTCCCTTGAGGATCTTACCACCAGAGAGGAAGATAGGGCAACAGTCCCAACGACGACAACTGGTGCACCAGGTAAATAATCTCATTGCAATTTTTTTTATTAATATTACCGAACTAGTTCAATGATATTTAAAAAATGACAATTAAAATTTAATATTATCTGTTTTTTTAGGCGATGCCCCGTCACTGGATGAGACCAGACATCGTGACTACGCAACTAGGTCAGCGGCGACAACTGGTGCACCAGGTAAATAATCTCATTGCAATTTTTTTTATTAATATTACCGAACTAGTTCAATGATATTTAAAAACCGACAATTAAAATTTAATATTATCTGTTTTTGTAGGCGATGCCCCGTCACTGGATGAGACCAGACATCGTGACTACGCAACTAGGTCAGCGGCGACAACTGGTGCACCAGGTAAATAATCTCATTGCAATTTTTTTTATTAATATTACCGAACTAGTTCAATGATATTTAAAAACTGACAATTAAATTTAATATTATCTGTTTTTGTAGGCGATGCCCCGTCACTGGATGAGACCAGACATCGTGACTATGCAACTAGGTCAGCAGTGCGGGTCGAAAGGCATGAAACAGGAGCAGAGCATGATGATATTGATGATGTAATTAGGAGCTTTAAAAATAGGAAGAAGAAAAAAAAAATTCGATAATGTAAAATATTGTATTATTATAAGACAAACGTTACCAATGACCATACTTGGAACGTTTTTTGCGTTATATAAAAAACTCATTTATCATACTATTTTTATGTCAAGCATTAATTGCAATGTTTCCTTGCGTAATTTTTGTCGAATTGTTTTTTTATTAGTTATTGAATATTTTTTTTTATGCTCATGAAAGTAAAAAATGAAATATAGATTGGGTATTGGGGAATTGAGAGTGATGTGAGGGGGGAGGGGGAGGGGCCATAAGAGCTTCCACCTTCACGTGGTTGGCCCTGTTTAGTAGAGAATAATTTATTGGAGCAATTTAATCTTGGAGCAAACCTCCCTCGATCCAGCGTAGCAACAAAAAAGTCACCGTTGACTTAGTTGCTACTCTTTCAGATCGTGGGAGGCTTGTTCCAAGTTCATGCGACTCCAATAAATTGTTCTTGAAACGAAGAGGAGCTTATTCAAGTATGTTTTGACATTTTCAACATATGTTCTAATATTATCATAAGAATGCATCTTAGAGTAAAAATACTACATCAATTACTTGTATTTATTGTATAGATAATGATGGATTTTGATTGACTTGGCAGTGCAGGTACAAATCCTCTTGCATCATGAGTAATACAACTTGTCAACCAGGGTCATGTCCAGGATATTTTTTCTTGTGCGCTTGACCAGGTTCGTAATGTCACATTTTGTAAGTTCCTTTACAGTTCATAATTCAATATTAAGCTTGTTCATGATTATTATCTAGGTTTTTTGTATGTGTTTTTTAATCTATTTGATTGTAAGAAACTCTGCATGTTTCCTGTTGTTCACTATGATTTCTCCCATTACCACTCCCAGGATGAATCTTACTTTATTGTTACATAGGTTACTTTATTGTTACTATGATTTCTCCATTTACGATTTCATAGGTTACATCATGTAAAGTTGTCAATCTCTGGTTGGTGATGAGCTTTAGTTCTCCAAATTTGGGGCTTTTCTGATATTTTCTCCCTCATGTCATTCCTGCATCACCTCGTTGTTTGAGCATGCCAATTGTCTACCACTTGTACCAATTGGCACATGTCAATCCCCGAGTGGTGCCACATTTCACCTATTTTCAATGAGAGTTTAGGGTTTCTCTAACATATCTTCAGAAATTCGATTCAGTGCTTGCTTGAATATTGTCACATAATACTCATGGTTTGGATTGATGAGCATGTTCTGAATGGTTGGTTGATTCATAAGAACCACCCATATAGTCATCTTGAGATATTTCGGAAGTTTTCTCGGGTTTCCTTTTTCACCGTTTCTAGTGGGTGGGATGGTGTGGGGTGATCCATCAATACTGGTGCTCTTGTAGTAGGGAATTTGTTTTTGGGGATATAAAGGAGCATTTGATGTAGATATCCCATTGGATTCATTCATAGATGGGCACGAGAGGTCAAGAATTTAAGTTGAAAATATGCAACCTCTAGCATGGCAACCTGAAGGCTGCGAGAGACACTCGTTAAAGATTGTTTTGTGGTGGCCTTAATATAGTCGTGATTTCTTTCTATTATCTTAATGAAAATATATAGTCCGGTCTCATTAAAATGAGGATTGTGGTTGTATTTCTCTTTGGTTGTTTCTCTCTTAATGCTCCAGAAGTTGCCAAAATTTGCGATAGTTGTTTAGTTTTCCTGTTACAACTTAAAAGTGGTTTTTAGCAATGGGAGTCATGTTTTTTAAGGTTCATACTAATATGAAGATCTTGTAATTCTATATTCAGGATAAGAGAAGATGGCCTCTGCTTTGGGCAGTATGACAACAATTTCCACATCTACCTCATTGGATAAAAATGGAAAGGGGAAGAAGTTGGGTGCAATGTTTGATAATTATGGCAGACAATTGTCTTCTCTTTCAGTTTTTTCACCCATTTCCTTTAATCGCTCAAGCAGAAGAGGGACTCTGAGATTACGCGACAGAGAGAAGGTAGTTAATACAAGAGCTATGGACAAGGAGTTATACTTCAACAAGGATGGCTTAGTGACAAAAAAATTGCAGGTCAGAGAAAAAAATATGTTTAAAGGAAGGTCCCCTGCACGTGAAACTTCATTGCGGTGGATCTTTCCTTGTCCACTTATATTCGATTTTAATGTGTTATTTTAATTTTTCATGGAGGGTTGTTATTTTAGATGTGTGCTCTAGTTTTCTTTTTAACGTTGTCTTAGTTCCCCCTCTTAAATGTCTTAAATTTGGTAGGCATAATTTGAAAACTCAAAGGTGAAAGGAAACATATTTGTTACCCAGTGGTCTAAAAGGAAAGGGTTATGGCTGAGTCAAATTTTATTGTTATTGACAGTGTAATGAAATGTATCTCAATGCTATGGTTTTGGCCTTTTTATTGGTTGAATTAGAGGACCCAGTTGAAAATATTGGGGCCAAGTAGGCCGGTTTTCCTTTTTGCTGATGGTTTGGTGTATCTAATTGAATTAGTTGCCTAAGGTATTTTTGGTTGCAAACTCCTTTTCATTTTTCATACAGTATTGGTCTTGTGGAATACATTTGATTGTGTGGTCTTGTTAGATCTACAACATTTGTAGTTGTTTAGTCTTATGGCCGAGGTGCACTTTTATTATGGAAATAGTTGATGCAATATTGTCATTTAATCCTTACTGCAGGGTAGCATGTTGAGAAGTTTCTTGTGAAACATTTGGTATTCAAAATGACACTTGATCCTATATAGCACTATGCACTTGACTTCAAAATTCATATTCAAAGTGTGCCAGACAATTCTTGCAAAATTTCAAATATTTATGTTGTTTTAAACCATTATCTTTTTCATGTATTGGATGCTGAAAATGTGAAAAAGACTTTGGTATGAAACCAACTGGTGAATAATTTCCAGCAAAACAACCACTTCCAAGACATGATTTAGAAGTAGAACATATGTAATTATGAAGCATAGAAAGATATCCTTGATGCATTGTCAATGTTTGGCTAGGGTTATTTTTGGAGAAAATAACTCCTTATTCCTAGAATAGTGATCTTCAATACAAGTAAATGCCAGAGAAGAGAGATCACCGTGTGACGCAAAAAAACTGAAATTGGACCCCCAAGGAGAGCTGGTGTGTCTACAATCGCTCTGTCAGCATTTTCCCTTGGTTTACCTCGTTCTTTTCCTCCAGCCTGAGTCTTAATTGACTTCTTCTTTCTTCGGGTTTATTTATCAAATTCGTAGAATTTGATAAATAAATACCATCCACAATGGTTGGACTTTAATTTATATTCCCGACTTTATATTATCTCCAAGCCTTATAACCAATGTTTAAATTTCAATACTTTGTATTTATACTCCACGTTTCTTTTTAAATAAATAACTTGTAATGAACTTTCGGCTCTATATTTCACCACCCAGCCTTACAACAATCACGCTCCAGACTTATGCTAATTATCCGCCAATCGTTTAATTAAACAATTTCATTATACTCTGGCCCCACCTATATATATCAATAACCAATCAAACACTCGTATCGTACCTAGCTATCCTCCGCACACCTTAGTTAACCTCCGGGCAAGTTCAACGTGCGACCACCGTTCGATGGCCCTTCTCCAAATCAACGACTCTTGGCAATTTCGCTCGGCTTCCAATGTCGGGCTTTAACGTGCGATGGCGCGGGTTAAACGGTGGTTTTCCTGGGGTCACTTCGCCACGTGTCGCTTTCCCTATGGAATCGCTCGCGAATAGGAAATACCGCCTACTCCGCAAAAGCGGTGCGATATGGGCAACCCGCTTTTGTGATTCCGCTCGTGGTTTTGGTACAGGGCTTGACCACGGGTGCAAGTCTGGTTCCGCTATCCTTTTGTTTGTTAACTCATGCCCAATCCTCGGGTCAGGTTCCGAAAGCACAACAATCTTGTCTCTTTATTAAGCGGGATTTTTATATTTGAACAGTGTTCACGACCTCGGTTCTCTACACAGACCTCGCCTTCGGGTGGGGTGAGTTCACAGGGTTATCCAACAATTTACGGGAATTCAAAGACAGAAGAATGGAATTATCAGTACCCAATCGCCTCATAGTTAAACAATTCTTCACAATTAGCAGTTCGAGATAATTCAATGGCAACTAAGCTTGGAAATCATTTAACTGGAAACAATTGTTCACACACAGAGGTTTATCGCAGAAATCCCCTCTCTACTCTCCTCTTCCCTCTCTACTTTTATTCATCCGAGGAATTACAATTTATATACATAACATATGGCTCTTCGGTTCCTCTAAGAGGACCGTTCTAGAAATCAAAAGGTCTAATTATAATAATTCAACTAACTGAAACTGTTCGACTCCTACAACTCTAACTAGTCTAAGTAATACAGTCAGCTGAGGTATTGACACCTAGCTGTTACAACTCAAATGTTTTCGAAACCTCCTAGCCACAACATGTGGACAAAACCTCCTACATTGCTGGCTAGTGCCTAATGCCCCTGCATCATCGTGTGACATAAACCTATTAACAAAAGTGAACATGGAATGATTATTAATTATGGCATACTAAGTTGTCAGTGATTTTGACTATTTGTCTTTAACATGTAAAAATGTTAAATTCCAAACTTACATCATCATGGTATTTTAGTAGATGTGTGATAGGTAGTATGATAGTATCATAGTACCATTCTTCCTTGAGGAACCCACTTCATCCATTAAGATTGCTTTTCTAAAGAGTAACATTGTAGATAACCTTAAAAACATTTGTTAACTATTTTTGTTCGACCATTTGATTGTGTTTGATATGTAGAACTCATGGCAGCTAGTGTTTCTCCACTCATATTAAATAATTATTTCCAAAAGTTTCTTGTTACTATTACTTTAGGAAAACCATGAAGACGATGAATTTCTTTCATGGACACTTCTGCCACTTGGCTTGTTGTTTATGTACTTTGAGCTCTACAAAAAAAATCTACAAATTTGTCTATATAAATGACCACAAAATGTAATACTTACCTTTATATTTCAGTAACCCTATAATAAAGCCTATTGATATATCTTCTAGTATTTGAATATGTATGTGGAATGGTTGAAGTAACCCTAGAGATTTTACTATCTCTCTTTTATTTATTATGCAAACCTGACCTTCTCTTACAAAATTTTGAATATCTTTCTTCATTCCTTCCAAAAATATATATTTTGATCCTTTGAGATGTTTTAAGGAACCCTGCGTCCTACCATCAGAGAGACATGGGACTCCCTTAATATTTTTTTATTCAAATATGCTTGCGTGCATAAAAATATTCTACATTTGCACCAAAGTATATCTCTTTCACTCCCAATGCTCCATAGAGTTCATCCCATCCTTTATAAATTTTAGTTTTTGTTTAGTACTATTGTCATTTTTCCATTATGGAAAGCTTCTTCTAGCCACCTAGGAATAGAAAATGTAATTGGATATAAATTTGAGGCCTCTTATATTTTATAAAGAGCATCATGTGCTAAATTTTCCTTACCCTTTTTGCAGATTATCTCAAAATTAAAACTTTTCATTTTTTCTCCTCATTTTTGTTAATCTTCCAATGAAATCCATAGCTTCAAAAAATACTTTATGCTATCATGGTATATCTTGACTTTAAAGTACCTCCTAGCGATATACTATTCCCATTTTTTATTGCATGTAATATTGCTTCCATTTATTTTTCATACGTAGATTTCACCAAATATTTTCTTTGAATTCCTTGCTTTTAAAACCCAATGATATCCCTTATTGTGTTAATGTTACGTAAATTCCTTGTCCTAGTGCCTCACACTCTACTATGAATGTTTTACCAAAAGTAGGTGCAACCGATGTTGGTGTAGAAGACATGGCATCCATTAAAAGAGAGAATGCCAAAGTAGCCTCATCATTCCATATAAATGATATTTTATTCAAGAGATTGTGAGTGGACTTGAAATGCATGCATAATTCTTAAAAAATGATCAATAATATCATGTAAGTCTAAAAATCTTCTAAGAACCTTGATTTTCTTAGGAATAGGTCATTTTGTAATAGCTTGCATCTTTTGAGGCTCCAACTTCACTCCTTCCTTTAAAACAATATGAACCAAATACTTGAATTCTTATTTCCCAAAAGCACATTTGGATATTTTCACATAAAAATGATTGTTCTCAATAATTTATATAACTTTTCCACATGTTTACTAGTGTGGTATTCCCATGATTTATTATAAATATGTGTATTATAAAAGAAAACCAACACAAATTTTATAAGATGGGATCAAACAAAATTGTTCTTAAGTCGAGCCCGCCAGACTTCAAACGGCTATAAACCATAATTCAAACCAAATTCGCGTTCCAAAATAGCCTGCTGACGTCGGCCAATTTTGTGACGCGAAAACCAAATGAATTTCGCCCTAATCTTTTTCGGGTCCGAAGTTGGCTGGCGTACGGAGGGAGAGTTGTGACGCGAATTTCTTATCAAATTCGCCCTAATATTTTTCGGGTCCGGATTTCCACTGCGCGAGCGGCCCAAACAAATATCCGCTCCTATCCCTCTGTGAAGAAACCATCGTACATGCTGACATCATCAATCAAAACCCGCCACCCTTTTGACTTTGTAAATAAAACAAATTGCGTCTGCGTCATTTTCATTGTTCCGTGCGCTAGCCAGTCTTCCATGCAAAAAAATTCAAAAACCAACTGTTAACGCTTGCTGACCGTTACCTTGCTGAAGAGAATTGAAGTCGAGTATTTCAGGGTTCTTCTGTCATAACCAGCGCCTGTTTAAACACGTTTCATTTCCCGTAAATAGGTATTTATTCCAATTCCCCGCTAAACTCTCTAAAAAAATCCCGGTTTTAGTTTTAATTCTGCACTAAGGTCTGAAAAGAAGTTCAGTTTGGTCTTTTTTGTTCCCAGAACTGCAATTATATTCGCAAAACTGGTAATTGTGCCCCTTTTCCACAAAAACCCCGAAATTCCATTTCTGAATCCACAAGAACCAGAAATGGAAGTTCCTGTAGCTCTGAATGTCGTGCCCATCAATGCCCCTCACAAGGAATTGGATTATTTGCCTTTAGCCGATATGGATTTTCAAATTAAGGACTTGCGTCTCAGTGAGAATCCTCTTCGAATATTTTGCCGCTGCAGAGACAATTATTTGAATGGTTCTGACATCTTTGGACTTTTGGAATAAAATCTTCCTATGTACCTTCTCCCCTCAGTCCATATTTTTCCTGAGTTAATCCATTATTGCTACGCAAATTATGATCCCAACCAACGAGCAGTTTTATCCCCAAGTCAAAATGTCCTTTTCCCAATAACTGCTCAGTCCATAAATGAAATGCTACAATTCCAACCTGGTAAAGCTCTCACTCCCCTGTCCATGGTTGAATTACTTGAGAAATCTACTAAGTTATCCCATGAAGATTTAAACCGCCTATGCCAAACCTTCATGTTACCAGAGCATCAACCTAAAAACCCTCCCCCTTATGGTTATGCTTTCTTTACTGATGAGGGTAGAGTTATTTTAAACATGATATCTTCCATAATGGGCTTCAATACTAGTGAGTATGTTGATCACTTAACCCTAGTATTGTTATCCATTTTTACCCCTGGACAGCCTCCTGCTGTCAAGTACGATTTTGCATCTTATATTGCTGACAAAATCCATGATCAGCTCATGAGATTTGAGAATGAGAGAGTATTTAAGTATTCTTCTGTCATATATCATCTCATGATTTACTTTCAGTCAGAAAATTTCCCTTTTTATGTTAAGAAACTTGATGCCAAAGGGAATCCTAGGTCAGTCATCTTTTGGTCTGCCATTACTCACAATTCCTCTGATTCTCCTTATTCCCATAATGAGTTTGTCGACCTTTTTGTTCATCCTGCAACTACCTTGTTGACAGGAGTCTCTCCTCCTAGAATTAACAATGAAATCAAGAAAATCCTTCAGCTCTCAAAGCAGTACAAGATAGGTGACTGGTACCTATATCAAAACTACACAGAGATTAGGATATATGGATGTGAATTATGCCCATTCAAACTACCCAAGTATGTCCCAATGAGACTCTTTGCATTAGAATATTTCAGGCAGATGAATAATTCAGATATAATTCATTTTTGCAATGCAAAGAAAAAGGCTCAACTCAGGATCAAGAGCCAATTAGGTCCCTTCATTTGTAACTCTAGGGAAGCTGGAAAAGAAGTCGAAAGGATTTTAGAAGACTATCTCAGACTACAAAAGAGTTTCTACTAGGTGCCTTGTGATCCAAACAACTTTATCTGTGATAGAAGAATGTAAAATAAACAGTCACCATACATCCATCAAAGAATCCCAGAAATAGAACAATATGCTAATATGGATGAATGGAAAGAAGGGACATTGGTTGAAAATGATAGTGAGCAGGTCAATGTTGAAAATGTAATGAAAGATCTTGAAAAGATACTTGACCTAGAATCTTTTGGACAGGTGCAGGGATCTTCTTCAGCCAGGACTTTACAACAAAATTTGCAGGAGATTAGTACAGTAGCAGTAGAATCTAAAGGAAAAGAAAAGGAGCCCGATATACAAATAATTGAAAAATTCATAATGACAGCGCAACCAGAGACTTCTAAAGAACAAGGTCAAGGAAAAATTCCTCCTACTCAGATCAGTGAGCCAGAAATTTCTATTTTACAAACTCCTCTAAATATAGAAAAGGGAAAAAAGAGAGAGGCTGAAACAACTACTCCTATTGGTGGCTCTTCTGAACAGCAAGATGTTAAAAGGCATAAATTAACTCCCCTTCCAGAAGATGAATCATTTCAGGAAATCCCTGACAGCCAGGGAAGAGAAGACAGTCAGCAAACAGATACAGGTAGTGGGACATCCACTAATTTTCAAAAACAAGGAATACAGAGGCAACAAAGTGCAGAAATATCTTCTTTCAAACCTCCAGTAAAAACTGCCTGGGACATCAAAAGAACATTCATCAATATAAAGGCCAGGAACGATCCACTTAGACTTAAAGTGTACAACCAATATTTGAAGATGGCTCCAAAAAATCAAGAAAGATTGATGTCAGCTTATGACATCCAACAGGGTAAGATGTTAATGAGCCATTTGAAGCCCAAGGTGCAGCAGCCTCAGACAGCTGCAGATTATGTTAGGACTAATTTTGAAGTCTTAGCAAAGGATATCCATCCTTTAGATCAAATTGAGCTACACAAACAAACAGGTGAGATGATTTATTCTACTCTGACAGATAAATCAATGATGACCCATAAGTTGCAGGATTCTTTGGATAATACTAATACACAGTTGCAGCTTGAAAAAGCCTCCTCCCAAGCTAAGGATGATAGAATCAAAACTTTAGAGGAAATAATCATTGGTTTGGGTCATAATCCTAAAGATGTGAAAGGTATTGAAGCTTTGATCAAGAGAAAGGATGATGATATTGCAGCTCTGAGAAAACAATTAAAGTTACCGGCCTCAAGACATCCACAGACTGCAGAAATCATCAAACAAAATTCTGAGGAAGAACTAATGGATTTGCTCTTAAAATTGAATAAGCAACTTACTGCAACTGAAAAAGAGCTCGAGAATGCATTAAAAGATAAGCAGGCAAATATTCTAGTATCTACAGCAGGAGTAGTGACAGGTACAGCAACAACAGGTCAGCTAGCAGAATTGTCACAGAGCAACACTGCAAATTTGAACACTGATGAATTAACAAAGTCAATGGAAGATATGAACATTCAGGCCATAGAGCTTCACAAAACAAAGGAACAATTGGCCAGTCTAGAACATAAATATGATCTTTCAAAAATGAGTGTTGCTGATAAAACAAGAGAAGTGAACAAATTAGAAAAAACAGTCAAAGCATTGGAAAAGGATCTCACATTGGAAAAACCTTTAAAAGAAATAAATGAAATTCTTTGGGATAGTATCATTCAATCAATAAAGGATGTTTGGTCCTCAATTCAGATAATGGATGAACATAATAACTTAGTTAAATTGGCTCTGGATGAGATTGAGATATCAAGACAAGAGTTGGGAAATATGCCAGAAGAGGCCAATAGACTTATACATTTTTTGAATACTCAGACTAAGAATCAACTTGCAGAAATTGGTATTCAGGACAGGACCGAAACAATTCTGGAAATAAAGAGAGTTTTTACTAAAAGAACTCTGGTACAGAATTTAGAACGAAGGTGCTCAAATATGCAAGAAGAAATCATTGCCTTCAGAGAAAGATTGAATATTTTGTTAGATAGGGATTTCCCAGTCCTATAGTTGTAGAAGATAAGCTAATGGACCTTGATATTTATGTTGAAAAATTGGAAAAATATGTTGATAATCAAGCTAGTTCTTCAACCAGTTCATCAACAGCAGCATTGCCTACAGGGAAAAACCTTCATGACAGATTGGAGAATTTATTTTATCTTGAGCATGAAGTAAATCATTTGTTCCCAAATCAGCCTGATTTCTTCAGATGTACTGAGGCCGATGAAACACTAAGAAAGTTGCAAAGGACCAGAGTGCCAGAAGTTCAATGGTGGGAAGAAATGATGGAACTTTTGTAAAAAATTATCCTTACATAAATTTTTGCCTATTTACCACAGTATATCATGATAAAAAGGATAAAAGGATGAACAAAGGTCAAAGAGTATCAGAGCAGTTAAAGAGTATCAATTAAAGAGGTCAAAGAGTAGCAGTTAAAGAGTATCAGATTGTCGATAATCTCCATGTGGACCGTTACTGGGTTTTATATCAAGTCCCTGTATGTGACATGGGGTATTTTTCTATCACTGTCCGGGGTGGGACTTCCACTTTTCTGGATGGATATTTGGGTTCCAATCTTCAGATGTGAAAATGTAATGACTTCATGGACTGTTTTACTTCATATAATATATTCAAAACAACATTTTTTCTTTTGTGAAAAAAAAATGATTAATGTTTATCACTCTGCCTTCAAAACTAGCGATGCTGGTCTATGTTGCTGGTTTATTGATATGGTCTGATGGTCTTTTTATATTTTGGACATATCACACTCCTCACATGATTAGCGTTTTTCTCTGTTTAAGGATTTTGGGTACTTTAATTTGTATTTGGAACAATGGACGTCGGTACTCTATCTGTTGTTTTACTATTCTACATACTGCTATTTCACTTTCTTATAGATGCCTTGGGCATATTTGGATGCTTTCTCAGATTGTCGATAATCTCCATGTGGACCGTTACTGGGTTTTATATCATGTCCCTGTATGTGACATAGGGTATTTTTCTATCATTGTCTGGGGTGGGAATTCCACTTTTCTGGATGGATTATTGCATTCAAATCTTCAGATGTGAAAATGTAATGACTTCATGTACTGTTTTACTTCATATAATATATTCAAAACAACGTTTTTCCTCTTTTAAAGTTTTTTTTTTTTTTTTTTTTTTAAATTGAACCTTCCGTCGCAATTCCGACGTCTTGTAAGTGTTGGAATTGTGACATATTAGAAACGTCGGAAGAGCGACCTTCAAAACGTCAGACCACATTTCGTCGTAATTGTGACAGTTTACAGACATCGGAAGAGCGACGTTCAAAACGTCGGACCACATTTCGTCGTAATTGTGACAGTTTACAGACGTCGGAAGAGTGACGTTCAAAACGTCGGACCACATTTCGTCGTAATTGTGACAGTTTAGAGACGTCGGAAGAGCAACGTTCTAAACGTCGGACCACATTTCGTCGGAAGTGCGACAGTTTAAAGCAGTCGGAAGTGCGACGGATTGGGAAACGTCGGAAGAGTGACGCTTGTTTGGAAGCGACGGAAAAGTGTCGATATTGCGACACTTTTTAGTTGTGTCGGAACTGTGACGGTATGGTAAACCACGGTTTGCCCGCCCTCTAACTGTCGCTCTTGCGACGACAATGTGTCATAATAGCGACGATTTGGCCGTCGGAATTTCCGCCAAATTTTCTAGTGAGTGGATGGGATTCATACAACAATTTCATTGTAACCACCCTCATCCCACATTTACCCTAGTTAACCTGTCCGCTGGGAAGAACATGTCACGAGGGGATACTATGATGTGATTCAACTTCCTAGGTCACCTTAAGGAAGTGGAACCGACATAAAACCACTAATTTGACCTTCCACACATACAACAAAACCTTCAGGAGCCAACCAACCCTTCCAGGTGGAAACTCCCTGAGACAACTCACCATTTCACTGACCTAGACCCTCAGTCGCTCCCATGACAAGACCTGCAAGCGACTGAGGCCTTCTAGTCGCTCCCACAAAAAGGCATGCCAATGAGTTTCAAATTTTCCATCTAGCTATGTGCCAACCACCCCAGATACTGTGCCACTTTTTTAGGGCCAAGACTCAGTCCATTGGCCAAAACTTCATGAGAACTTCAGGAATGATAAATAACATGGGGAAAAAGATACTAATTCAAAATTTTATACAAACACTCGATATTATCCCTACTAGCCATGACAGGCATTTCGTCAAACATGTCACAAATATGCAATCTATAGGTCATAAAAACAAATCTGAGCATAGGGGTCTCATACTTATTTGAGAATTGATAAGAAGCATTGATGCATTATCACAATAGTTTCATTATCATATATTAGTTCATATATACTTTTCATTCATTTTCTAATGAAAAAATGATGAGAGCCATACACCAAGTCTATCATGAAATATAATCATAACCAACATATAAACAATAGAAATAACAAGGATATAACAACCATAATCACTACATGAGAAGGTATATTTACCCTTCAAGTACAAGAGGGAAAGAGATATTATTAACATGTGTAAAATGCAACCAGGTTTGGAACTTCCACATACCACTAGACCATAGACTAGCATGAACAAAATATTTCTTTCAGCCAGTCACCCCCATGCCATATCCCAAGTATGAATGCGGGATCTCAGTAATAAACCAAACAATACCAAACTAGGGATTCCAGAGGCCAAAACACCTCAACCGTCAACTAGTGATTCCACCTCACGGTCGGACATCAATAACCATCACCAGATTGGTCTCTACGCAAGCTGTCTGGGGCTTGAGAGAATTTTTTCCAACCATGGCTTCGAGGGCTAGTAACTCAACCCATAACTTTCATTTAGATTCTAAAGCGTTTGTCCAACAAGGGCTTCCAGGACTAGTAACTCAACCCACCAAGGGATTCCAAAGAGTTTTTCAAACCAAGGATTCCAGGACTAGTAACTCAACCCAATTTATTACATGGCTTCAAGAGTGTTTGTCCAACCAAGGCTTCCAAGAACTAGTAGCTCAACCGACAACCTAAGGAACATGAGAACCAACCAGAAAACAAAATGAAAGGAATCCACAACACTATGGATATCAAGGAAATGGAAATGGCTAGGAAAAACCACTATCTACCCAGTAATCCTCAATTCCAATGAAAAATCATAACCACTAAATCACATGCATATGTCATGCATGCCAAAACTACCAAGAAAGTTATACATGCAACTCGGTACCTGCAAGAAAAACCCATTGTAGCTGATGATCCTGATGTCATATTGTGCTTTCCTACTCTTCCTTTTCTTTCTTGATCCAAATCCCAAGTATGCCACGCTCCTCCAAGAGTGCTCCAAGAAAAATATAAGTGTCCAAGAGTATGAGAGAGAGTGAATAGAAGAGAGCTCCAAAACTAAACTGATCAAAAGCTAAACCAACAAAAGACATGAAATGATCCTCAAAAGTATTTTTATTAATGAGGCCTTTATTTTCTTCATTTTTTTATTATTTTCCTTTATTTTACTTCTCACATGCAACATGTACCTTTCACCTTCCATTTCTCCTATTTTCCATTATTTTCATAAATAAAATGCCAATAAATGCCTCATGCCTTTCTAAACCTTTGTCATTGCCTTTGCCAATTTCCATAGCCATTAATTAATCACAAGTGATCCCTGTCACCATGTTTTTTTCCCAACATTCAGCTTGGAATATGTTGTTAGCCTCTCTCACAAAACAAATAATAAATCCAAACATTAATTAATTAATTAAATATTCCAAGTTAGGAATTTGTGCCTAACTCTTGGGTTGTTCCTCAAAGATTGGAGTTAGTCTAGTAACTCCTATCTTGGTGGGTGTTTGGTGAGAAATTATCTCAACCAAAGGAGTCTAAGATAGCACGCACTATCTTAAGACATTGTCTCTAATCTATTTAAATTGTAACACTAAATTCTTTTAATAAGTGAGAATGATGAGAATACCATGAGGTTGAAGCCTCTTTTCCGCCATTACTTTGTGTGTGGATTTGTATGTGTGTTTTCTGTAATCTGTTTGAGTTAATTTCATTTTCTACATGTGGTATCAGAGCAATGATCCATGTCTGGCGAGGTTGAGTTGGTTGCAGAATTGCCGAAGTCGAATTGAATTGTTGAATCGAACAATGATGCGCTGATTTTTGCCGTTGAATTGATCAGCACAAATTAAAGGGTGGGAGCCCTCTGATTGGAATTGGCCAAAGCATGCTGGTATCTTTTGTGAGATATAATTATATACTATGCAGAAAGCCCATCTTTTGCGAGCTGCTTAGACATGAACATCCTATAACGATATGGAGCCGAGCTGCTCAATCTGTCCTTTCATTTTTCCAGAAAACGTTGCAGAGATTGCCGCCGAGCCATAGGGATATGCTCGGGTTGATCTGTCCACGATCAAGTTGACCTGTCATGAAAGAGAGGCGCAGGAAGAAGTGTTGATTTGTGAATGAAGCTTGTTGTCAATATGTGCGTGGAGACCTTGTTGCGGTAAGAAAGTTTGATTATGGTGTGGATCCAGCAAATTGTCGAGATCTAAGACCTATTGGCGTGTGACTCTAGTGCGTCTCTCGAGAGATGTGATCCATCGGAAATTGTGATGAAATGTAAGTCTCTGCAGTTTCATATTTTACAGTTGAGATGGAACTCGATTTTATATTGGATTCGCATTGCTTGAATACTACTCCAAATAAATTTCAGAATGAACGTTTGAAACTGGATGTTTCCATTTCAATTTGAATGAGACCTATTCAACCTATGAGCACGAAGTTTATGTTGTCATTTCAAGTGGTGAATGCATTAATCGAGTGCCAAAAATCGAACAGAATTGAGAGTTTGCTTTTGAAACAACATGAGGAGTCTACGTGTTGGAAAGCAGCAGAATTGTGAGCGATCTGTAAATCGACTGTGTGAGGTCGTGCTGCCAAGATAGCGGTTGAATTTTCTGCAAACCATCTAATGAAACCTGCCTGTAGGTCGCTATCTAGTCTTGAATATATAACTCCCCTTCATCCAACAAGAGGTATGAAAACTGTTTACATGACTTTGGAACAGAATCTTTCCACATGACTTCCCAACAGTAAACGACAGAAATAATAATCTGAAATTAGACAGACTCGCCGTAGTTCAAATGCATCAGAATAGGTATCCGACCTTATGAATCCCGAAAAGAGTCGAGTTCCAATCTGCTTCTTGAAATCGCATTGTTTGAACATTCTGCATTCAATCCCACGATAGCAAACAACTCGAAGCCATGGGTGAAGTGTTGTGAAGTTCTGTGGCATTTGGAGCCACGTCCATTGGTGAACTATGAAGGAATTGCAGAATCAGACCATCGCTCATGCCATACATCGAACTTGCATACGGATGTAACGATGTCAACTTGCATGCGGATATTCACAGAACCTGGTTGTGAAATCTGTGTTGGATTATCATCAGAATTTCCTCCCACATGTAAGATGAAATGAAAACAGTTATGCAATCAAGAAGGGTGTGGTTGAGCCTGTAGTGAAGGCAGCGTTCAACACACAAAGGATCAATGTCACTGGTGAGCGTCATGAACAGTTTCAAGTGTGTTTTTAATCTTCGATTCACTCTTTTCAAGTGAACATACACTTCATTTTTTAATTTTCTAAAAAGGCTCATTAAAATTCTTTGAAATGAGAATTTAAAAGAATTTTTATAAGTTTTATAAAAAGAGTGAGAAGGTGCATTTTTTAGCGCAGAGATATGTGAGATTATTTTTTTTAAGTGTGAAGTGATAAAGTAAATGTGGAAGGTTTTGAAGTGATTTTGTGAAGTATAAATTTGAAAATTGTAAACAAAAAGTGTTTTTGAAGACATAAGGAGTATTTGGAGAGATAAGTGTACTTCTTTTAAGTGGAGTAATAAGTTGTAACTTGGGAAAATAAGGTGAAATTTTTTTTTTTGTAATTTTGGACCAATAAGTGATTTTGTGGAGTGATAAGGATTCACCTTTTTTTTGTAACTTTGGAGTGATCAAAAGAAAGCTCATTGTTGTCGCAAGCTGAGTCAGTTTTTTGAATGCATTTGCTTCCAAAATTTGCAAGCGTCAGATTCTCATTGTTTGAGAAAGCTTTAGTGGCAATGTTGTAAAATATGAAAGGTTGATGATCTCAATACTCAATAAAGACATATTATTTGTGGTGTTCAAGTGTCTTAGATCCACCCGAAATTGAATAAGGGGATCATAGGTACACCATGTGTGTTTGTGATGATGATTATTTTTATTGCTTCATGCTGTTGCTTATGATCTGTGTCTAGTTTTGACACATAAATGATCTCATTTAACACATACATAAAGTTGAATACAAGCAAGAACAACACATTTTTATTGCTTCATGCTGTTGCTTATGATCTGTGTCTAGTTTTGACACATAAATGATCTCATTAAACACATACATAAAGTTCAATACAAGCAAGCACAACACATGTAACGAAGAAGCTGCAAGGAAGGATAATTAAACTCAACACATGCATCTGCGCACCTACAAAAAATAATCAAATTTTTCAACATTGGCATTCTACTTCACTCAATACAATCAAATTCATGAATCTGGAAACTCCAACATTTCAAATCAAAGTCTACATCAACGTTCTTGGAAATACATTTAAGAACTTGTAATCAAATTCATTGATTTAAGTGAATCATTAAAAATTCAATAATGAATTTTTAAGAGGACAAGGGAATTCATTGTTTTAAGTGAATAATTAAAATCATTGTAAACTTTCTTGGGTGCATTTTCGATAGTGTTCGACACCCTTCCTTTAAGAAAAATCAAGTGAATGCACGAGTTTTTAACTCTAAATCAAACAAGCAACAAGTTCACATCTTCTGCAAGCGAGCGTGAGTATTCATTCAAGCAATTTGCATCAAGTCAGTACAAAGATCAAACCATCAAGCGAGCCAACGTGAATTTCATTGTAGCAACCATCAAAGCAACCAAACAAGTTAAAACAATCAAGCAAGTTGAGATCGACATCAAGCGAGCGTGGCTATTCGTTCAAGTGAGCATGAAGTCATCAAGTAAGTCAAGTGAGCGTTCAAGCAAATGCGATCGTCATCAAGCGAGCGTGAATTCCAGAGTTTAAGCAAGAAAATTCTACAATTCTAGCAAGTGTTCCAAGCAGGTGCAATAAGCAACAAATCAAGCGAGCGTGCCATTCAAGCCACATAGCAAGCGAGCTTGTCATTCAAGTACCGAAATCAAGTGAGAGTTTACGTTTGTAAACTCCTGCAATTTGTATTGTAATATCTTTTCATGATCAATAAAGTTATGTGTCTGAGGAAACTTCTGAATCTACATGTGGTATCGAAGCCATGGGCAAGAGTTTGTAATGAATTGGATGTGGTTTTCAACTTTGCTAAATGAATTGTGTAAAATATGACCATGTGTCCCATGACCATGGTCTTATTTTACCTTTATTAACTTTATTACATGAATTTTTAACCAGGTTTGTTACAAAACCCTCTCCCTTGGGGGAACACTATCCTCAGTGTTCAATGATAGCTACAACCAACAATCTTGCTGAAAGCAAAACATACTTTTCATGGAGCTTTATAATTTAGCTCGTTGCAATATTTATAATGATTAGTCTGCTGAGAATCAAACCAACATGAAAACATATCAACATGACAACCATAACGACATGACATCCATACCACTTATTGGAGCTATATAAAACAACACATGGTGGTATTTACATCCATATACATATGTACATAAACGAAAACATCACCCAAAACATATACCAAAAACCATTAGGGTAATTTTGAGGTCTAAAATGGGCCTCCTAAAGAAATTATAAAATAATAGTGGAAATAATAAAATAAGATTAGATTACATCATCAAATTTTAGAGGGAAAAAAGAAAAAACTACTTTTTCAACTCGTATTTTCAACTTATCTCCTTATGATTTTACTCAAATTTTGAGCGGGAACACTCGTTGGATGCAAAATTTGATTCTTCATCCAAAGAATACCCATGTTGTATACTTTTGACGGACCCTGCTACACAGAAAATGAGAAATACATAAAAAACGTGATTTCAATCATGGTTTTTCATGCATTTGTCATTTTTCGTGTAGCAGGGTCCATCGAAAGTATGCAACATGGGTACTCCTTGGATGAGGAATTAAATTTTACATCCAATCAGTACTCTAGCTCAAGATTTGAGTGAAACCTTAGAGAGATAAGTTGAAAATACAAGTTGATAAAGTAGTTTAATTATTTTATGAATTTTTGTTATTTTCACATTTTTACTGCAAAAATAGTGAATCATCCCCCATGGTTGACATCATCAACTTGAATCCTATTAGTTCTTATAAAGTTTATTTTGGTTGTACATTTTTCTTAGTAGGCCCATTTTAGACCTCAAAAGTTTTCTAATGCATTTTCTCAACCAGCGAATAGGGAAGGATACATAGCTCTCATATGATCTAACATCTCCCATGTAGATTCATCGAGTCCAAAGTGATTCCATTCCACTTCAACCTGCTTGATTTCTCAATTTTGAGGAATGAGCATCTTTCTTTGCAAAATACGTTGAGGTTTTGGCTTGAATTCTCCTTTTGGCTCCACCTGCAATACTAACTAGTCAATCACATGATCAACATATTTAACATACTTCTTAAGTAATGAAACATGGAAAAAATCATGGAATTTTACTGTAAGAGGCACTGCAAGTCGATAGGCTACTGGTCCAATCCTTTCAAGGATCTTAAGAGGTCCACAATACGAAGGTGCCAACTTGGCACATGATCCAATCCTTAAGGAGCTCTTCTTGGGCTTAATGCATAAGTGCACATGTTCCCTAACCTAAAACTCCTTAAACAACCTGTTATGACATGCATAATTTTTCTGTTTTTCCGAGGCTACCTTTAGATTTTTATCAATTAGCTTCATTTCATGTTATATCTCTAAAAACATGTCCGGTCCAATCAATACCCTGTTAACTAGATGACTCCAACTGATAGGAGTATTACAACTCCACCCATACAATTCCTCGAAGGGACTCACCCTCAATGACTCCTTATACCCATTGTTGTAAGAAAACTCAACTAAGGGAAGGTAATCTTCCCATCTATTATGCTGATGCATCACATACATCCTCAACATGTTGTCCAATATCCTGGTGACCCTCTTTGTCTGTCCACTTGTCTGCGGATGATAAGTTGTGTTGAAGGCCAACCTTGTACCCAAACCTGCAAATAACTCTTTCCAAAACCTAGAAGTGAACTTAGCATCCATGGCTAACACAATCTTCTTTGGTACACCATGCAACCTCACCACATCTCTGATGAATACTTGTGCCACATCACTAGTTGAATACGTAGAATTCACTGGAATGAAGTGCACTACCTTTGTCAACATTTCCACCACAACCATTATAGAATCGTGTTTTGTAGATGTCCTCGGAAAACCTGAGATAAAATACATAGAAATGACCTCCAACTTCCACTCTAGAATTGGAATAGGCTTTAATAGTCTACATGGATGCTTGAATTATCATTTTACCTATTGAAAATCCAAACATCTAGCGACAAACTCAACCACTTGATTCTTAAAATTTGACCAATAATATAACTTCTTAGCTGCGGTCAATGTATTTTGATATCTTGGGTGACCTGAATACGACTTATCATGAAATTCCCTCAAGATAATATTTTTGAGCTCACTTCTATCTGGAACTTATATCATTTCCCTAAAACTGACCAAGCCATCTATTGTGAGACAATATTACACATCCTGATCACCTGTACACTGTTGTAACTTCTCCATAAGATCTCTATATCTTTCATCTTGTTGTCTTTCCTGTAAGATCTGATCCTGTAAATATGTCCCATAAGAACTAATAATTGTCATATGATTTACATGTATCTGCCTTCTAAATGCATCCGCAACCTTGTTCTCTTTACCTTTAATGTACTTGATCTCAATGTAGAACTCATTGATCATGGCCAACCATCTATCTTGTCTCACATTCAGATTCGTTTGGTCAAATAGATACGCAATCCACTGTGATAACTCATTAGTATGAACTGCCTGCCAAGAAGATAGTGCCTCCACATCTTCAATGCATGGATGATTGCTGCCAACTCAATATCATGTGTACAATGATTCTGCTCATGTTTATTTAGTTTCCATGACTCAGACCATACTACATGTCCTTCCAGCATAAGGACTCTGCCAAGTCCTTTTTTTTAAGCATCCATACACACCACAAACTCTATATCAGGATATGCAATCTTTAATACTTAAGAATTTGTCAACAATTGCTTCAATTTTTCAAAGATGGTTGCACATTCCTCTATCCATTCAAATTTCTTACCTTTCCTTTGCAACGATGTAATAGGATAAGAAATTTGTGAGAAGTTCCTAATGAACCTCCTGTAATATCCTGTTAATTCCATGAATGATATTACCTCATTAACATTCGTGGGAGCTTCCCATTCCATGATAACTTGTATATTTTTTGGATCCACTATTATGCCTTCCTTAGAAACAACATGTCCCAAGTAATGTACCTCTATTTGAAATAAACTACATTTAATGAGCTTAGCATACAATTGATGCTCTCTCAGCAATCTCAATATTTTTGTTAATTTTTCAAAATGCTCTTCCTCATTCTTAGAATGTACCAATATATCATCAATGAATACAATAACAAACCTGTCCAAATAAGGATGGAACACACTATTCATCAAGTGCATAAAATTAGCTGGAGCATTAGTCAAACCAAAAGGAACTACAACAAACTCATAATTCACATACCTAGTTTTGAAAGTTTTCTTGTAAATATCCTCTTATTTTATGTGTACCTGATGGTATCCTAATCTCAAATCAATCTCCGAGAACATTGTTGCTCCCTTCAAATGATAAAAAAAGTCATCAATCCTCGACAACAGATACCTATTCTTGATGGTTACCTTGTTCAAATTCCTGTAGTCAATGCATAGCCTGAGAGTACCACCCTTTTTCTTCAGAAACAACACTCGTGCACTCCACGATGACACACTTGGCCTAATGTACCCCTTTTCAAGCATTTCCTTCAATTGAAACTTCAATTCCACTAACTATGGAGTACTCATCCTGTATGGTGCCTTTGATGTTGGTGTTTCCCCTGATACCAACTCAATAGAAAATTCCACTTCCCTGTGAGGGGGAAACTATGAAATATCTATCAAGAATACATCCTAAAATTGTTGTAGAACTGGGTACCTACTCAAAAAATATGCATCCTCAACTTCCTTACCTTTGTCACTAGAAATATGCACTACAAATAACACACACCCTTTCTCACGATTACGCTTGTCCTGCATTGTCGTCACCATTGTAACTGATGTTGTCTTCTTCTTACCATATAAGACTCCTTTTTCCTCATTTTCATCCAAACACTCAATATACTTGTCATAAAAATCCACCTTATTCCTCTAAAGATATAACCTGTCCATACCTAAAAAATATCGTATGATCCTAACGGAAGTACATTCAAATGTGCCGATGTATACATACCATTCAATTCAAATGCATAATCTTTTACCTAATGATGAACTCTTTTCTTAGTACCTATAGCCAACTTCACTAACCAAGACTCTGCATCCACTTCCTTACTCAAACCACACTTATCGACCAAGTCAGGATTAACAGAACTATAATTAGATCTAGGGTCAACCAAAATAGAAACAAATTGATCACAAATATTACTGTCCATCTTGATAATAAACGACTGGTGATCTTCCTGCATGTTATCCAATGCTACATAAATCTAAGGAACACTCTCTCCAACACCCCCCACGGTATATTCCTCCTGAGCACTGTAATCCCATGGGGTTAGTAGCCCTTGAAATTTATAACCCCACTTCTGAAAGAAAACTAACTAGGTGTATGTGGGATTCTTATTGAACCATTGCTTTGAATTATAGACCAATACAAGATGTTCTATGGTGAAAATTGAAATTTGAATTATGTCTCTTATACAGTTCAATAATGAGTGTAGAAATGGATGCTTTGTTAAAAATTAGACAAGCCTACTAACACTGTAACACAAAATCCAGACTTTGCTGACACCACATAGATAGGGAAACATGTAAAGTTTTATTAGCTCGAACTTGACATGTATTATTTTTCAATTGTTGCTGAGAGACATAAGTATTTTTTTGGAATATATTGAGAATTACTATGGCATATAGGTGTCTTTATAAGCATAATGAAGTTCATATTATGCAATGTGAAAAAACCCCAACAAAAAAACATATTTGATTTGAATTTGAATGGTGGCCACTCATAATTATGGTCTTAATTTGTGCTTTCCCTGTCTCATCTTAATCCTCATGAATAGCATCAAGGGTCTCCAACCTCTTCATTTTTTGCCACAATACAAGTTGTAGGGTCTTTGTCAAAATAACTAGCAAGCCACCACAACATCATGCCTAATAAACCACAACATTCTGCCTAGTAAAATTATGGCATCCCATATCGAGTCCCTCATCCCTTCCATCAATTCTCCTAAACAAGGAGATTTCACTTCTAACAGGAGGATCTCTGAATGTCTTGTTTTAATATAGGAATAAGTTCACTCTCTCAAAAGAAGGATATAAGATAACATGTTTCTGAAGTTCGATCCAACAAAATTCTATAACAATTTTCTTTGATATTTTTTCTTGAGGTTCTGTGCAGATTTGGGTTAATCTTGGTCCGAATTTAATGGATTTAAAACTACCTATCATCATCCACCTTTAAAATTCCTAATCAAATGGGTTGCATCTAGTTCCTCATATGATTCAGACTATTCTCTCCTTTCCTTTCCATTATTATGATGGAGTTTTTTGATAGAGCTTGATCTCTACCCAGAAATGAAGGCTTTCTGAAGGGAATCAACACCTCCCCAAATTTACAATCAGTCACACATTCCCAATTTGTGTATGATGTCTTTCACATGGGAGCATCCCAGATAAAGAAAGCCAAATCATTCAAACAAATTTTGGACTCTTTCAAATTAATACTTGGGAAAGAAATCAACAAACAAATATCCAATATCCTCTTTCTCAAACCAAATCACCATGATTGCAGAACTCATGGGATTCCAAAGTGATGAAACCCTAACCAAATATCTTGGCTTCCCACTCACAACCATAAGACTTGGAAGAATAAAATGGTACATCAAATTAAATATCATAAAATTAATTGAATCTTGGTCCAATAGAAACCTCTTCCTAGCTGGTAGAATTATATATCTGTAGTCCCTATCGAGTGCCATGCCAATATTCTTAAGCTCCATCTTTTTCACCCAAGACAGTTCTCTCTGAAATTAAAAGGAAGTAAACCCAAGAAACATTTCAACTTTCTACCATGGTTGAAATTTTAAAATAACATAACCCAAGTGGACTGGAATGTTTGGATTGAAAAACTGACCTAATGAACAAAGATTTGGCTGCAAAAATCACATGGAAATTTATAACATCTCCACAGCACTGTGGTGTAGAATCCTAAAGGATAAATATCTCCCTTCAAGCCATCCCTTATCCATTTTACATGACCAGGTACAAAAAGGATCTACTATATGGAACAACGTGATCAACTGCACAGATATGTCCGAAATTGGAAAATCTTGAGGGAAATTTTTGAGGACAATATTTTTATTTTGGTTACATCTTGGAATGCACTCTCAGATTTTCTGGAAACATGGAGCTATAGGATGAAGGCACAATGATAATGGGATGCATTAAATCTACAAAAAAATATGGGCACTAATCAAATAATTGTGGAAGGTGACTCTAATATGATTATAGATTCTCTTCACAATCTTTCTCCCAACCTATCATGGGAATGGATATCCTGTGGGGAAATGGGTCAGGAGAAAAAAAATATGGGAATCAATCAAATAATTGTGGAAGGCGACTCTAAGATAATTAAAGATTATCTTCACAATCTTTCTCCCAACTTATCATTGGAATCAATATCTTAAGGGCAAATGAGTTTGGATAAAATTATCATGTTTTAACTCAACCAGGTTCAAACGTGTGAGGAGATAAGCCAAACATGTTGTTGATTGGCTAGAAAACAAAGAGATCACCTCAAAGCATCATTTCTATATTGGTATATTTGTTGATAATGTAGAAAATTAGAACACCAGTGGGTTCAATTGGTGTGTGTTAAATTTATATAACCATGGTATGTTCTATTCTTAAAGCAATTTACTTCAATCTTTCTTATAGGCCCAATTAAAATTAGCAATCACATAATAATTGAAAGTAAATGTTGATAGAACATAATAATAGATCGACAAAAGATAAGCGAATATAATAAAGTATAATTTACAATTCTTCTTGTCCAACGAAGATAGAGGGAAATGTTTGTTACAATAGTCAACAAGATTCCCTAGCCAACAAAGACTTTGGCTGGTCAAACCAGCTTTTCCAACGTCTCGAAGGTTCAGTAAAACACATACAAGATGAACCTTTCTTCAGTGTCACACACACCTCATGAGACAACTCCCAAAATAGTCAATGCAATTCAACAAACGAATCCCTCATCCAAATTTTCCGCATCCATATTTCCGGCATCCATATTTTCGGCATCCATTTTCGGCATCTAGATTTATGGCATCCATTTCTGGCATCATCCTTATTTCTGACATCTAGATTTTCAGCATCCATTTATGGCATCCATATTTCCGACATCCATATTTTTGGCATCCAGATTTGCGGCATCCATTTGCGGCATCCATATTCCAGCATCCATTTCCGCCATCCATATTTCTGGCACCCTTTTCCATCATCATCTATATTTTTAGCATCCAAATTCACATGTGGGAGAGAGAGAAGCATCTTCTAGGCTGTACGAACAAATCAGATCATGAGGAATGTGTGATGATATGATGAGAAAATGAGCATCAAGTCTCTCCAATTTATATCCATCAATGAGGGTGTGTGACACATATTTTGGGCTTTTGAGCCTACATTACAATTCAGGCCGACCTTGACAAATAGTACGTGTGGAAAATAAAATCAAAATATAATTTTTTCTCATCCAAACAAGATGATCTTTAGATCAATATTTCACCTCTCCAAAAGGGTAATCCAACAAAAATATCATCATCATCATATGAGCAATGCAACATGGATTTAGGACCTAGTTTCCCAAAATTAAAAATCCCTCTCAACTAGGGAGAACTCCATCTGTCCACCTGTGCTATCCTGTCATACAATACCATAGTGTACTATCATATATCTTCTTGCACTATGGTATCATCCTGTTGGGACATGCTTTGTTGGCTCTTATTCGCACAACGAGAGTGAGTCACAAAGACAACACACTCTGCTGACCCGAAGTCAGCTTAGAGGTTAAAAACCCAACGGGACTCAAGAGAGGAACATACTGACCCGAAGTTAGTTTAGAGGTAAGAATCTCATCCACACTTGATCCCAGATAAAGTTGTTGCACACATCCCATCCTATAAATAGAGAATAAAGGTATTTAAATTGGCTAAATACATTTATTTAGAAATTATAAACAAATAAATGATTTATTTATCATTTCAACAATGTGGTTAAAGAATAATAAACAAATAATGATTTGTTTAATTATTCCTAGGTGATGTAGTCAAATTTAACAAGGAATAATAACTAAATAATGATTTAATTAATTATTCTTAGAGAAAAATAAGAAAAATAATTATTTATATAATTATTTCTCATAATTGGGTTAAATACGACAAGGAATATTATTTAAACAATGGTTTAATTAATTATTCTTAGAGGAAAATCAAATAAATAAGGATTTATTTAATTATTCCTGACGGGGTTTCTTTTTTAAACCAAAAATTTCTTTATAAAATATGGTTTATTAAATTATTTCTTATAGTGAAAGAAATTTTACTATGGTAAAATTGGTCTTACATGGTGTACTTAGATCCATCTAATTATAAATGGTTAGATGACCAATTTTTGGTGATAACACCTTGGATGACAAACTTTTTCAACTTTTTGCAGAGCATCATCTCATCGATGTTTGTTGTTACCCATTGTCCCCCACTTGGAGTAACCACAAGACTAGGAATTATTACATTAGTGAGTGTTTAGACCACTTCTTGATCCACAAGAACTTGGTTGAAGTGTTTGGAAGTATTAAATCTCCAATTCTCAGGAATTTCCTCTCAGATCATCTTCTTATTAGATTACAGTGGCGACTGGAAAATATCCGTAAAGGGATACCTTTTAAATTTAATAAGGTCTGGAGGGAAGATGTGGATTTTAATACACTCATGATGAATATGGAGTTGGATCTCCCCAACAAGGAAGGCTCCTTGGCCATGGCGGTGTTTTCTCAGAAACTGAGTATTTTAAAAAGTAGGACTCACACGTGGGAGAGAAAGAAGAAATAATGTTTGATAGAAGAATTACAGAGTATTTCCCATGAGATAGAAAATTTTGGTAAATTTATAGAAAGAGGTTGTCCTTCACAAGAGGATTATTTTTATCTCAGCGACCTCGAGAAAAGAAAAAATGAGATCCTAAGGATACATGAGATCACATGGAAATTAAAGATTTGGGCCACTTGTATGAAGGATGGAGATCTAAACACAAAATTTTTCCACCATTGTGCAAATGAGAGAAAAAATATAAATTATATATGTCATATTGAATCAGTGGATGGGACAAACGAATATACCACACAAGATATACAAGAAGAAGTGGTCATATATTTTGAATATTTTTATAAATGCAGAATTGGCGTCGATTATTTGGATCAGTCATGGGAACTATAACATTAACCATGTATGTTTTATAAAGCATAAAATGAAACATTATGCAGTCCTGTATCTCGAGAAGAAATCCAGAGGGTCCTAAAATCCTTTGCAAAAGAAAAGTGTCTAGGACGGGACGACTGGACGATGGAGCTTTGTTTACCATTTTTTTGAGTTGATGGGTTCGAGTTTCTTGGAGGTGGTTGAAGAATCAAGGAGACTAGGGCATATTTCAGGAAATATCAACTCCACCTACATTTCCTTTATTCCCAAGTCCTACTCTCCTTGAAAATTTAGAGATTTCAGGAAAATATATCCTTGTAACATAGTATACAAACTTATTTCAAAGGTGATTTTCCTTCGGATCTCTGTCATCCTCTCTACCTATATTTCTCGGGAGAAATATTGTTTTATAAGTGGCATCGTGATACATGATGCAATTTCCACTACCCAAGAATGCATACATTCGATTCATATGAATAAGATGGATGCACTGGTGATGAAGGTCAATTTACTTAAAGCTTATGACAGTTTGGATTGGTCATTCATTCGACTTATTCTATATAAGATCGGTTTGGTTCCTCATAACATCGAGTGGATAATGGCATGTATCACTACAGTTTGGTATGTTGTAATCATTAATGCTTTCCCCTAAAATTTTTTCAAAGCTGGTCATGGTCTTTGATAAGGATGTTCCCTCTCTCCTTTAATCTTTATTCTCGTTATGGATGGTCTCAGTATGAAAATAAGAGGTGCTCAAACCAGAGGTATATTTGAATGCCTACATATCTCTCCTCAGGTGGAAATCAATCACTCTTTCTTAGTTGATGACATTCTCACATTTGGTACGGTTCCTCAGGCTTAATGGTTTGCACTACATTATACTTTTGTGCGAGGTTATGGCATATGGAAAGAATTTTTTTAGTAAAAAATACTTAAATGGTCTAAATTTGACACACCTACACATAACACAAAAACATGCGTAGTTGAGAGGCTCATACAGATGGTAGGGTTTCTTGAGGATCATGAAATAATTTATAAGGGGTTTGACTTGGGAATTTGAAATGGACATATGATCTTGTTGGGTCTTGAAAGTATAAAGGGAGTCTCTCTGAAAATGAAGCTTGACGAACAACTCCTATAGGTCGTACACAACAAGGGATATTTTTTCCTATGCTAGATCATTACACAATGGAAACACAGTTGCTCAATTTGGAAGAATGCTTGTTAGATGGGTTTGAGTGGGTATATGGCTATGGCATGATAGTATTTCTCTACCAAACTTCACATGGAAGGTCAATGCATCGCTAACCGAGGAGATAATATTGTATGGGTCAGCAGGATGTGCAAACATGCCATCGTGGTTGCGGAAACATATAGGTCTAATATCACCCATAAACATCAACATATGGATATTTCTTGGTTTCAAATTTTTTGAAATAAGCCTATCCCTATCAAAATTATACTTTTTACATGGATTGTGTGGGGAAATAAGATACTCACTTGGGACAACCTCTTGAAGAGAGGCTATCAGGGACCAGGAAGGTGCTCTTTTTGCTTGTCAGAAACATAATTTGTTTGTCATCTATTTCTCACTGCCCTTCCATCAGGACAGTATGGAATGTCTTTTTTGAGTTCTTTCAAAACTCAGGTTGGCCTCCCTCCAATGAACATTGAACAATGCATAAAGATGTGGGATAAAGGAGATTCCAAATATAGGACATATCCGTTTTTCTTCTTTTGGGAGGTGTGGATGGCTAGAAATCAATTCCTTTTCGATGGAGTGCTAATTATCAACAATATGGTCTACTATGACATCAACTCATGGTTTAACAACACCACAAGCATTTTTCACAAAGAAAAATATCTATCTTTTTTTCATCTTCCCCCTAAGATCACCTTTCGTGCAGGTTTTTCCGATGGTGCAGAACAACACAGATACTGTGGAGGTGACACATGGATCAGACTGAAAAATAAGCAACATTATAAAATGCATTGGAATGGTGGACGTGGAATCAACACAAAGGAAGAGATTATGGCTCTATGGGGTTTACTATGGTTCACCAACAATCTATAGGTAAAGACTTTACATATTTTTGGAGATTCAATTACTCTCATTGATGGCATAAATTGGTTAAATTCCTTTGAGCCACCATTATTGGCAGGCTAGATAAAGTGCATTAAACACATCCTCGCCAATATTCAACTTACAACAGTGCAACACATCTACCGAGAATCTAACATGACGGAAAAATATCTCTCAAAAGAGGGCCTAAATAATGTATATGGGTCCATGAAATACCCCTACTTTGAGAACAACCTCTAGCACGCCGCGAGCTCAATCTAGCTCCCTTAAATCGACGCAAAAATTCATAAGGAATCTATTAGATATGTTTTTTTGAATTTTTTGTTTTTGTTTATTTCTCTCTGAACTATATGGCCTTTCCGGTATATACTTCTTTCTACTCCACTTCCTTACATACTCAGCATGTCTACATGTTGGATGCTTAAAATGAATTGCTTCAATATTATGTGGATCCAATATTATTTGTATTATCATCCTCTCATTCTGTGCGAGGTAGTGATTTGAATAATTTCATATATACAGTCTATGATGTACTATGTATTGGTTTTGATTAATACAAAGCTCAGTGTTTTTTTAGTTTGAAAAAAAAAATTTGACATGTTATCTTTTCAAATAACCGGCATAATTTATGACTTTCAAAATGAGAGATAAGACAGATGCATTAAGATGAAACTTTGACATATTATCTTTTCAAATGATCACCCTAAAATTAAGCATGTTTAGTGATTCAAACATGTTATTTTTGTTTAAATTATTTAAATTAAAATTTTAAAATATAAATTAATTTTTAATTTAATTTTAATTTTAATTCAAAACAATTTAAATTTTTTTACTTAAATTAATGATTTTTTAAAAATATATATTTCAACTTAATTACATAAGCAGTCAAAATAAATTTATATTCATTATAATGTATACTTACAGTATATATATCACACAAAATGTAATTAAACTATTCATACTCATTTAAACTGTCCATACTTATTTAATAATATAACATTAAAAAAAATTGAATATATATATATATATATATATATATATATATATATATATATAACAAATTAAACACCATGTAACTTTAATTTAGATTTCTTAAAAAACAAATTATTTTAATTTTTAAAATTAATTGCAAAGTTGGACTAAAAATCAATACTCCATTTTCAAGGCCTTTATTTTTCTATCCATGTTGGGGGTTAAGAATCCGAGGCATTCCTGCTCTTGAACTTTCGATCGTACCTCCACCTTCCGATTGTCTTCCCTGAAACCAAATAAATAACGCAAATGCAATACACAATGTGAAACAGAGCTCACACAACTTGTTTTTAGCTCAACGACAACATTACATATTTATAGCATAGGCACTCACCTAATCTTCCTAAGTTTGGGTTAACAATCTTGAACTAGTGGAACTAAACTCTAATTATAAAACTCTCATTCAACAAACCATAACCACTCCTATTTCTATATTATTCTAGATTATTCTCACATCCTCCCTTAATGGAGAAATGGATTTTGTACAACACCTAATTTACTTCTAAAAACTTCAAACTTGAGTTTACCAAGAGGCTTGGTAAAGATATCGGCCATATTATCCTTGGTATTACAAAATACTAAATCAATTTCATTTGATTCAATCTTCTCTCGTAAAAAGTGGTATTGCAGCTCAATGTGTTTTGATCTGGCATGATATATTGGATTGTGTGCTAATTTGATAGCACTTTGATTATCACAATTTATGCATGTTGAACCACTTTTCTCCACTTCGAGATCTGCAAGAATTCTCTGCAACCAAACAGCTTCACAGGTGGCATTGGTCAAAGCTTTGTACTCAGATTCTATTGATGATAAAGAAACAGTTGGTTGTTTCTTACTACTCCATGACACAACCCCTGATCCTATATGAAATGCATAGCCGGAGGTAGATCGTCTGTCATCAAGATTTCCTGCCCAATCTGAATCAGAAAAACCTGTCAGTGGAACATCAGATTCATCAATATATATAATACCTAAATTGATTGTTCCTTTTAAGTATCGAAGAACTTTCTTTGCAGCGTTCCAATGATTTCCTGAAGGCTTAGCCATAAACTGACTAAGGATACTGACTGAGTATGCAATGTCTGGTCTGGTAGTGGTGAGATAGTTCAGACTTCCCACCAATTGATGATATAAAGTTCCATTTGCCTCTTTAGTTCCATCTTCTTTGTACAACTTTGAATTTTGTTCTAAGGGAGTTGACATAGCTTTGCAATCACTCATATTGAACTTTTTAAGAATTTCCTTTGTGTATTTACTTTGAGTGATCAATGTTTTACCAAGCTCTCTCCATACCTCAATTCCTAAACAGTAATGCAATTCACCCAAATCTTTCATTTCAAATTCATGAGACAACTAAATTTTAATTTCTTCAATTAACTTGTAAGCACTGCTTGTGATAATGAGATCATCCACATATAAAGATATTAAAGCAACATTTCCTTCTTCATCTTTCTTAACATACATGTTAGGATCATTTTTTCTTTTCACAAACCCATTCTGATGAAAGAAGGTATCAATATTTACATACCATTATCTCGGCGCCTGTTTCAAACCATATAAGGCTTTTCTTAACCTGCAAACTAGATGCTCCTGTCCCTATTTGAAAAACCCTTCAAGTCGAACCACATAAATTTCTTCCTTTAAATCACCATTCAGAAAAGCAGATTTGACATCCAATTGATGTATATTCCAATTATGTTTTGTAGCTAAGGAAATCAGTATTCTAATTGTATTTAATTTAGCTACTGTTGCAAAAGTATCTTCATAATCAATTCCCTCCTGTTGAGCATATCCTTTTGCAACTAATTTTGCCTTAAATTTATCAATGCTACCATCTGCTTTAAATTTAGATTTATACAACCATTTGCTTCCAATTGGAACTTTGTTTTCAGGGAGTTCAACTAATTCCCATGTTTGATTTTTCATAAGAGAGTCATATTCATCATTCATAGCATTTCTCCATTTTTCATGCTCTTTAGCTTGTTCATAATCAATTGGTTCTACAACATTCATGATATTAGACATCAAGGCAGAATCTCTATACCTTGCAGGAACCTGGGTTTTTCGGGTTGACCTTCTTGGTTCTACAATACCTGTTGGAGTTCCATCCATAATTCTCCTGCTTTGAGGTGAATCTTCCTCTCATGATGAATCATTGCTGCTAGATGTGCTCATGCTGCTTTCATTCTGATCTTGAACCTGTACCTGTACCTGTTCCTGTTTAACCAAAGTATCAATTTTGACATGATCATCATTAGATATATGCCAAGCATCATTCATTGTATCAATTTTATCAGCATTCTCATGAAACATCACATCTCGACTTGCAAACAGTTTATGTGAACTGGAATCAAACAGTTTATATGCTAACTGATTTGTACAATACCCAATAAAAACACACTTGATTGACTTTACATCAAGCTTTCTTCTGTTATCCTTAGGAATATGTGCAAAGGTAGTACATCCAAATACTCTTAAATGACTGACATTAGGTTTATGACCATAAAGAATCTCAAAATAAGTTTAAAAAGCTAATTTCTTAGTGGGACTTCGATTCTTCAAATAAATAACAGTATTAATGGCTTCTACCCAGAAACCATCAGAAATGTTTTTACCTTGAAGCATACTGCGAGCACACTCCACCAGTGTTCTATTCCATCTCTCAGCAACACCATTTTGTTGAGGAGTATGAGGTACTGTGAACTGTTGTTGAATCCCATGAAATTTACAATACCTGTTAAACGCTCCTGATTTATATTCAACATCCTGATCTGATCTGAGAATTTTAATGTATTTTCCTGTTTGCTTTTCAATCAAAGTTATGAATTCTTTAAAATACTCAAAGACATCACTTTTTCTTCATATGAAATAGACCCATTTATATCTAGATCTATCATCAACAAAAATAAGAAAGTAGGAAGCACCACCAAGCGACCTAGTTTGCATAGGTCCACATACATCAGTGTGAATTAATTCAACTTTATCATATTGTATTTTCTCTGTATGAACAGGAAACTCCTCTCTATGTTGCTTACCAAGTGCAAAAGCTTCACATGGTAAATATTCACACTTCATAACAGGAAGACCTTCAACCATTGTTTTTCTTAGCAACAACAATAAAGCATTGTAATTTAGGTGCCATACCTGTGATGCCATAACTCTGTTGTTGACGTTGCTGTAGATGTCAATGCAACAAGACGCTTCATCATCACATCCAATTTATACAATCCACCAACCCTGGTACCTGTGGAAACAACCCTGTAGCGATCCTGAACATCTTTCACAATACACCCCAATTTACCAAATTCCACTTTTAAATTATTATCAGTGATAGTTGAAACATATATCAAATTATTTTTAATACCAAGAACATACATCACATCGTGAATCTATCTCATTTTTCCATTAGGTAAGTACACACTTATTACGCCATAGCCTTGGACTTTATGTGACCTGTTATCTCCTAGGTAAATGTGTGTGCCATCAGTTTTCTCGTAATATTTATCATACCATTCTTTATTACAAGTTATATGAGCTGATGCACCAGAATCTATGAACCAATAAGTCTCATCATCAGTTTCAACAGACAATGCATCATCAGAAAGAAACAATTTAAGATTGCTAAATCCATTAGTAATTGAAGTGTCTCTGTTCATGAAATTTCCATTATGCCTTCTATGTCTCTGATTTGATTCATGATTCTTTCTTCTATAGCAATATTTAGCTAGATGTCCAGGTTTTCCACAATAATCACATTCAATATTTCTCTTAACATAAGAATTAGGATGTGTTATACCTTTCTGCTTTGCTGAAAACGGCCTCTGTTCCTGTCCCATGGTCTCCCTCAAAATGATCTTTTACCTCTTGAAATTAATGCCAAATCAGAATCATTTAAATCCAGTTCAAAATTTTTCATTTTCTCTTCTTCTTGAAGAAGAATTCCAGCCAATTCATCAAATGTAGGAGGCGTTGGTCTAGCTGAGAGTGCTGAAATAAAGACTTTATAGTTTTGGACTAAACCCTTCAAAGCAACAGTTACTAAATCGCTACTAGACACTTTTTCACAATGTCACCAAGCTTATCGCTTAAGTCTTTAATTCTAGAAACGAAGTTGTTGATGCTTTCATTGGCTTCCATTTTGATAAATAGTAGCTTCGTTTTAAAAAATAAAATGCGGTTTGCATTAGTAGTTTCATACAAACCTTTGAGAGTTTCCCACGTGTGCTTTGAAGATGTACAGTCTCGAATGTGAGGAATGATGTTGTCCTTTATAGACATGCGCAACAACACTTTCACTTTCATTTCTCGCTTATCCCAATTTGGAATCGCAGCGGCAACAGCAGGTTTGGGCTTGTCACCTTTGACAATCATCCAAAGGTTGTATTCCTCGAGAACGGTGACCAGCTTAAACTTCCAATTGACGTAGTTTTCGCCATCAAGTTTGGTGGATTCATTTAAATATGAATCAACAAGAGGATTAGCCATTGTTTTCAACAACAATGACCAGAGTCAATTGCAAGAAATTAATTCACTGCAATGATCCTGCACCAAATTCGATCTATACTCTTCTTCAGATGAGCCTCACTTGAACTTATAATTTATGACACAACTTTCACACTTCAAAAAAAATGTTAAACGTTCCTAAAATATAAATAAAAAATTCTCATGAAAGATTTATATTCGCTTTAAAAAAAATGCTCCCGAAATTATATGACACAGCTTTCACGTTGAATTTATAATCTGAGTCAACTCGCCGGGATTGCAGTGGTGCTAAGCTTGAACGAAATAGAATGGGTCTTTGATTACATTGCAGATTTGAAAAACAAATCCAATGACGACAGTGACAGGCAAGCCCCTTCAGGATTGCGTGGAAGTGTATCAAGATACATTGAAATAGCTTAGTTCTTCGGCCTCAAAATTGGAGCACTTGAATTCCAATACTTTCGCGGACGATATAGCTGATGGGGGGCGTTGTGACTACGGTTTCGTGGAGCGATAACGACTACTGTAAGCTTCTTGCCCTTCTGGCAGTTGCTCCGATTACCGCTAATGAAGTGAAGGGGGTCGTGGCGAGGTAATCTGAAGATGGTGTTCTCGCCTTTGTAAGATGCAATTGGGCTCGACTTGTTGCAGGATTCGTAATGATGCGTTGTAACTTGCACAACGAAGTCCTCGGCGGGATTGTACTTGCACAAGAGCGTATCCCCCATCAAGAATCGATTCCGACTAGACCAATGAGGGGTTTTTTAAAGATATCTGCAATTTTCTCTTTTGTGTTGATGTATTCCTACTTGATATTGTGTTTAGCAACTTGTTCACGGAGAAGGTGGTATTTGATTGGAATATGTTTGGTTCTTGAGTGCATCACCGAATTCTTTGAAAGACTGATGGCGCTAGTATTGTCACAAAAAATAGTAATTGGTTGCTTAGTTTCTATGTTGACATCCTTTAAGGCTTCCCTCATCCATAGAATTTGTGTACAACAATTAGCAGAAGCTATATATTCGACTTCAACTGTAGAGAGGGATATAGATGATTGCTTTTTGCTGAGCCAAGATACAAGACAATATCCCATAAAGAATGCATTTCCACTGGTGCTTTTTCGATCATCCACGCTTCCGGCCCCATCAGCATCAGAGTAAGCTGTCACAATAAGAGTTGAACTCTTAGGATACCAAAGACCGAAATCAGTCGTTCTGAGAATCCTTTTCATAGCTACTAGATGGGATTGTTTAGGACTTGATTGAAATCTTGCCACCATTCCTACTGCTTGCATAATATCTGATCTTATAGCAGTTAAGTATAGGAGAGCTCCAATTATTGATCTGTAAAGAGTTGCATCTATTTGAGGGGTATCATCGTATTTGCTTAATTTACAATCTATGGTCATTAGTGTGCTCATAGGTGCACAATCTTCCATCCCATATCTTTTAAGCATGTCTTTAAGATATTTTGTTTGAGATATAAATATGCCTGCAGAAGTTTGAGATATTTGTAGCCTAAGAAAGTAAGACAACTCACCGATCATTGACATCTCGAATTTTTTGGACATATTTAGAGAAAATTCATTGCTCATTTCTTCATCATTGCTAGCAAATATTATATCATTAACGTAAACAAGAGTGATCAGAAGTTTTCCCTTGTCCATCTTCATGTAGAGATTGCTACATGCCACTCCCTTTTTAAAACCTTCTTGTTGCAGATAGTGATCCAACTTTGCATACCATGCTCTAGGGGCTTGTTTTAATCCATACAAGGCCTTTTTCAGTTTGCATACAAAGTCGTTTCCTTCAGCAAGATCAAATCCTTCTGGTTGCTCCATGTAAACTTCTTCCTTGAGATCTCCATTCAGGAGTGCTGATTTTACATCCATTTGATAAACCTTGAATCCTTTTGAGCAAGTAAATGCCAAAAACATTCTTATGGCTTCCATTCGAGCTACTGGTGCAAAGGTTTCTTCGAAGTCAATTCCTTCAATTTGCGAGTACCCTTTGCAGACAAGTCTGGCTTTATTTATGATGATTTGTCCATCTTCATTCATCTTGTTTTTGAATACCCATTTTGTTCCAATTATATTTTTATCTTTTGGGCGAGGTACTAGTTCCCAAGTCTCATTTTTTTCGATTTGAGACATTTCTTCTTCCGTAGCCTTTATCCAATAAGGATCTTTGCTTGCTTGAGAAAAATTTTCAGGTTCTATTAAAGATAATAGAGCCACATCATCTTTTCTTGGGGTGCTTATCATTCTTCTTCGAGTTTGGATTCCTTCATCTATATTTCCGATGACTTGTTCTTCCGAATGATATCTTTGAACAAACTTGACCTTGGAGGGAGTTTGTGAAGATTCATTTTGAGGTTCACTTTGAGATTCTTCATTCTTCTCTTTTCTTTCAGCTTCTTCTTCACTTTGTTCAAAGAAAGACTCAACTTCATGATCTTCAATTATTTTTTTTGGAAGGCCTTCATCAACCTTCACATCAATGCTTTCCACTATTCTTCGTAGACGATTGTTGTAACATTTTAAAGCTTTGCTCCTAGTGGAGTAACCAAGAAATATTCCTTCGTCAGTTCTAGAATCAAATTTACTTGGCGAGTCGTCATTTATTTTTATGAAACATTTGCTTCCAAATATTCTGAAATATTTTACTGAAGAAGGTCTTCCTTTCCATAATTCATAAGGATTCTTTTCATTATTTGGTCTCAGTTGAGTTCGATTTAAGGTATAAACTGCGGTGCCAACTGCTTCTCCCCAGAATTTTGGTTGCAAATCAACTGCTAGTAGCATTGTCCTAGCCATTTCTTGAATGGTTCGGTTCCTTCTTTCAACTACTCCATTTTGCTGGGGTGTCCTAGCAGTAGAAAGTTCTCTTTCGATTCCATGCTCTTTTTAGAATTTATCAAACTCTTTCAAAGTGAATTATCCTCCTCTATTCGTTCTAATACATTTAATCTTAGCATCTTTTTCATTTTCAAGGAGAGCTTTAAGATTATTAAAGCACTCAAATGCTTCAGATTTATATTTTATGAAATATATCCACATCATTCTATTATAGTCATCAACAAATAGAGCGAAGTACATTTCACCTTGAAGCGTTGGAGTTCTAGTTGGCCCACGCAAATTTGCATGAATGATTTCCAAAGGTTTTGATGTTGAGAACTCCTTGGTTTTGTGGCTAGTTCTGGTTTGCTTTCCATATTGGCATGGGCCACATACAACTTGATTTGGTTTGCACATTTTTGGAATGTCCCTTACTGCATTATTTTTGCTGATTCTGACTAGGTTGTCAAAACTTGTATGCCCCAATCGCTTGTGCCATAACCAACTTTCATCTGTTTGACTTAAGTAACATTTATCTTCTTGGATTCTACTGAGAATGTAAACATTATCTGGTGTTCTTACTCCTTTCGCCACAAGCTCTCCTGAGGACGAGTCTCTTATTTCAAAATTTTTTGTACTAAAGACAACATTATGTCCTTGGTCACAAATATGGCTGACACTTAAGAGATTTTGTTTGAACCCTTCTACCAGCAAGGTATTTTGAGCCTTTCCTAGTCCATTGACAAGGGTAGCAGTCCCTTTTCCAGTGATTTTAGCAGATCCACTTCCAAAGGATACATTTCCATTTTTGTTGTTCAATGAGATAAACTTATTTTGGTCACCTGTCATATGTCTCGAGCATCCACTATCCACGAACCAATGATTTTCTTCACTATGAGCACATAGAGCTAGGCCACATTTATCAGTTTTGAGATTTACGTTTTTAGTTTTTTCCCTTTTTAGAGGGCAATTTTGTTCAGTATGATCATAATCATCACATAATCAGCAAGACGGATCAAACATAGCCAAAGGATCAAAGGAATTGTAAGTTTTGATTTGTTCTTTCTCTTTAGGCCCACGCAGTTGGTTTGGTTGATTATTAAATCTTGGTGCTTCATTCTTATGAGCCTTGCAATGCTTAGCTTGATGCCCAAATTTTTTACAATTGTAACAATGCCCAAGAAAAATAGTTTGATACCTGTTGTGGTATCCATAACTTGAATCAACATTATTCCTTGGAGTTTCTCTTTCAAATATTGGTTTTGAGATGTGACCTTTTACCTGAGATGACTTTTCTTCTTTTGGATGGCAAGAGAGTACACCAGCATAACTTCTGGCATTAGTCTTCGTACTTGATGATTCTCCTTTGAAACCAATTTTAGACTTGTCATGTTGAGGTCTTTGAGTGTTAAGAATGTTGTCAAGAGTTAGAGAGCTTTGCCAAATCCTTTTGATTTTCTCCAATTCCTTTCTTAGGGACACTATTTCAGCTTCACGTTTTTCACAGATATCATCCTTCTCTTTTAAGTTGATGTTCAAGAAATCTTCCCTTCTTTTTGCTTCCTCTCTTTCTATTTTGAGAGAAATTATCTTCTTTTGTAGATTCTCATTTTCTTCAATGGCACTTATTAGCCAACTATCCATGTTTCTTTCATCTTCTATTTCTGAGTCATCATCATTTGTAAATGCCCTGAATAGCGTTTCTTTGCTTCCAACATAATTACTTTCCTCATCTGATTCATCATCGCTTTCTTTGTACTGATGCACATTTCTAGTTGATTTCCTCTTTATGATTACAAATTCATCTTCATCAGACTGATCTTGTTTAGAGAAGAAGTTCTTCTTATTAAACCCTTTATTCTTGTACATCATTCTTTTAGAGTCCTTTTCATCATCACTATCATGTTTTTTAGGACATTTTGCAGCGTAATGACCTATTCTTCCACAATTGAAACAAAGAAGAGGGTACTTACCTTTTAGCTTAGATCCCCTTTTTAGCCTTCGTACAAATTGAGCTAACTCGTTTTCAGTATCTGATTCATCGCTGTTGTAATTCCATCCTTTTCCTTCTTTTGTAGATTTTGAGGCTTTGAAAGCTGCTTCTTTGAAATTTGGGATCCCTTTCCTCATCTCATAGGCAATAAGAATTCCATGAAGTTCATCCATATTGAGAGTATTTAGGTCCTTCATTTCTTCTATGGCACTTACTTTGGAGTCGAATCTATCAGGAAGTGATCTCAAGATTTTTTGAACTATGGTGCTTTCTTCAATATTTTCTCCTAGTCCTTTAAGAGAGTTAACCACTTCAGCTACTCTGAGGAAGTATGATGCAAGGTTATTGTCCAAATAATCAACCCATCAATAGAATACCAACTCATAATCTCTCGCCAATTCATACTTAGGAAAGAATGAATATCTGCAAATCTACTATGTTGATGTTGTTTGATGCTTGATTCATGCTGCTCTACTTGGTTACCCAACATGATGTATTTGGAGAACTCTGCCCTGCTCTTCTCAATGTATAAAGGTGGGTTGTTGGTGTTGCAAGCCTTATCTATGTACTTCTGTAGAGCGTTGATATGGAACTCCCAATTGTACTCCTCATGTGGCCTTGTGAGGGACTTGAGTTATTCCTCAATACTAGACAGCTTGGTCGATGATTTGACACATACCCGTATGAGTTCCTCAATTTTTTTGTTCTCCTGTAAGACAGTGTCTCGGATTATCCAAACTCTTTGATTCAAAAACATAAGATCTGTCTTGAAATGCATGATCCTTTCCCAAAATTCTTTCATTGGTAGTTCTAGTGCCTTGCTGAATGTCTTTGTATTTGAATGCACTGGATGCCCCACGACCACAACTTCAGCTTGAGCCTTTGACCAACTCTCTAGGAATGGTTCATTTTGCACATTATGTTTGTCATGTTGCTCCTCATGATCATACTCATCATGCTGGTTCACTATGGCTGGATCCTCACTCAAATCTCCCTAGTCTCCTCCATCTGTGGAGACAATATGTTCATCCCTTTCAACTGTCGAACATAGATGCATTGGTGGACTTTTATCTATACTTGATTGTTCATATTATTTATGGATATTCCCTTGGGGATCTACGAACTCAGTTGTATAGGAGTCTACCTCATCAATGCCATTATGTAGAATTTCCTCATGCACTTCCAAAGGCTTGTCATCCTACAAGCCTCCCTGAATAATGTCATGATGTTGCTCACCATCTTGAAGATCAATAGACCCAGCTACAAAAGACTCCCCATGATTTGAAGTAATCTCCTCTTGTTCTGTCTTTGTTGCCTTCTTCTTATCGCCTGGACAAGAATGGTTAAGGGCCCAAGGTCCCTTGCAGATAAATCATAGTCCTTTCCTCCTTAGTTCTTTCTTGCTACAGATTTTGTTCTTTCTTTCTCCATCAATCCTTCTCAACTCCTTCTTATTCAACACCTTTCTGAGCCATTTTATGTTTTTCCTGACCAATTTCTCGACTAGATCATAGGCAGCTAGTGATACCTTTGGTTCCTTCCTCCAAATGGTCAAAATTTTGGATCTTAGTATCTTACATATGTCAGCATCTCCTTTTAAGAACATAGACACAATCTTTTGCATGCATGCTTTGACTTGGTTTGAGTGAGCTGATGTAATACTGGTATAAAAGTTTTGGAGCAACTGAAAGATCAACTCATCACATTCCATATTCAACATGAATGTGCCAAAGCTGAACTCTGCCATGAGTTTTAAAATTTTGCACTGCTTTTGATAAGTAGGACACATGATGTTGTTCAACGCTTGAAGGGCTTCTACTATCAACTGCAATACCTCTTCCATGATATCATTATTGTAAGGCAGTAGTGGGGATGTTAAAGCCATGATTCTGCTGAGACAAGAAGCAACTATGAGCTTGACTTCTTCATCAGGATGTTCCCAAAGTTTGGGTTGTATTAATGCAAGAATGGATGGCTTGAGAGCCCAACTGAGTTTCTTCCATTCTGGTTGTCCCGCCTTAGATAGACATGTGTCTGATTCCTCCAAATTATGAAGGTCTATGATTGATTTTTTTTATTGCAATTCAGAGCCAAGTGCGAAGAGCTTAACTCCTCTTCTCTGTCCTTCTTTCAACTCCCATGGTTGCTTTTGCTACAGAAAGACATGGACCCTTTTTGAGAATGGTCTTCTGCTTTGATTATCATTTTGGTCTATGGAGATATGGTTGCTTAAAGGACCATATATCCTTACTAGTTCATCAAGGATTTTCTGATTGTTTTCCAGAATTTCTTCCAAACGATCCATCTTCTCAATATTCTCATTAAAGCCTCCTCCTCTTTTCTTCCTTCCTACTCTTTTTTTTTTTACAACTCAAACTCTAACTCTGTTTTGATCTTTACATCTTTGGTGATGCCCATCTACTTGGAATCCCATATTTCCTCCCTTGTTTGAAAAACATCAGTAGACACCACCGCTATCATCCATTCATCACTTTTCCCTTTATATCTCACAGATGCATGATGTGCCCACGTCAAAGCGCAAACCATAAATTAAACCTGAGATTCAAGATTCAGGCCAGCTGCCTAAATATGGTCAGTGCTCTTTCTATGCTTATAGTCTCTCGGATTCCACTGCATCAATTAGCAATTTTGGAAAGGGCAACGAAAGAATACGCAGTGGCTCGCTTCTGTATTTCTTCCCCTTGATCGCTCTCAATTTCACTATTCGACCAAAATAAATTTTGTCCAAAGCAACACCACTAAAGGGTTACAATAATTTCATTCTATGGCACATCAATATTTTTTCTATTGGTTCAAGTAAAACCCCACCGATTCTCACTCACAGGAGTTCGAATTTGATGCTCAGAAGATCTGTGGCCCGAGCTAACCACCGTGGGAGCGGAGGTTACAATTGATCTCTTCAGCGGCTCAAAGAAGATCTCATTGCATGCTGGGGAGAGGTCGGCGGCTTCGTGGCTCAGTCTCCAGTGACTCTGTCTTCCTCCTTGGCGTAATGTGCTAGGCCGATGGTTGGCCCAGATTTCCGTCCAGGTACTCGAGACAACCCATGATTTTTTCCTTTGATGGATTCTGCGTTAAAGCAACGACTCTACTCGAACTGCTGAGACAGAGTGCAGTAGGTATGTTCCCTTGCCCAATCCGCTACAGATGAAATGGTCCGTTGCCCTCTGTTTTGTGTGTTTTACGATAGATATGTGGCTTGTATGGTCGGTCCGTGTATGACTGGTCCTCGACCTACCTTTTACTACGAGAATTTACGGAATTTGGGCCCAACCCCTGCGCTATGGATGAATGGCGTCTTGGCTTGTCGCTTCACGGTTTTTTTGCATAGGGAATATATGGTCCTCACAGAGATCACTGTACAAATCAATTGTGTGTGGATATGATTCACTAATTCAATTTCTTACCTGACGAGAATATTCATTGTCATTATCGCCCAACAAATGCTCCTCCAACTTCTGATATCCAACTGCCGTTATGTAAGTGGCACTTCACTCCACCCACAATATTCTTCTAGAAACACCACTTTTTAATCGACCACACTGATTTGTTGCCTCCCTGTATGATGACCGTATGATCCAGCGATCTTTGCACCTATTTTATCATTAATTGGATGGATGACGACTCCTTCTGGGTTCAGAACTACTGTAGGCTCCTATCTTCTAGCACGAAAATTGCAGCGATTTGGGTCCCCCACTGATGATATGTATCGACCCTCAATATTACAAAGGAAACCTGCTTGCGACGATGATATCTTGATGAGTCTTCAAATTGATGCTTATTTTCTCTATGTGATGGTTATCTCTTCATGGCCCTCTGACTAACTGCGACCTGCACCTTTTGCCTCTTCAGATCTGCGGGGGATTGGTATGTTATGCCGAAATTGTTGGCAATGCAGGCCTACTAGGATCTTGGCAACTCTTGGTAATATCGTGTTATGCTCTGTATCAAACCAATCAACGCCGAGAAGAATGGTTTATGTGGGGTTGGATTTTAAATGGTGAGCGACATGAACATTAGAGAAGCATCGTCGTCTCCTTCTATTGGAGTTCACAGAAACTAATGATTTAACTCTTGGAAACTAATCATAACAATGGATTAGCTCTCCAAATCTTTAAAAAAATGGCTTGATCTCTGCTGGAAGATCTAGACTTTAGTCTCCACAACTTGAATGCACAGATCTGAGAATGGATAGATCTCGAAACCCTTTATCACCTCACATATATAGTTCTGCAAGAAACATGAGAAACCCTCGAACTCATAGTAGGAAATTCCCAGAAAATTAATTAACTGGACCAACTAGGGTGATATGGAGTAACACCGAAGATGGAAAATGTTGACTAGGGTGAAAAAAAAATCCCATCGAAGTTACAATAAGAATTTTCAATCCCACAAATAAAAATATGATCTGTGGTCAAGAACCTTCAGGCTGGCAGGATGCGCAGCTCTGATACCCCTGTAAGATCCCAAACCTTAATAATTTAGTCAGAACTAGCACATTTTAGTGTTCTCAATAAAAATTCATTCAGAAAAAAAAAACATCAACATAGACGAGATCTGTAATGAAACCCTTTATTTATATTATTAACTGAAACAAAGATACATGCCCATATAAAAAATATCTGAGCCTTTGCAGTGGCATGCTCGGCTGCTCATTAAAATAGAAAACCAATACTGAAGCACAATCGTGGACCCTGGATGGATCCACCAAATAAATTCACCACGGGGTTTTCGTCTCGGGATTAATGTTAGAACTGGTCATGCCAAGTTCTCAACCCAACACAATAAGATAGATAAACCAGAATGATCCTAAATGCCTAGCTTCTATCCCCTCTTATAGGCTTGATGGACCTTATTTTATTATTTTCCTCAGAAACCAACAACAAATACCATGGGCCGATACCATGGGAAAATACCATGGTAATACCATGGACCGATTCTGTCCACTTTGACCGAATCAAGAGAAGGAATATTACAGAGTGGAGATAGATCAATGATACCCAACTTTATTGAAATACCTAGATCAATAGCGTCTAGATTTAATAGTGTATGCATGGATGTTGTAAAGAAGAATTATCACCTCCTCATTATTGTTACTTAAAGGCGTGAAGGGATAGAAATTTTAGCACAATTTTTTTTTACTAAGTTTCTAGTAGACTAACTTCAAAGCAATGCAAGGGAGGAACCTCCTTTCCACTTACACAAAGAGCCTCACATCACCCTTATTTAATCGACAACTCTCTCGCAAGTTGTGGGAAAGGGGGTTACAGTCGTCTAACCCCACTGGATGGATACCATGGGAATGAACCGGTGCAGTCGTGTTTGTAATGCATCGGTACAATTTGTATTAAATGCCTTGGTGCTTTAGAACTATAATCTGAGAATACCGGTGCATGCACCCTCTATTGTCTCGGTGCGTATTTGTTGGTGGCATGCACCAGGACGTTGATAAATGCCCCAGGGCTTCAGAATTTTGTTTTCCATCCCGGTGCTTGGTATGTTTACAATACCAATGCGTACCGACTAAAGTGAAATGATGCATTCACACATGATGCATGCACCAATGAGAAACACATCCGTAATAACCTTTGGCCACCCAGTTTTTTTTAGTTGTGTTGAAGTTCCGTTAGAAGTTCTGTCAAACCTCCATTACCAAAAATGGATGTTGTAGCAAATATTTTTTGACAAATTTGGCCAATTTTATAACACCAAAAACCTCCTTTATAACCTCCGCTAGAAGGTCTTTTCCTTTTAGTGTGAAAGAAATATATGCAAATGAAAGTTTCAATTAATACAATTTATTCTTGCGCTAATCTTATCTTATATGTGTCTTAGGTAACTGTTCAATATGATGAAAGAGAAGATGAAAATGATCTTTGAATCATGCTTCAACCTTAGCGAATGCTTGGTTAGTTCACTTCAATTATTTTTGAGATCAATATGATACTTTACTTACGAAATACCATTAAATTCTACATTTTATGGTTTATTCCAATTCAATTGAAGTTATTGTTTGCATTTTTCTCCGTTTATTTCATTTATGTATTTTTATTCACAAACTTATGTTTATAATTTTCTTTTTATGATTTTTCCATGTAGGTGGCGACAAAATTTTTGGAAAATATTTAAGTATGAACAATACATATGATTTCAAATGAATTCTCATTATCATTTTTTTCATTTTCATAATAAAAACAATTCAAGACACCTAAGACATTTCATTATATTAATAAATGAAAAGTGATTTTTTGATAATGAAAGTTGGAACATATGTATACAGCTTAATAGTAAGAATAAAATTAAATTTACATAAAGATTGTGTAGCTATTATTACTCTTGTTATCATCTCTATTTTAGTTGATGCATTTTTTTATTAGCCTCCTAAGAAAAAGAGAAAAGTTTTTGAACCTTTTCTATTATATTAAATAGTAGTTTCAATAGTTATATATTTTTCTATATTTGAATTTTCTTAACAAATCAAACTTTTATTTTCGTTCATTAAATTATCTCTTCTTTATACCCTAAGATTGTTTTAGTTATTGTATAGTATACTTAAAATTTTATCATATGTGAATATTGTTGTTTTACTTATTTGTAATTATTCATTTAATATGAAAGATATCCATTTAATATGTTTTTTCATAACTGAAAGATATGTAATAGATTAGAAAAACTAAGATTTTGAAATATCATGCCATCTTGAAGTTTTCCCACTCAAACAAAATTCTTTGAGGCTTGGAATTGAAATGACACTACTTAGAACTTTTATTGCAATGATTTGTTTACATGATCAATACCATGTTGACAAAATGATCACTAGTGATATTATGTATATAAGAATTTATTATGCCTATCCAACTAGGAATCATATGAATGGTTCAACCAGAACATTGTTCCATTACTTCCTTAATTGATAACATGACTGACACAAAAAGCTTCTGTAGTCTTATTGTACACAATGAATTAAAATTTTTGGATGCGGTAGGGGATACTTCAATTGTGGCGTACATTTTATATAAATTAAATATATTTATGTTAATTGGATTTAAGAATAGAAAATAGTCAAAATTTTGTCTTTGGTATTAAATCAAACTATTCGCCGAATCCAAACTGTGGGACATGCCAACTTTTAAGCTGTCAAATACAACTTCTTAGCCGTGGTTTTAAATTATCAAATACAACTTCTTGACCTATCTTTAAACACTTGGCAATATATAACCTTTCTAAATAAAGAGGTTATTTGTTTTTTCACCATTTCATATTTTATGGTGTTTTGCACCATATACAATTTATTATTATAGTAATAATTTTGATATTTTTATGATTAATTTGGTGCATAAAATTTGGTTTTGGTGCTTTGCATCACAGTACCTTGATCATGGTTTTTGGTGGTTTGCATCATACACCACATGGAATCGACATAGACATTTTAACAACAAATTTAACATTTTACTAACTCTACTTTTGCAGAAAACATAGCACCCTTGCGTGTCATTATCATCGCTTTTTGCACCACTATTTGAAAAATGAAGATTTCTCAAATCTTTTACAAATATTGGTCTTCAATGTGAGCTAAATGACCATATTCTTGTGAATGTTTTGTTATCGATGTTATGGGAGTTCTTGGAACTAATCATATTTTTGACTATTCATCCCTTCCTATGACTTCTAATTCTAGAGGTGTGTTTTTAATGGCTTCCATTTAGGCTTATTCACACTTTGCTCACCATTTTCTGTGACTCATGTTTCTCTCTCCAATGGGGTATTACCATTTCATTGTTAGGGTGTGTGTCTTTCTATGGAATCACTCCTCACTATCTTTAACACATCATGAATTTCATATATCTCTCTTATACCTCATCGCATACATACTTTTCCTTGATTTCCCCTTCCTCCCCGCTGATCCTAGACTTTGTTCATCCTCATGATTTCCTTGCATCATGGAAAGATGTTATCTCTCCTATGCTCACCATGAGTAAAGAAACAACGAGGCCTTTGTTTTCTATTGTTCTTCATCTATTGGCCGAGATTAAAGCCCAATTAGCGCTTGCATTACTATGACACAATCCCAGAAGAAATTATCTTTAGGTAACGCTTGAAAGTAATCTACGATGTGGAAAAAGATGCTTATGTTAATAACATGCGATGATGTTAATTTCATGACAATCTTGTATCACTCAAATAAAAGTGTTTTCCATAATAACAATATGATACCTTACTAACATTCTTTAATCATTAAATATTAAATGTTCTGTATAAATGAAACTTATTCTCACATTAACATATTCTTTATGATGAAGAAATTATTTTAATCTAGAATAAAATGTATTACAAGTTATTTCAATTTTAATATATTTTTTTGGAAAAAAATCATATTAACAATTATAATAACATTTTTTAATAAAAAAATAAAATTGTATAAATAAAATTATATATCACCATCATTAATATTAATATTAATATTAAAATAATATTAACATTAAAATCAAAATACATTAAATTAACTAATATTAAAATGAAAAATAAATAAATAATTTGAAAAGCATATTCCTTTCTATGTGATAATGTTCTCATCTATTTCCATCTATTATATTTTTTTATATAATAATATTCCTATCGAATTAACATTAATTTATTAACATAATTTATTGATTATTTAATTCACACTATTTAAATGATTGATGTAATTGCCATTAGTTAATTGATTGATCTTTTGTATGTATTCGATATTAAATTCACCTCATCAAATTTCCTCCATACTTTTATTTCTTTTAATTATTAAAAGACATTTAATTCCTCCCATCAAGAACCACCACCAAGAACGTTAGCTATTTAAAGAAATTTAAGTCCTTCCACCAAAAAAAAGCGGTTATTAAAAGAAATCTAATTCCTCTATAACCATACCAAAATCCACCACGCTCTACCCCATTAGAGTTTTTTTTCAAATGAAAATGTTTTTAACTTGAGTGAAAAGTATGGGAATAAGAGATTTAATTAAGAAATTAACCATTAGAAAGGAGATTTGGGCTAATGTTCTTTTTAGGTATGTGTGGGTCACCCAAGATTGATCACCGTAAATCCATGACTTACCAAAATATTAAAACCTCAAATCAGTGCAGCCATCAAATCACTTTGAATAAATAATTGGTTAACACTAGGTTGTGTAAGAATTGTTTTGCTTTTTATTTTATTTTTATAATTAGATTAATAAAAACCTCATAAAAATTGTTAGAGTTTTGCACTAATTAAAAATGAGAAATTCCGTTTAATTGAATTCAAAATAATTTGATTAGGATATATCCAGCAGTTATAAAAATAGTTAAAAATATTCCAATTAAACAATCGCAACATCAAAAAAAAAAAAAAAAAGTGCAAGGATTTTTCGTAGCTATTTAAAAAATAAATATCTCAATTAAACAATTTCAACATTCATAATGATGATAACTTGTTAGAAGCTAATCCTGCAATTTCCGTGACAAACGCATTCCCACGACCAAAGCCTCAAGGCCTGGGAAAACTGATAAATCAAGGTAGGGTGCTTTTAATGTTCAAAAATCTATGGACGCCAATAATTTGATCTCTTTTCCTTTTGGTTTTGAACTAGTCCAAGATGAGTGCTTTTATAAGAGTTCACTACATACTTCAGAAAATTGAAATAACGAATCACTAATTAGACTGACAATTCTCTGTTTTTGTTATGCTACAGTTTTATTTTGGAACAGGGAATTCCATTGGCCTTTTTGTATGCTATAGTGTGTCATTGGCCTTTTTGTATCCAGCCTTTCGCGTTTGGCTAATATATATCCAATAACTTTAAAACATAAATATAAGGCCACATCAAATTAATTACAATTGCTTTCTCTCTAACTTCTTTGTTACAGCGTTTCCTTTGCAACATTAAGTGCAATTGCCAATATAAATAATAATGATAAGGATCAAATATTTCATCCTCCAATGCAGAGCGTGGCAACCAACAGTTACATGTACACCACTCTTTGCTTTATTAAACATGAAATTCTGTGGAATTAGCATTACCTCGGTTCCAATACAGTAATAGAGGCCCCGGTGTTAGATGGAGGCGCTAGAAGAGAGAGAGATGAGGCGGATGTTGTGGAGGCAGACGCATGTGACGATCCAGAACCAGAACTGGTTGCTTTATTAAACATGAAATTCTGTGGAATTAGCATTACCTCGGTTCCAATACAGTAATAGAGGCCCCGGTGTTAGATGGAGGCGCTAGAAGAGAGAGAGATGAGGCGGATGTTGTGGAGGCAGACGCATGTGACGATCCAGAACCAGAACTGGTGGCCGGCTTGGTGAGTTGGGTAATAGAACTAACAAATACAGGCTTTGTAGGATTAGGTAATGTCACAGAGTCAGATGAAAGCATCGGAGTGGCTGCAGACATCAATGGACGAAGTGATGCCTCAGCTTGACTACACAAGAGACCAACGTGAATGCATCTTAGCGCTTTCTCCTTATCATCACATGTTTCAATTATCGCCAAATCAATCCTCTGCACACTGTTTCCTCCCTCATATGATCTCCATGCCTACAAAATCACGATGGGTCGTCATTTTATTATGTTAAATAAATCAGCAGGGAAACATTATCTTACCCATCCTAAAAGAATCTGCATTTCTGGTGACAAACTATAATCCGTGTTCTTTCTTCCTGTGATAAGTTCAAGGAGTAGCACACCAAAGCTATAGACATCAGCTTTTACAGATAACTGTCCCTGCATAGCGTACTCTGGTGCCATATACCCGCTACATATCCAAATTAAATTACAATGTCAAACATTATATGGTGACGGAAAATTTAGAATAATGATCAGTTACTAGTAAGGGAAACTGCAGGCCTAGATCACAGGTTAATCGCTAATGCAAATTCCACGAAACAAAGATGGAAAGAAGATGCCATGTCGAAGTAGTATTAGAAAGACCGTCAAGCTTCTTGAAATCACGAGAGTAAATCATATGCATCCCCACTTGTTAAAAGATTTTCATATAAGCATGAGAGAGTGATGATTGTTTTAAAATCTTACAAAGTTCCAGCAAGTCTCGTGCTGATGTGACTCTGATCGTCAGGAAAATGTTTTGCTAACCCAAAATCTGCAATCTTAGGATTCAGTTTCTCTTCCAATAAAATATTGCTAGCTTTAATATCCCGATGGATAATCCGCATTACAGAATCATGGTGAAGATAAAGAAGACCACGAGCAATTCCTAGAATGATGTTGTAACGCTTCTGCCAATCGAGCTGTTCGCGATTGTTTGGATCTATAATATGACAGTACTAACTCATTAACACGACAAAACCAAGTACTGTGAAACTAAATTAATAAAACCAAAGTGACTCACCGAATAGGATTTTATCAAGGCTCTTATTGGGTAAGTACTCGTAAACAAGCACCGTTTCTGATCTCTCTGCGCAATAGCCGAGTAGCTTCACCAGATTTCGATGTTGAATTTTGGCCACAAGCTTGACCTCATTCAGAAATTCTTTCCTTCCTTGTGCAGAATGTAACGACATCTTCTTCACCGCAATTTCTTTTCGATCATCAGTTGTTCCCTGACACATTTCAAACAAAAGATCCGTATGAAGATTTTGTTAAATATTTCAGCTCTATTTTTTTGTACTAAATATTATTATTTTCAAACTGGAAATCGATATCCAATGGTCAGAGTAGCCGCTGATTACTATAATAAAAAATAAATAGAAGTTCTGTTGGCCTATGTTACCTTGTATACAGGGCCAAATCCTCCCTCACCGAGCTTGTTGTCATCATGAAAATTTTGAGTAGCTGTTATCAATGTTTCCATCTTGAACACTATTAATTGTTCGTCCTCACTAAATAGTGTGTCTTCCTCGACTTCCACACGTCCTTCAGAATGAACTAAACAATCAAAAAATTCAGTTACATCAGAAAATATTGGGGGTAAAAATTAAACGATTTCTAACTTGTGAAAAAATTGTGCTCTCAACCTGTTCTACCCTGTATTTTTATCCCAGATACCCAGATCCAAAAATTTATGTCCACGCTTATCTATGGAACACTGTACTAAATCTACAAGTTGGCATGGCACATGATACACGTTTAAACCGGGGTCTGATCAGACGTGCCAGTATCTTTGGGCTTGATGGGCATATGATCAGAACCTCGTTTATATGGGGTAGTCTACCCAGTTTTCAAATTGGCAGGGACCGTAAAAAAAATGTCAGAATTAGATTAAAAAAATTTAAAAATTCTAAGAGTAAGCAAGAATGTTTGAATTTGGTAAAAATGGATGTTTGAATCTATAACGATGGAAATAGATTCAGTACAATCAAAAAAATAGATTCAGTACAATAAAAAAAAATTTGGACACCTAAACAAAAATCTTGAAATTTTGAAATTTCCATAATTTTCCAAACACATTTGAAAGCAGGATAGCCTAGAGCGTTGCGTTTATAACTTTATATGGGTATGTGCTAGCAAGGATGCAATTATAGCACTCTGGGGAGGTCTGTACATTGCATATAATCTAAAACTCTTAGACATTTATATATACGGAGACTCAAAGATTACTATAGATGGGATCAATGATCGCTGTAATCTGCAAATCCATCACTGTTTTGGTTGGATTCAGAGAATTAGAAACATTCTACAGAAATTTCAGTCATATAGTATCGAACACATCCTGGGGTGTTAATATAGGCCCGATAGCTATCAGCCACGGAGCGAGGTCGAGACCTCACTAAAGCGAGAGCTTGTTTTTCCCAATTTGTTTTCTTCAAGCCAGTGCAAGCGAGGCTGCTGGTGGCTTCTTGGCATTGACTCTGTTCTTAGCATTGCTTCATCAGACAGGGCTGCAAGCGAGGCTGCTGGTGGCTTCTTGGCATTGACTCTGTTCTTGGCATTGCTTCATCAGACAGGATTCATTCTGAATCTCATTTTTTCTTCATTTAGGCGTCTTAGAGATTAGTCTAGTTTCAGTTGTTTCTTGTATTGTGAGGCATTGAATTTCAGTAAAACCGGAGGCCATTATGGAATTTTCTATTCATGGGCTGCTCTGGTAAATGCTTAGAGAATGCTTAGAGGATTGGGTTTCAAATTGCAGGATTCTTCGAGACTAAAATTGGGTGTAATGTCTTATGATGTAATCACTCGTATTTGATTGAATATGAACTGTAATACTACAGCTTTTTTTTCTTAGTGAAAAAAAAGAGGATGCAATTAAAAAATTGACTATTTTACAATCTCACCAACTTATATCATCCAATGAAATACCTTCGTATCCCCTTCGTTTTATGGCGGCCTTCAATCCTCTCCCGGTCGCAAACAGGGATACAAATAGTGCTAGGAGAAAGCTGCCCACAACACTTGAAATTATTGGTGTTTTGTTTAAAGACTTGCTGATCTGCGGAGTATTACTCTTCGGAATATTATAAGCTGGTGGTTCTGTTGGCGATATTGGTGGAGGTGCAGTCAAATTAAAGAAATGATATATTTCATAACGAACTATGCAGCTTCTGGTGAGACCCTGAGCTCCTTGCTTTCCAGCATAATGTGCGAAAATATACTTTATTGTATTTGAGAGACATGACCTGCAATGGTTAATAGAGATATCTCCCCAGCACTGGACGAGAGCATAAATATTTCTAAATAAAGAGTCTGTAGTAATTCCGGATGCATATAGACTATTCGAGTTTGCAGATCCATTCACTGCTTCGTCTGTCAAACTGTCGAATAGCCTGCTAAGAGCTCTGTTAAAGGGTTCACTGCCCGTGACATTCTGTTCATTCTGTCGACTGGAAATATCAATCTGAGAAGTGTCCGGATGTCCGATGAAACTATAGTTTTCATAACGGACGAAGCAGCTCTCAAGCCAAATACTCGCGCCGATGGCATTCCCGCACTTTTGTCGAAAGATAGACAATACGTTTGCTGAACAACTGTTACATTCCTCGTTTAGGGATGGAATTTGACCATTTACACAATCATTAACCATTACGTATTTCTCAAGCAAGCCTTGAGACGACATTTCTCAGCCAAATGCCCTCTTTCCTCTACCTACGTATTTAAAAGCTGTCTTTCCATGAAGAGCTATGAAGGATGGAATAACAAAAATTATGTAAAATAGCATCATAATGTTTTTGCAGATCACCATAGGGCGTGCTGAAAGACTTCCTTGAAATTTGTTATTTGTTAGGACTTCGATGACCATTAATGGGCTGTAGAAAGTCTCCCGTGCAGAACATAGGTATGCTGACGATACTCCCATCAGGCCTGGAATTCGAAATCCCTCTTTACTGATTTACTGATTTCTTTTTATTAGGATGTTTTTGTGTAGAAAATATAGTATCCAACTGCCAGAAAAATACTCGATAAGAATCCATTAAACATCTCTCACTTTTATGAATCTATTGCAATACAATGTTACGATAAAATCAAAACAAGTGAACAAACCAAAAACTAAGAAACGTGGCAGAACATATCTTTCTTTCCCATATTGGACTTCATTTGTCTGTGACTGAACTCTATCCATTGTTCTTTTTATAGATCATTCATAAATTTACACTGAAAAAGCAATAAATAAAAAAGAACATACAATTAATAATATATAATAGAATTCTAAAAAAATCCCCCATTGGCTTTCACAGTGGTGGCCAGCGGTTAGGCTGGACACATACTCTGTCGGAATCTGTGACATCGCGTGACGGAAACATGGGAAAGCAGTTAGCTGAGAGCATCCATGTGGAGAATGTTGAATGTGCCGAGTGAGTTTCTCTTTACCGCCCCTAATTCCCTGCAGTATCTGAGTGACTTAATTCTGTTCGAAGAGATGCATCGAAAAAATTTCGATCCCAGAAAGAGGAGAAATGGTCTGCTGCGTCCTCTGGACCTCATTAAATGTGGGACTAAAGACCGTGCCGAAGTCTCTTCTCGTGGTCAGTGACCTCGTGCAGGAAAGAACGATTCATATATTGTATTCACCAACGTTACAGATCCAGTCAGCCACAAATGAATTTTCAAAGTCAAAGTAATTTTTATCATTATTGTAAAATTTGCAATATTTTGGAATCCAGAGTCTTTGAATTGTGTTTTTATGGTAGAAATGAATTTAGCTTTATCAAAAATTTTGAAAAAATAATTTAAATTTAAAAAAACATTAACAAATTTTATCAGAATCTTAGACAAATTTGAATTCTGATAAGTTAAATCAAATCATATATATGTTTAGCTTAACAATTGTGCATTAAAATGGGATTTAATACTTTTTAAATTTTCACATAATATTTTAAAAAAAAAGGATAGTTATGTTACTTAAATTTATCTCAGTGGATTTAGATTATTTTAAATTATATATATCATGTTTTATTTTAAATAATAAGAATTATTAGATATTATTTTTTAGATTTAATTGCTTTAAGTAAGTTATTGATCATGATCATTTTTCATATGAAGTGCCTTAACAAGTGGAGGAGTTGTCGGATAGGTGACCATTACCAGGTGAGCCCCAAAAGTGATGATTGGCCCTATGTGATTCATTTCACTAGTTTCAATCACCTCTTCACCCTGACGAGCATCACTCGATGCGATAGAGGTGCTACGATGGACTATTATCATGGAAATGATCATAGATGATGCGATGAGTGCTAAGTGGACTATTCAAAAATCATGAGAAATTAGTCAGTTACGACTACCTCTCATGGAAATGGTCATAGATGAATGACTAAATTAACGCAGTTGAATCCCAAAAATGATATATAATATAATGCACTGCGGAAACCCCTCATACTTAAATAATAATTATATTATTATCTAATTTAAGACCAATGACTTAAAATGATATATAATATAATGCAGTACGAAAAACCCTCATACTTAAATAATAATTATATTATTATCTAATTTTAAGACCAATGACTTACTTTTTCAGGAGAAAAAAAAAACGTTACCATATACATTTCCACAACATGCATAAGTCATGTACATGCAGGACAATTCAAAGGATTGATCTAAGATCAAAAAACAGTTGTGCTCCCACCAAAATCGGATGCATCAACATACATATGTTCTAATACATAAAGCTTAACTAGTCCCATATATGTACCCAACACTTTTACTCCAGTGAGTGTGGGATGACATTAGACATATCTCAGCCTATTTAAAGCCATGAAAATCATCCAAAGGGACAGACCCACAAGATCTATGATGAATACAAACCAAAAGGTGCACTATATAATATATGCCTCCTTTTTACACAAAAAACAGAAATGAGTCATCCAACCACGAGAATTTTCCACAAATCGATCTTGTTGTTGTCTGGAACGCCCTAAAACCAAAACATGAAGATAGAAGGTAAAATGGGACGACTCGTAGAAAACATCTATAGGTTGGCACGGAGGGTCGAAGGATTCGGCTTGCTTGAAAACATAAACGAGGCTTGCTTGCGGATAGTCAGTATGATTATAAAAGTTAAGGCAAAAGGAAATGATAGGAAACCCTGGTTAGAGTCACGAAGTTTGAGATCAAAATGGTCCTGGTAGGGTGCCTCCATACCTTTCTTCGAGAGGTAGTTAGCCCTCGTATTGTTCTCTCGGAAGATATGTTGCATCGTGTAGGACTGGAATTTAGTTAGGATATACATGACGCGCTCAGTCCATCCGCTTAGGTATTGACCGTGCATCCTACACTTGCTAGAGATTCCATCTATAATGAGTTGCGAGTCACCATATATGTGGATAGAGACTAAATTAAGATGATAAGCCACCATAATCCCACTCCACAAGGCCATGACCTTAGTCTTATTGTTGGTTCAGGAACCACCATTCCAATAGATATTAAAACGTTCATCTACCGCAAGCTTAATCGATGCCCCGCAGCCACCTAAACCATCCCTTTGTGCCCCATCAAAGTAGATTGCAGGGAGAGAAATATGGTGTGGACGACCACGAACAAAGAAATCATCCAAATTTGGAGATGGCAAAGCACGATCCCACATCCATTGCAAAATATTACCATGAATCCTTGAAATGTTGATTAGGAAATCTTGGAAAATTAATCGGTTACGGGCGCACCATATCTCCCAGAAAACATAAAAGGCAAGGATTTATATTTACCTTTAGTGCCCCCCCACACCATGATGGTCTGAATACAATCAATAGGTCTCCAATTTAGGTCCCAGGAGAACTATAAACAGCCTCCAAAATGCGGGAAAAATACTATGGGAGAAAGATAAGTGCATAACAGTCTCCGAAAGTCATGTGACATAATAGGCATCTCCAGGGCCACGAAAACCACAACGATAAGAGATTCCCATGTAAGAATTTTCCTTCCACCAATAATCATCAAAGAAAAATCTTTGTTGGTATATTCCATATGCATGCACAGTGGGCCTTGTTGGGTACTATCCACAATTTGTTTCTTTAATGATGGCCATATATAATTCTTTTTTTTGTATCTTTATACCATCTTGTTGTATGCCTCCCCACATGATTATGTCCCCCTCTCCTCTGAAAGACAAACCCATCAATTGAAGTGAGCCTTTGTATCTTTCCCATGCAATTGCATCCGGTCCCTGTAGGCCTATTATCTCAGCCGATTTCGAGATCGGTGCTCTTAATTGCCAACATGAAATAAGATTGGATACATTAAAATATGCCATCTTTGATTTAGTCGGTGAAGTAAAACTGGGGTCCAATACTTTATGATTTGCATTCATCCCCAATAGTTTATCACTACTTCAATGAAGATCTTTTTGCCCATTACCCAGAAAGCGCCAAACCGAGTCTCTGCACCGGGTTTTCTCATTAATTCAGCATGGCTACGACCGGATATGAAACATTATTTGCCGGCTCGATTCTGTTTAACCGATCACGGTGAGAGGAGGGATCACCACAGATGTATTGTATGAGAAATGATCATAGACTAGAGCGCATGTGCATTCAAAACTAGCCTCAGGGATTTAGTAAGTGAGTGCATGTGGAGAAAACTGTAGCAAATCTAATAATCCCCGACATATGTGCTTGTAGTATGTGAAATGCAGATAATTTGCATAAATGATATGTTGCTTACGATCCGTTGCACACGTGCCATATAAAATGAGATATAATGTGCATTTATCTTTGACAATGAAAGTTGGAAGATAATACAAATGATTCGCATTTACCACAAGTTGGGAGATAATATTGCTTGAACTAGTATGTGTACGAGTCCTCAGTGTATAGCCACTTGTTTTCCACTTCATAATTTTATTTACGAATTTGTCTACCAACCATAGCCGAGTCTCGGTTCTTATATGCACATGGTTTTAGTCTAAAACCAAGATGGGTGAAACCACATAATATGTACTCGTTTGTACTCCTAAAAAACCGACAATGAAATTTATTTCATCCATATCTCCCTATGACATATAATCATATGGATTTCTCTCTATAATGATCGCACGAGTCCGGTGGCAGTAGCAAAACGGAGTAAATATAAAGTGCAAATAAAACCATTGGTTCCCTAATTAGATTTCCAAAAACCAACAAAATCATCTACAAAGGCCAGCTGAGTAATCGCATACCATGAGGAGAAATGCTAGACCTTCAAAATAACTTGCATTTTTTTCCATCTTCATAAGTAGCTGGAAACCATCCACTCAAACTGAGAATAAATATGAGTGGAGACAATGCGCATCCTGTCACCTAAGGCCCCTTCCGGTAGTGCAAAAAGTCTGAGATGGCAGAAAGTTGATAAAGGAAGAAGCATATTTGCATATTCTGAACTACTATACATGCCATTATCCATTGAATAGAAACCCATAGTTAGTCTCACTTTGTAGAAAGGAGAGTAGCTACGATAAAGGACAGGTCCATTGTATCATATAACTCGAAATTGAATCCCAAAAATAGATATCTAGTACTTTGCAAAAAAGCCCTCATGCACTTAATAATGCATTATTATTATCCAATTTTAAGACCACTACCTTTCACAAATCTAATCTATTTTACCATCATTGAGTGATCATAGTATGTAATCATATGAAAATAAAGTTGGAGAGCTTTGCTATCACTAGCATAAGTTTTTTTTAACATACTGAATTGGAGAGGCGCTACATTAGCTATCACTCATTTTTTAACATACATTCGGATACATATCCACGCTATATGTATTGGCATTTTACATATCTCATCAAAATCCTGAGCCATTTCATTAAGCTTTTCCCTATGAGCAAGATTTGTTTCATTGGGGCTCGATGTGAATATATATTTACATAGCCATTCATTTCATCTCCCTACCATCTGTGGCATGAGAATTTGAGCCTCGGGGAGACTAGATGGCATACATAAATCATCATTCTTCTATATTCTTCACTATCTATAATCTGATATTCAACCTCATGAATTGTTGGCATGAAGAAAAACACCATCTGATAGATTCTCTCACAAGCTTTATTATTATTTATTTGTACAAAGTACAAAGCTTACTGATTTTAAAGATAAATGATTTGGTGACGAGAAGACCTAATACATCATTCTTCTATATCTCTCTCCCTATACTCTAATCTAGAGAGGGTAAAATAACATAATTATATCGGTGTCATTTTTTCTCTTTTTCAAAATCAAAATATTTCTACTACCAATCGAAGTATTTTATAAATTATTGTTTTTTTATAGAAGTTATTTACATGATGTTATTTGATCATTTATTTAATAATGTGAAAAGATAAACATTTACTATGTCATATATATATATATATATATATATATATATATATATATATATATATATATATAATTACCTATATATTGATGTGGAGGAGAGATAATGAAAATTTGTTAGCATTTTCATTTAGGATAATCAAATAAATTACCTATGTCGGGCTATAAAGGGGTTTTGCAGATTGTTATTTTTAATTATCATAATTATTATGATGGATGGTAAGGATTTTAACCTTCATGGAATATTTTTAAAATATTTTCTAATAGTAGTTTTAGATTCAGATTCATTTATCTAAAAAAAATTATATCCCTTTTTCCTTTTTTAATGAAAGTGATTAATCAAAAATGTGATCAAAGTGAACTATAGTTTTTTGTGGGAATGGTGATATGTAGCATGTTGCACGTCAACTATAATAAATGAGAGTCAATCTCTATGATTATGAATCAGGATTTAATCTTTTTTTCTAAATAGTATATATGGTTGACTTATATATTAATTTATTTTTATAATTAATAATAATAATTTAAAATAAATATATCATTTAATTATTTTTTATGATTTCTTTAATTTTAGCAATATGAGATGTCTCATAAGTAACCTCTATTTTCACTTGTTTAATAACCATTTTAAAAAGTGCCTTATGTGTTTGGGGTGACCTAAAATTTACATATGTGTGTGTGTGTGTTCAAATAAACTTATAGAAAACAAAAGTTGGATTGGGAATCAATGATAAGTATTGCATTGTGCAACACTCACAATACTAATCACTTTAAAATGAGACTTCAAGGTAACCACTCTGAATCATCGAAAGCTTTAGCAACATTACTTTTCTAGTCTGTGATGGCGGTGTTGGTCAGTTTATTTGTTCACTTACGATCGGACTCTCCCTTTCAATTCCTACCGATTTTCCTTTTTGTACTATGGGATATCGCAATAGCGAGAATTATGTCCTTCTCGTAGGACAATCCCTTTGAAAAGAGGGAGGATAACTAGTGGTTACGTTTCTAGTTATTGCCATCAATGCTGCTGTCCATGAATGACCTAAAGAAAGATCGTGGGTTCATTCATTAATACTACTTTGACTCTTGTAACCTTTTTCCACAGTAGAAATGAAAAGTCGAGTCTTTTCTTTCTTCCATATATTGTTTTCCATTCTAAGGCTAAAGGATTTTCTTTTGTTACGAGTATGGGCGACAACAAATTCATACTTACCGGATGAGTAATCCCAATTTATCCTCTGGATTCATATTGGAGCGAGGTCCACCAGTGTTTCTCACAACCATCCATTGCAGTGTATAAAACTCGGATTTATGGAGACGAGATGTCTTTTGACATCTTATGACGGTCTTTAAATACGCATTCTAGAGAATCGGAAATCACTTTTGATTGTAATACCCCTAAACCATGCTTATCTTTAGGGGATTGCATATTCATGAATATCTCGAGTGAGTACTGGATCTTCATCTTGCGAGAGAAGGAACTAGGTGCATCACAGACACATGAGTCATCTTCATAGGGAAAAGGGATACTCAGAACATTTTGGATTCGGACGAAGTGGCTGAGCGTGTAGGGCAGGAGTGCATCACGTTGTTCTAGGATTATGGTTACGATGTCTAATGACCATTTCGAGCGAAGATGTTTGCAAATTTCATGTTACGATGGCATTAGAGGGCATTCAACTTGTAATGGATTAAAGATTGACTAATAAAGCAAACTCAAACAAGCGTTTGTATGATGACAAAAAGTATTTACAATGCTTTGGAACATGCGGTATCAAATGAATTAGGAGGTATATACTGGTGGAGAATTTTTACATTCGTCGATCATACGCTTTGTCTATTGTAGATCTTCTTGGGAAGATAAAGTGGCTAAGGATTGATTTTCGAAATATTTGCGAAGTAATTTTTTGTGGCGAGAGGCTTTGGATTTGGTACTACCCGATGTTCGGGGAAATGGCAGATCTTCCCATTTGATGGCTTAGTGTTCAACCTTTTGGTTCTTTGCATCTGTCGTGACTACTAACATTGGTTTTAGACTCTCTGAAAGTGTAGGGGGCATGGAGGTATCTTGGAAATAAAAGATGCTTTGAGTGTGACGGAAACTACACCTACTGAGCTGAATGGCAATGTTGTTTCTTACTTTTCTTCATATCAAATCCAGGTGATGTACTGGATTTGCGGTCTATAGGTTACTCGGCCAATGTTTCATCAAACACATTTACTGAAGGAATTTGGGATAACGGTCGAAACCAAAGGCTGGGCCATTTGACAATGGTGCAACTATTCCTCAATGAGAGAAGATCGGGTGTACTTATTATGTGTTAGATCTCTTACGATTGCTAACACATAGGTTTCATATCACATCGATGGATAGGGCACAGATTCCCACTGCTGATGCATCCAAGATGCGAGAATTGTGTTCCCAACTTTCTGGCTTACAGTTTGAAGCTCCTTAGGATTCAACAAGGGGAATCGATGTGTACACGAGTCGAGAATTTTCTTCTATTGAGCTTATGGTTCTTTGATTGTAATTACGGTGGCGGCTTTTAAGTGCGAGACACGAGATCATTATAAACATGAGACGCGAGAGATCTTGGGGTAGAACCCATCTAGCTACTGCAGGCTCGAGTTTCTGTTCCTCCTGGTGATCGACTCATTTATGACTTGACTACTACTAGATGCTAAACACTCTCCACGAGAGGGTCTTGTTGAGCTTTATCTTGCTCTCAAGTTCTTGGAAAGATACGGATTTTCTGAATGGGTCCATTTTTGAAATAAAGAGAGGATGATTATAGGCTTGGCCTTTTCACGAACCGGTTGGCTTAAGCGTGGCGCTGCTGATACTCTAATTTCCCTGCGGGGACCTCTCACACGGGTTTGCCTGTGCTGCTCAATGAGCGGATGGCTCTAACGGGAGTTTATTCTTGCTTCTTTAAGAGACCATATGCGAACCCATACACGAACCTGCTATCACGTTCCACATTTCTTTCGGCTCTCTCTACGGCTTCCTTCGCCTTTTCTAGCCTCTACTCGTGTCCCTCGATGATTTTCCACGAACGTGCGCGAACTTTCGGCGATCAAAAAGACAACTTAACTACTAATTCGGTGGTCATTCATAAAGCTCGGAGATTCTGAGTTCTTAACATGTGGAATCAAATACTTCTCTCTCTATTGATATTGAGAATGATTTTACAATCGGAGTTACAGACTTATGGACTCGAGATCTCTTTCCGGAGATAGTACATCGGTCGGCTTTTACTAGACTTTAGCTGCTCATAAGAGAGTGAGTGCTACGGAGGCTTTCCACATGACGCGTGCGGACTACTTGTCTCGGAGTTACGACATTACTCAAAACACCACGAGATGACAATATACGAGTCGATCTATGATCAGAGCCACTTTAGGTTCTTACTGTGCGAGCACATAGACATGCGGGCTTCTCGCGATCACCTATGGACTTGAGTCTTAGCAGTAGTGCAAGCGAGATCACGGGGCTTCGCGGGCGAATGCGAAGCGAGGGAGCTTTGGCTCGACTCGGACTCAAAAACTCAGAAATGGATCTAGACTCTAAACTCTCACGAATGCAAATGCCCAAACAATATGTGCTCTGAACTCTCCCTATAGGAAAAGGGGGGGACAAACATCTCATTTGGTACGTCGGATTATTGACACGTGGGAGGAGAATCATGGCTTTCGAGTAACACCGAAGTGACATCGTCGCAAAGAGATCCGATTCGTCTAACATTTAACATGTGAAGTGTGTGTACATAAAGGGATACACTTTAATATCAAGGGCCATGAAGCAGTTACTATACGAGAGAGGATGCTTTTGGACGAGTGAAAAGCCCTCGGGAAAAGAACTTGTCACTATAAACCACATGTGTGGTATTATTACACTATGGATAATGTTCGTCAGCGAATTACTCAGAACCGCTTGTCTTGGTCGGCCATGATCAAGGATAGTAATACCGAAGCGAGAGTGCTTGATACGAGATCATCGTCCCAAGCTTTTAGTGTAAATTCTTACGACAATCATGGTTTATCTAAAATGATACTGATGTTTTCTACTTTGGTTACAGCCAACTCATTGTAATTTCCTTTTCTTGTAGCAATTTAATGTGGATTTACAAGTTTATACTCAAGTAAAGCTCAAAATCACAGAATTCTAGTTTGACACGGACTATGAAAGCGATTCTCCCCATGAGGTGCTTTCTAGTACAATCATTACATTCGCTTTGAGAAACTATGATTCATAGTAAAGTGGATCACATACCATATGCACTTAGTCCATAATCGACCACAGAGTCTACATGTCAGAGCAGCAGCATAGTGGGATTGATTTATCCAAAGGTAGGTCCAAATCCCGAGCTTGGTGTGGTGAGTGCACGGGCGCCCATCCTTATTCGGTGGATCCCACCATAGTTGTTTGTATCTGCCAAAATTGTAAACTATGTCAGGGAAAAATCAAGTCGGGATTATTACATGGCCATGTACGGTATCTTCCTCCCGATATACTCTCTCAGGGCCACCTGTAGTGCTGGTTGATTGTATAAGACTTATAGTACCTATTCTTGTTTTTGTCACTTCCACCGGTATTAAATGGTGACTGAGATCACACAAAATCTTGCGAGAGGGATCCTTTACGCTTCATAGGAGAAATTTGCCTCATACTTGTGGAATATATCATGTCATGCATCCACTTATTTCACTTTAGGATAGACCCTCCTTTCGAGTACTGAGATGCATTATATCAGTATGGCCTGCTGTGATTTGTCATCAGAGTACTTTTTTGTATTCCGACTTTATATGTGAACCTCCATTTCTCCTTGTCACATAGCCGCATGATTCACTCAGTACGAAATAGACACAAAGGTGCTCTATTTTTGCTTTGTGTATGATCCCGATATAGTGATAATAACCATAACATGGTTTGTATCTTCTTTCTGCACTCATAGTTCTTGATCTTTTGGATGAACTCTCTGCTTTGAGAAAATGCGCGCGGAAATTATCAATTCCTTAATATGCTCGACCTTACAAGTCATATAGCGAAAGACTAAAGCTTTGCCATCTTGCAAATTTAGCATCTTCGAGGGGTTTTTGATAGTTTTATTTAAAACATTTGTTTAAGGGCCTTAGCATCGGTCACTTAGCAGAGAAGAATCTATTAGCTAGATGAATAAACATTCGTGAGCATAGTTCGCGGTGACTTTAACTTCTTGTTCTATTGTGGAGTCAATTTTTCTGTGCTCACATGTTCCGGATACATCTTTGCACAACTCTTTCTTCTTCTTTCATACTTTTTGTCGGTAGGTCTCTGTTTTTGAGCACACCTCCCCAACCAGAATTCGCGCTGCATCTGATTCTACAATTTTGAAATATCCATCTTCTGCAGCATGTAGGATAGAGGTTTCTTTACCTGTAGCTTTGAGTCCGTACGATGTGACGTAGTATGGAGAAACTTTTGTCCAAGGCTTTGGATTATTTGAGTCTTGGTTTAGGAGAGACATCATCGACGTGCACAACTTGGATAAAAATTGCTTACATAATTTAAGCTTGACCCGAAATCTTTGCGATTGGGTTTTATCTCCGAATGATGTGCAGAAATTTGTATACCGTAAACTCAATAGCATGATTCTATAAAAGAAGTTAATCCATTCTCTATAGTGTGCCCCAAGAATTTGAGTCTTAGTCTTACACAATTCCATCTTTTTCTTACTTAGGACTAAGCCATTTTTCTTCACTACATCTCATAAAAAATCTTTAGATGCATAAGTGATCTTGAAGATTTTTGAGAATGATCAGGAGTCATCAATGTATGCTAGGAGCCCATCTTGCATAAGGTTTTGAAAATAGAATCATTGCAGCTACGGAACTTAGAGAGTGCATGCTTCTCAGTCCGAATGGCTATCACATTTCCATTTCAGTAGCTTGGCCTCCGGGGAATGCTTTGAATACGATTTTCCACTTGTCTTTTGCTCTAGCCACTTGCCAGGCTTTGACTGGTTGAGGTCAAACTTAGAAAACTCTATCTTGGCTCTGCCTACTCTGCTTCCCAGTCTCCCTTATGTGGGATAGGATAAGTATCATGCTGCAGAACGAGAATTAAGAGGTTTATAGTTAATGACTAACTTTGAGGGATACCTCTTTGCTATTTGCTTCTCTTATTCACGTAAAAGCCATATGAGTTCAGAGGCCTTGACTCTCCAAATCGGCTTTCTCTGTGCATGGCTGATTTATTTCTTTCTCTCATAGCAGAGCTCTCAGTATTCTTTTGTTCATGGGAATTGCTGCAGCTATTTTGCATGATGTTTGCAGTATATCCTTCTTTGTAGGGGCAACTCAATATTATGTTGTTTTGCGGTGTCAAAAATGCATTTGGCTCTTACCTTGCAAGCATTGTTCTTTAAAGCTGATTTACATAGTTGAGCAATTTGTTTACGAAACTCTTTGCCGAGCTCAGCGAGTCTTCAGATTCTGATCGGAGTTCTTGTGATGTCTTTAGTTACTGCAAGACTATCTTGACTTTTTTGAGTTCTGCATGGCTTGTACCACCTAGTAGATATACTCTTGTTTGAAACATAGGCAGCTCAATTCTTTTTCCCTTTCCATCGAAGTAGGCATTGTAATGAAATACTACCGTTTACCTTGTTCACTGTAGTTCTCCATGAACCATGAGGCTCTACTGGCTATCGGAAAACATTTCCTAAAGATGCGGTCAACGAGGAATATCGACACACAACAAATTTTCTTTTAAACAATGAGAATCTAAAACAAAACCATGGCTTTAGGAATCTCATATTCAAGTGTTTTTTCCCCTAATCCCACAATTTATCTTTACTGCATAGCTCCAAAATTTTGAGGACAGACAATCTTCTTATCAAGGATGTTTCACATACGTGCACGAGTCAATTAATGTCTGATTACATTATAGGGTGTTACAATGCACTAAAATGTTCACCTTGACATGGTGGTGTTGGTGATTGAACGGTGAGAACACTACATTTCTACTTGAATCCAAAAAAATGATCGACTTTTCTTTGACAATTTCAACCTTTTGTTGATTAGGGAGCGAGAATATGAAGGAGTTCCATGAATAATATAATTAAGTATTCTCTGCGAAAACAGGGATGAACTTCTTCATGTTATGCTTTTTCATAATTCGGATTACTTTGAATTTAAGAGGCGAGAGAATTTTCACCTTTCGATAGAGTGTATCTCCCCTACGGCCTCCCCCAAAGTGGGGGGCATGAGCACTACTGCTGACTAGTGTTGTCGGAGATAACACGGTGTTATTCTGCTCATAAGAAGTATCGAACGAGGACTTCTTAGAGGGTTTTGTAGAGGAGGAGCACTCGAGGATTGCATAAAAAGCATCAAAGCAAAGCACGGGTCTTCAAATCACCATCATCCTTTGGCTCGGATACGGGAAACAATTTTCATATCATCTCTTTGTAGTTTGAGCCATGAGGACTTTAACTTTTCTTGTAAATTCTTTTGCAAGTTGATCATCGAGAAGAAAAACCGAGAATACGATGAAGAACAATGTTCACATTGACAATTGTCGAAATCGGGACATTCACAATAAGCATGAACTTCTTCAATACTCAGGGATTCGTGAAGAAGAATATTCGAAGTAGAAACAGAAGAAGAATCTTCTTGAGCTTGTTGGATCATCAAGCTGAGAGCGATCTTCGGTTTTGTGAAAAACTAGAGCCACATACTTGCACATTGTCTTCAGATTTTAACTTGTTGTTTTCCTTTATATTTCACGTTGAGATTTTTTTCCGCAAAACCTTTTTCTTGATTCTTGTAGCATCGGGACATAAATTTGTTGTATGTCTTGTCTTTCCACTAAATCCCGACAAGTTACTGCTGTTGCATCCTTTTGACTTGACATCTGAGGATGAATACCGTGTGGCTCGTAATAATGAGTGCTTCGGGACATATTTATAGGAAGCGTCCCTTCGTGAGCGAGGGCTTTTTAGTGAGGCTCTTGGCCTTTGAATTGCGGACATTCTTGTCTTGCGTACGTGATCAAGTATAAGGTTGATAACTATGCAAGTCTTTTTAGCCTTTTTCTTGGTCTTGCGCACTTTTTACTAATGGGTCATCAATTGTGATCCCATACTGCTACTAAAAGATTTAGTACCCGGGCAATCTATTCAATTTATCGATAGATTTATTCATTTAGAGCTTGGTACAAAGAGTAATCAATACTCTAGTTACTATGCTATACATCTAACCCCATAAATATGTTTCCAATGAGCTGGGGGAAAGCATCTGTAATTTGAGAATGTCTACCGGCTTGGAAGGCAATGCGCAAGGTAGACTTGCTTCAGGAAGAATGTTCTTGGGGTCACTTAACCATAAATGCATTTCCCATGTTTGCAGCTGCCAATCTCTATGGAAATCTTCATCTTGGTTAATATTTCGACACTTAGATTCATGAGGATCATTTCATTTTGATGCGAAATGTTTGGAGTCATCTCCCACGAGATATGTTTATTTGTATTAGTCTTGTGAGAGGCACCATCTCATATTATTCATGGCTTTGCCATATTCATGAAATCTTACATCTCCATTTTCATCTTTGCTACACCTCGGCTTCCATGGATGCTATCGAGAGCGAAGGAGAAGACTCTAGTTCCCACCATGCGCAGTTTGAGAGATTTCATGTCAAAACATGGAATGAGGGATTTACATGCCATCGACTTTGAGTTACTGATTGTCATTGAACATCTAGAACCATAATCCTAGAACGGGTGATGCACTCTCCGTCTACATCGAGTCACCTACTTCTGCGAATCGATCAGTACGATATCCCTTTTCCCCATGAAGATGACCATGTACTTATGATGCACCTAGTTCCCTCTCTGCAAGTATGAAGATCCCGGACTCAACGAGATATTCATGAATATTCAATCCCCTAAGGAATAAGCATGGTTTTGGAGTATTACAATCAAAAAGGGATTTCCTACATCGGAATCTGATTTAAGATGCGAGAAGATGTCAAAAGACCATATGTCACGAAAATCCGGAGAAAGTTTTATACACTAATGGATGGTTGTGAGAAACACAGAATCCCTGCTCAATGGATGAAGCAGATGATAAATTGGGATCTGTTTACTCACCCAGAAGCAGATGAATTTTCTGTCAGTCATACTCCGGAACAAAAGAGAACTTTAGCCTTAGAATGGAAACAATATATGGAAGAAAGAAAGACATGGATTTCTTTCTATTCTTGGAGAAAGGCTAGAGAGTCAAATATTGTTTTAATGAATGTACCTTGATCTTCTTTAGGACATTCATGGACAGCAATAGATGGCAGTAACATATAAACATCTACCAATTATCCTCCTTTCAAAGGGATTGTCCTATGAGAAGGACAAAATTCAGCTAATGCATATCCCATAGTGCAAAAGGAAAATTTGATAGGAGTTGAAAGGAGAGTCCAGACTGTAAGTGAGCAAATAAACTGGACTAACACTGCCATCACAGGATTAGAGAAAAATGTTGCTAAAGCTTTTGTTGTAAAGACCAAGATGGATCAATCACAAGTTTATTTGAATGATGTAAATAAGACACTAAATTTTGTACAGTAAAATTGTTCAGTAGTTAAAGATTTTTCTTTGAGGTCATTGCAGAAGGTTGGTGAAGTAGAAAGTTGTATTATAGATCAGTCTATTTCTACTCGGCAACTTGTGACAGACATGTCTGAGAAAACTCAGAAGGAGAAAGAAAAGAAGCCAGACAAGCTAATCCCTTCAGGATTTCTCCACAAAGGGAAAGCTGTGCAAATCCAGAAAAGTGTTGATATATTTCCCAGCCTATTTCCCAAAGAGTCTATTCCAGAGTCTCCAAAGTTTAAAGTAACTATTGCCTCTTTGTTCCATGAGTCAGAAACTGAAGATCATGTCTTACCTGTATATGAGCCCCTTGAAGCCCAATATACCAGGTACTCTCCTCCTGACTTAAATGGCCTTGGAAAAATTCCTGCAAGAGAAACCTTATATCCCCAGAGCCATAAAGAATGGAACATAGATAACAGATCCTCTTCTCAGATCAAACAAGTCATTTATCAGATGATCACAGAGTATAAGTTGATGTGCATAGATGGAAAATCTGAAGTCGAGGCATGTAAATCCCTCATTCCATGTTTTACACGAACTCTAGCCAAATGGTGGGAACTAGAGTCTTCTCCTGCTCTCATAGCATCCATGGAAGCTGAGGTGTTGAAAGATGAAAATGGAGATGTAAGATTTCATGAAGATGGCAAAGCCATGAATAATATGATTGGTGCCCTCACAGCACTAATCCAACAGACATTCTGTGGAGATGACCCAAACATTTCAGATCAAAATGAAATGATTCTCATGAATCTGAAGTGTCGCAATATTAACCAGTATGAAGATTTCCATAGAGATTGGATGCAAAGAATCTTCATGGTTAAGGACCCCAAGAACATTCTCTGGAAGCAAGTCTACCTTGCAGCATTGCCTTCCAAGCTGGTAGACATTCTCAAATTACAGGATGCTTTCCAGTTGCCACTGGAAACATATTTATGGGGTCATATGTATAGCATAGTAACTAGAGTATTGATTACTCTTTGTACCGTTTCTAAAATGAATAAATCTATTGATAAATTGAATAGATTTCCTGGTACTAAATCTTTTTGCAGCAAGTATGGGATCACAATTGATGACCCATTAGTAAAAAGGCGCAAGACCAAGAAAAAGGATAAAAAGACTTCCAGAAGTTATCAGCCTTATACTTATCACAGACGCAGCACAAGAATGTCTGCAATTCAAAGGCCAAGAAAGCCTTACCGAAAGCCTGCTCACAAGGGACGCTCCTATAAATATGTCCCGAAGACTCATTATTATGAGCCACACGATATTCATCCTAAAGATGTCAAGCTGAAAAGGATGCAACATATAACTTGCTGGATTTGTGGAAAGACAGGACATACATCAAATTTATGTCCTGATGCTAAAGAATCAAGAAAAGGTTTGGGACAAAAATCTCAACAGAAATATAAAGGAAAACAACAAGTTAAAACTGAAGATAAATGTGGCAGATGTGGCTCTAGTTTTCACAAAACCGAAGACTGCCCCCGCTTGATGATCCAACAAGCCCAAGAAGATTATTCTTCTGAATCCGATATTGAAGAAGTTCATGCTTATTGTGAATGTCATGATTCTGACAATTGTCAATGTGAACATTGTTCTTCATCAGATTCTGGTTTTTCTTCTGATGATCAGCTTGCAGAAGAATTTACAGGCAAAGTTAAAGTCCTCATGGCTCAAACTACAGAAGATGATATGAAATTTTTTTTCTAGATCCGAGCCATGGATGATGGTGATTTGAAGACCCTGCTGCTTGATGCTTTTATGCAATCCTCGGGTGCTTCCTCCTATACAAAACCCTCTACGAAGTCCTTGTTCTTGGATACTTCTTATGAGCAGAACACCAGAAGTTATCTCCGTCAACAACAACAAAGAAAAGTTCGTGCCCTCACTTTGGGGGAGGTGAGTAGGGAGATACACTTACTGAAAGGTGAAATTTCTGCCCTCAAATTGAAAGTATCTGAATTAGAAAAAGGCAAACAGGAAGAAGTTCATTCTGTTTCAGGTAGAAATACTAATTATATTATTCATGGAACTCCTTCATATTCTGCTCCTGAACAACCAAAGGTTGAAATTGTTGAAGGAAAAGCTGATCCTGTTTTTGGATTCAGAGAAATGCAGGTTCTTACTGTTCAATACCAGCACCACCATGTCAAGGTGAACATTTTAGTGCATGGTAAGACCTATAATGTAACTGCATTAATTGACTCAGGTGCAGATGTAAACATCCTTGATAAGAAGATTGTCCCCTCAAAATTTTGGGCTAAAGCAGAAAGAAAAATTGTAGGATTAGGGGACGAAACACTTGAATATGAGATTCCTAAAGCCATGGTTTGTTTTGATTCTCATTGTTTAAAAGCAAGATTTGTTGTCGCTGATATTCCTGTTGATTGCATCTTAGGAAATGTTTTCCTTGCAGCTGTAGAGCCTCATGGTTCATGGAGAACCAAGAACAATAAGGCAGGGTATTTCATTACAATGCCTACTTTTGATGGAAAGGGAAAAAGAATTGAGCTGCCTTATGTTTCCAAATAGAGAATATCTACTATGGTACAAGCCATGCAGGAACTCAAAAAAGCTGAAGATAGTCTTGCAGAACTAAAAGACCACAAGAACCTGATCAGAATTGAAGATCAGTTGAGTTCTGCAGTAGTTCAGAAACAAATTGCTGAACTACAGAAACAGTTTGAAGAACAATGTTGTGCAGAAGAGCCAAATGCATTTTGGCACCGCAAACAACATAATATTGAGTTTCCCTACAAAGAAGGATATACGGGCAGACCATGCAAATCCAGAGCAATTCCCATGAACAAAGAATACCGAGAGCTCTGCGAGAAAGAAATAAATCAGCTGTTGCAGAGAAAGCTGATTAGAGAGTCAAGCAGTCCCTAGAACTGTTATGGCTTTTACGTGAATAAGAGAAGTGAACAAATAAGAGGTATCCCAGGCCCAGTCACTTATTCTCATTTCACAATTTAATTCTGCAGACCAGTATATCATCTTCTACATAAGGGAGATCTGTTGGGAAGGATAGCAGGAGCCAAGATATTTTCTAAGTTTGACCTGAAGTCTAGCTTCTGGCAAGTGGCCATAGCAGAAAAAGACAAGTGGAAAACTGCATTCAGTATTCCTGGAGGCCACTATGAATGGAGATGTGATGCTATTCGGCCCAAACATGCACCTTCTAAGTTCCAGGAGGTAATGGATTCTATTTCAAACCTTATGAGAGTGGCTTCTAGCATACATTGATGATCTCCTAATATTCTCTCAAAAAATCTTTAAGATCCTTGGGCATCTAAAGATTTTTATGAGGTCAATGTAAGAAAAATGGCTTAGTCTTGAGGAAAAAGAAGATGGAACTCTCTAAGACTAAGATCAAATTTTTGGGGCACACAATAGAAAATGGATTAATTTCTTTACAGATTCATGCTATTGAATTTTTAGATAAGTTTCCAGACGTCATTCTGGATAAAACCCAACTGCAAAGGTTTTTGGGATGTTTAAATTATGTAAACAATTTTTATCCAAAGCATGCGTTAAAGCGGGTCTCTCCTAAACCGAGCTGAAAGAAGATCAAAGCCTTTTATGCGCAGCCCATACTGAGTCAATCAGACAGATCAAGACCAAGGTGAGAAAACTCCCTATTCTACATGTTGCGGAAGATGGATATTTCAAAATTGTAGAATCAGATGCCAGCAATATTGGTTGGGGAGGTGTGCTCAAACAAATACGTACTGACAAAAGTATGAAAGAAGAAGAAAGAGTTGTGCAGTATGCATCTGGAACATGGAGTAAAGCTGAGAAAAATTACTCCACAATAGAACAAGAAGTTAAAGCTGCCTGGAAGTGTGTCAGTAAGTTCTCTATTCATCTAGCTAATAGATTCTTCTTGCTAAGGACCGATGCTAAGGCCTTAGACAAAGTTTTAAATAAAACTATCAAAAACCCTGAAGATGCTAAATTTGCAAGATAGCAAGCTTTGTTTGCTAATTTTGACTTTAAGGTCGAGCATATTAAGGGAATTGATAATTCTCTGCCAGATTTTCTTAGCAGAGAGTTCATCCAGCATCAAGAACAAGAGGAAAAAGAAGATTATAACAATGTTATGGTTATTATCACAGAATGGGATCATACACAGCAAAAAAGAGACACTCAGGTCTATTTCAGATGATGAATCATGGGCTATGTACAAGGAGAAACTTAATATTCAAACTCCCAAAATGGGAAGCAGTCTTCATGAGGACTATGACAATGTTACTGTAAAAAAGGTTAGTATCGTTAGATATACAATTCCAAAAAAATATTGGGTTGAAGAATAAAAAAAATGGTGGAACGAGGAAGAACATAAATAATTTTGAGGTTGGTGCATTGATCCATATGTGAGTGGTTCAAAAAAAAACTAACATGAACCCAAAGCTTTCATGCACTGATGGAGTGGTAAGACCTAAGATTTTGGATCTTTAATTAGTATATTTATGTTTGAATGTTAATTTGGACTAGCACAAGCATTATTAAGCAAGCCTACTGATCCAAGGGATAAAACATATGCTAAAAAATGTAAGTACTAAAAATCACTCGAAACTAATGCTAATTCGTAGTGCTCATCGTTTTAATTCCAACACAGCTTGAAGTGCCTCACTCTGACACTGTATGCCAAAGTTATCACGTTCTAAAGTTTTTGGCAAACAACTAAAAGTTAACTTGCATGGTTGACTGGGTAGCTGACTTGGCAGGCCATACGTTGATGTCAACAGTTGACTGTGTAGGGTATGATGTCAGATGGGCCAATCTTATGCTAACATGTGGCGGGGTCGTACAAACTGGGTTGGAAGTTTGTGATTGGTTATTGGTTATTGAAGTGGCCCAATTACGAGGCGCCACGTGGCCCTTTGTTATTGGCCAAAATTTTTGTAATAGGGCCAAAGGGCCTCAACAGGGTTCGACCCCAAGATCTCTTGGAGAGTTAATGTCATGCCACACCAATGGTTCTTAACGAGTAGTGAAGCCTGATTATATTTAAATTCATACTGTTGGTAGGTTTAAGGAAGGGCATGTGGAACTTGGCCATAGCCCCAGGTTTAATGGAACTGACATTACTAGGAGCACAACGGAGTGGGGTGGGGCGGGCAGTTAGCCCTGGCCCCTAGCCATATGGGAACCCACTTAACCAACGACAGGAGTTATGGCTGTGGGGGTGGGAGGATAGGCTCTAGCGCCCAGTCCCAATAGACAGGTAGAAACGACGACGGGAGTTATGCTGAGGGTGCAGGTGCGTAGCTTGCCCCCTGGCGACATGATGCCCACATTCCTGAGAAGGAGCTACTTGTTAATTTGTAGGATAGATAGTAGGGAAGTGGAGAAAGAGGCCTAACTTGGTCATTATTCAGCCTTTTTGAGAAAAAGAAGAGCCTAGACAAGGGTTTTTAGGTGTTCTAAACATAATGAAAATATATCTTTTGCAATTTGAGCTATGTAAACTAATGTAATTTTATATTTGAGCATATAATTTAAAGGCCCAACAATGGAGGTTGGACCCAGAGACGTAGCCCAAGAGGGGTGAACTCTGTCATTAAATTTTTGTTGGTGTGATGTTGTTCATGGTAGATTTTTCTCTGTTTGATTTCTGCAACTTAAATAAAAACACCAATTTTATGTTCTTTTGCAAATTGATCCATTCCCACAATACATAAACTTACTTGAAAACCTTTTATGAAAACTTCAAGTTTTTAATTTTGAATCAGTTTGGTATCAGAGCATGGTTATTTTGAAGGTTTTACTGTGTTTGAAAGTGTTTTCAAAGTATGTGATTCAAATCTCAAGCATGAATTAGTTTCGAGAACCTGAAGGATTGCCTCCTAAAATAGGAATCAAACATGAGATTCATTTGTAGCAAGATGCACCTCTCCCAAACATTGGCATGTATAGAATGTCATTTTTGGGGAATGTAGAAATCAAGAAGAAAATACTAGAGTTTCTTGACAAATGGGTCATAAGGCCTAAAACATCTGCTTGTGGGTCTCCTATCATCTTGGTTCTAAAGAAGGATGGTACATGGCACATGTGTGTGGATTTTAGATCTATTAACAAAACCACGGTAAAGAATCAATATCCTCTTCCTCACATTGATGATTTTCTAGATCAGTTAACGAATGTTGTTTATTTCACTAAGTTAGATTTGAAAAGAGGTTATCATCAGATAAGGATTTTTGACGATTATATTTGGAAAATTGCTTTCAAGGCAAAACAATTTTTATTTGAATCGTTAGTTATGTCATTTGGGCTTTGCAATGCACCTAAAACATTAATGAGAGTTATGAATGATGTGTTAAGACCATTCCTTGATGATTTTGTCATAGTCTACTTAGATGATATTCTGATTTTCAGTAAGACTCATGAAGAGCATGTAAAGCATGTGAAACAAGTTTAATATGTCTTAAAGGAAGAGAAATTGTATTTGAATATGTCTAAGTGTGAATCTAGGAAAACATATTTGGTTTATTTGGGTTGTATTGTAGGAGGGGTTGAATTGAAGATTGATCCCTCAAATGTTGGTCATTGTGAATTGGCCTAAACCCAACAATGTAACAGAAGTTAGGAGTTTTTTTTGGAGCAACCCAATATTGGAGAAAATTTAGAGCTAACTGCTCACTCATTGCAACACCATTACATGCTTTGACAAGTGTGAAACAAGTCTTTTAGTGGGAAGGCAAGCAATAGAAAGCCTTCGATACATTGAAAGGGAAAATAAGTTCAACACCAGTTCTAGCACTTGCAGATCTTATGCAGTTATTTGAGATTCAAATTGATGCTAGTGATTATGCCATGGGAGAAGTTTTGATGTAACCTGGTAAGCCTATTTGTTATCATTTTGAAACCTTTAGCAATGCATTAATTAACAATTGAACTTATTATAAAGACTCATATGCTTTAGTACAAATCATGAAGCAATTGAAGCATTACTTGATGGGTAATGAAATGACTATTCATACCAACCATAAACATTTTCAATATTTTCAATCGCAAACCAAGCTACAACAAGCTCGACATTTCAAGTGGATGGGATTCATACAACAATTTCATTGTAACCACCCTCATCCCACATTTACCCTAGTTAACCTCTCCGCTGGGAAAAACATGTCACGAGGGGATACTATGATGTGATTCAACCTCCTAGGTCACCTTAAGAAAGTGGAACCGACATAACACCACTAATTTGACCTTCCACACATACAACAAAACCTTCAGGAGCCAACCAACCCTTCCAGGTGGAAACTCCCTGAGACAACTCACCATTTCACTGACCTAGACCCTCAGTCGCTCCCATGACAAGACCTGCAAGCGACTGAGGCCTTCTAGTAGCTCCCACAAAAAGGGATGCCAATGACTTTCAAATTTTCCATCTAGTTATGTGCCAACCACCTTAGATACTGTGCCGCTTTTTTAGGGCCAAGACTCAATCCATTGGCCAAAACTTCATGAAAACTCCAGGAATGATAAATAACATGGGGAAAAAGATACTAATTCAAAATGTTATACAAACACTCGATATTATCCCTACTAGCCATGACAGGCATTTCGTCAAACATGTCACAAATATGCAATCTATAGGTCATAACAACAAATCTGAGCATAGGGGTCTCATACTTATTTGAGAATTGATAAGAAGCATTGATGCCTTATCACAATAGTTTCATTATCATATATTAGTTCATATATATTTTTCATTCATTTTCTAATTAAAAAATGATGAGAGCCATACACCAAGTCTATCATGAAATATAATAATAACCAACATATAACCAATAGAAATAACAAGGATATAACAACCATAGTGACTTAATTCTGTTCGAAGAGATGCATCGAAAAAATTCCGATCCCAGAAAGAGGAGAAATGGTCTGCTGCGTCCTCTGGGCCTCATTAAATGCGGGACTAAAGACCGTGCCGAAGTCTCTTCTCGTGGTCAGTGACCTCGTGCAGAAAGAACGATTCATATACGAGTAGTGTATAATGCGAATTTTTGAAGGCTTTTACCGTAGTTTTTTCCGGTCTAATTTCTTTAAATTCTGGCAGGAATTTATTGAAAATAGAAGTTTGATGGATAACCTTGCACAATCGAAGTGCCCTAGGGGTTTTTCAGGGTGCTGAATTCATATATACAATCAAAAAACCAATTTAAATAACAGAAATCAAGATTTTACCTCAAATTTTTTCACCGGATTCCAACACCTAAAACTCCAAAAGTGGCACTAAAGACAAGTCCATTCATATATTGTATTCGTCGCACTAAAGACAACTCCATTCATATATTGTATTCACCAACGTTACAGATCCAGTCAGCCACAAATGAATTTTCAAAGTCAAAGTAATTTTTATCATTATTGTAAATTTTGCAATATTTTGGAATCCAGAGGATTAAAAATAGTTGAAATTTTGTAGCAGGAGTCTTTGAATTGTATTTTTATGGTAGAAATGAATTTAGCTTTATCAAAAATTTATAAGCATTTAAAATTTTGAAAAAATAATTTAAATTTAGAAAAACATTAACAAATTTTCTCAAAATCTTGCCAAAATTTCCTGACAAATTTGAATTCTGATAAGTTAAGTCAAATCATATATATGTTTAGCTTAAGTATTGTGAATTAAATTTGCAATTTTTTTTAAGATGTGCAATACATTGGACGAAATTAAAATTTTCAGAAAATGGATCAAACAAAAATATTTTGAATTAGAATAATTCTAAAATTTACCATTCATTTAAAAGTTCAAACGAAAAAGGAAATTGAATTCTTCAAAGCCGCCCACACGGCACTTTCAGCGTGGAATATGCATTTGGTGGTACGTACATTCACCTTATTCTTAATTGAATTCTTCAAAGCCGCCCACACGGCACTTTCCAACTTGGTAGTCAAGATTTGATAATTACATTTTATGCAGCAGGTTGGACTTTCAGCGTGGAATATGCATTTGGTGGTACGTACATTCACCTGATTCTTACACCTCAATCACAATTCGTTTCGTTTATTTGACCAATAAAGTTTGTAGCTGATTTATCTTTTAAAATGTAATAAAATAGTTCAAAGGAAATAAGCGATTTGAATATTCTAAGATGAGAGATTTGACTGTTAAAATCACGCATTAAAATGGGATTTAATATTTTTTAAATTTTCACATAATATTAAAAAAAAGGATAGTTATGTTACTTAAATTTATGTTAGTGGATTTAGATTATTTTAAATTATATATATCATGTTTTATTTTAAATAATAAGAATTATTAGATATTATTTTTTAGATTTAATTGCTTTAAGTAAGTTATTGATCTATGATCATTTTCATGAGATGTAGTTGTAACTTAGGCACAATACTTGCTAAGGTTTTGCAAATGGGGTAGCAAACTAAGTGGGCTTGATTGTGAGGAAAAACTCCACAGTTAAGTGCCTTTGAGCTGGAGGAGTTGTCAGATGGGTGACCATTACCAGGTGCAAGCCCCAAAAGTGATGATTGACCCTATGCTATTCATTTCACTAGTTTCAATCCCACGTCTTCACCCCCGTGAGCATCACCCGATGCAATAAGTGCTAAGTGGACTATTATCATGGAAATGATCATAGATGATGCAATGAGTGCTAAGTGGAATATTAAAAAATCATGAGAAATTAGTCTGTTATGACTACATCTCATAGAAATGGTCATAGATGAATGACTTACTTAACACATTTGTGTCCCAAAAATGATATATAATATAATGCAGTACGAAAAACCCTCATACTTAAATAATAATTATATTATTATCTAATTTTAAGACCAATGACTTACTTTTTGAGAAAGAAAAAACGTTGTTCTATTAAAATAGTACATAAACCATATACATTTCCACAACATGCATAAGTCATGTACATGCAGGACAATTCAAGGGATTGACCTAAGCTCAAAAAACAATTTTGCTTCCACCAAAATCGGATGCATCAACATACATATGTTCTAATACATAAAGCTTAACTAGTCCCATATATGTACCCAACACTTTTACTCCAGTGAGTGTGGGATGACATTAGACATATCTCAGCCTATTTAAAGCCATGAAAATCATCGAAAGGGACAGACCCACAAGATCTATGATGAATACAAACCAAAAGGTGCACTATATAATATATGCCTCCTTTTTACACAAAAAACAGAAATGAGTCATCCAACCACAAGAGAATTTTCCACAAATCGTTCTTGATGTTGTTTAGGAACGCCTAAAACCAAAACATGAAGATAGAAAGGTAAAAATGGAACCAGCTTGCTTGAAAACATCTACAGGTTTGCTTGCAGAGGGTCGAAGGATTCCGGCTTGCTTGAAAACATAAACAGGCTCGCTTGTAGATGATCCGTATGATTATAAAAGTTAAGGCAAAGGGAAATGATAGGAAGCCACTTGGTTAGAGTCCCTGAAGTGTGAGATCAGAATGGTCCCGTAGGGTGCCTCCAGGCCTTTCTTCGAGAGGTAGTCAGCTCTCGTATTGTTCTCTTGGAAGATATGTTGCATCGTGTAGGACTGGAATTTAGTTAGGATATACATGACGCGCTCAGTCCATCCGCTTAGGTATTGACCGTGCATCCTACACTTGCTAGAGATTCCATCTATAATGAGTTGCGAGTCACCATATATGTGGATAGAGACTAAATTAAGGTGATAAGCCACCATAATCCCACTCCACAAGGCCATGACCTTAGTCTTATTGTTGGTTCAGGAACCACCATTCCAATAGATATGAAAACGTTCATCTACCGCAAGCTTAATCCATGCCCCGCAGCCACCTAAACCATCCCTTTGTGCCCCATCAAAGTAGATTGCAGGGAGAGAAATATGGTGTGGACGACCACGAACAGAGAAATCATCCAAATTCGGAGATGGCAAAGCACGATCCCACATCCATTGCAAAATATTACCATGAATCCTTGAAATGTTGATTAGGAAATCTTGGAAAATTAATCGGTTACGGGCGCACCATATCTCCCAGAAAACATAAAAAGGCAAGGATTTATATTTACCTTTAGTGGCCCCCCACACCATGATGGTCTAAATACAATCAATAGGTCTCCAATTTAGGTTCCCCAGGAGAACTATAAACAACCTCCAAATACTGGGAAAAATACTATAGGAGAAAAATAAGTGCATAACAGTCTCCTCGTGCATGTGACATAATGGGCATCTCCACGGGCCCTGAAAACCACGCTTGATAAGAGATTCACATGTAAGAATTTTTTCCTTCCATAATAATCATCCAAAAAGCAAAATCTTTGTTGGTATATTCCACCGCCATGCCTGATGGAACTGTGACTGGGTACTATCCACAATCTGTTCTTTAATGATATGCATATATAATTCTTTTACCTGTGTGCTGCCATCTTGTTGTATGCCTCCTCACATGATTATGTCCCCCTCTCCTCTGAAAGACAAACCCATCGATTGAAGTGAGCCTTTGTATCTTTCCCATGCAATTGCATCCGGTCCCTGCAGGCCTATTATCTCAGCCGATTTCGAGATCGGTGCTCCTAATTGCCAACATGAAATAAGATTGGATACATAAAAGATGCCACTTTGATTTAGTCGGTGAAGTAAAACAGGGTCAATACATACAGTTGCGTTCATCCCCAATAGTCTATCAATACCCAGTAGAATATTTTGCCCATTACCAAAGCGCCAAACCAATCTCCTGCCCAGGATTTTCATTACTTCCGCAAAGCTACGCCAGATCCGTGAAGCATTATTTGCCGGCCAGTTACTGCCACGATACAGTGAGAGGAGGGGATCACCCTGAATGTATTTATGAAAAATTATCATAGACCAGACCCCATGTCCATTCAAAACTCGCCACAAGGATTTAATAAGCAGTGCATTGGAGAAAACTCGCAAATCTAATAATCCCCAGCCCCCATATTTCTTTGGCAATGTGATATGAGATAATTTGCATAAATGATATTTCTTACGGTCACTCGCACCAGCCCATATAAAATGAGATATAATGGCATTTATCTTCCCGACAATGAAAGTCAGAAGATAATACAAATGATTCCAGTACACCACAAGTTGAGATAATATTGCTTGAACTAGTATGTATCGACCCCCAAGTGTTAGCCACTTGTTTGTCCACTTCATAATTTTATTTCTGAATTTGTCTACCGGCCATAGCCAGTCCTGGTTCTTATATGCACATGGTTTTAGTATAAAACCAAGATAGGTGAAGCCCTGCATAATATGACTCGTTTGTACTCCTAAAAAACCAACAATGAAATTTATTTCATCCATATCTTCTATGACATATAATAAGATGGATTTCCCTCTATTGATGCACAGTCCAGTGGCAACTCCAAAACGGGTAAGTATAAAGTGCAGATAAAACCATTGGTTCCTAATTAGATTTCCAAAAACCAGCAAATCATCCACAAAGAGAGAGTGAGTAATGCATACCATAGGGGAGAAAGATAGACCTTCCAAATAACTTGCATTTTTTTCCATCTTCATAAGATTACTGAAACCATCCATAATGAGAATAAATATGAGTGGAGACAATGCGCATCCTTGCCTAAGGTCCCTTCCAGCCGTGAAGAAGTCAGATGGCAGAAAGTTGATAAGGAAAACATATCTGACAAAGCTTATACATGCCATTATTCATTGAATAGAAACCATAGTTAGTCTCACTTTGAGAAGAGTAACTCTGATAAAGGACCAGTCCATTGTATCATATAACTCAATTGAATCCCAAAAATGATATCTAATACTACGAAAAACCCTCATGCTTAAATAATAATTATTATTATCCAATTTTAAGACCACTCCCTATCTATTTTACCACCGTTGGTGATCAATAGTATGTAATCATATGAAGAATAAGGTTGGAGGCCGCTACATAGCATAAGTTTTTTTTTTAACATAACGTTGGAGGCCGCTACATTAGCATCACTCATTTTTTAACACAATTTCGGATACATATCCACGCTATATGTATTGGCATTTTACATAATAAAATCCTAGGCCATTTCATTAACTTTCCCTACGAGCAGGATTTGTTTCATTGGGGCTCGATGTGAATATATATTCACCGCCATTCATTTCACTCCCCTACATCTGCGCCAAGAATTTCGACCTCAGGGATAGTTGGCATACATAAATCATCATTCTTCTATATTCCTCACACTATCTATAATCTTATTCAACCTCACGAATTGCTGGCATGAAGAAAAACACCATCCGTCTAGATTCCTCTCCCCGAGCTATTATTTTATTTGTACAAATTTACAAAGCTTGCGGTTTTAAAGATAAATGATTTGGTAGGGGAAGATCTAAAACATCATTCTTCTAGTTCTCTCTCCCTATACTCTAATCCTAAGAGGTAAAATAACATAATTATATCGATGTCAATTTTTTCTTTTTCAAAATCAATATTTCTACTACAATCAAGTATTTTATAAATTATTGTTTTTATAAAAAAAGTTATTTACATGATGTTATTTGATAATTTATCTCATAATGTGAAAAGATAAACATATATATATATTGATGTGGAGGAGAGATAATGAGAATTCATTAGCATTTTTCATTTAGGACAATCAAATAAATTACCTATGTCAGCTATAAAGGGTTTTGAGATTGTTATTTTAATTATCATAATTATTATGTGGATGGTAAGGTTTTAACCTCCATGGAGTATTTTAAAATATTTTTAATAGTAGTTTTAGATTCAAGATTCAGATTTATCTAAAAAAAGTTATATCCCTTTTCTCTTTTTAATGAAAGTGATTAATTAAAAAATGTGATAAGTGAATTATAGTTTTTGGGAATGGTGATATGTAAGCATATTTGCACGTTAACTATAATAAATGAGACTCAATATCTATGATTATGAATCTCGTTAATCTTTTTTTATAAATGTATATATGGTTGACTTATATATTAATTTATTTTTATAATTAATAAGAATAATTTAAAATAAATATATCATTTAATTATTTTTTATGATTTCTTTAATTTTAGTAATATGAGATGTCTCATAAGTAACCTCTATTTTCCTTGTTTAAATAACCATTTTAAAATTTGCACTTTATTGTTTAGGGTGACTTGAAATTTACATATGTGTGTGTGTGTTCAAATAAACTTATAGAAAACAAAAGTTGGTTGCGAATCAGTGACAAGTATTGCATTGTGCAGCACTCACAATACTAATACTTTAAAATGAGACTTCAAGGTAACCATCAAATCATCCATGGTGAATATTTGAACTTATTTTAAAAAAATCATCTATAGGTGAAAATGTGAAGTTGGGAAACACTTTTTGCCCTTTTTTGACTTTGAAAATTGTAATTTTCTATGTTTTTCAACTTCAACTCCACTAAACTCATATTTTTATTGCAAATTATGCTTTGACATAAAAACAAGAATTGTAGAGAATTGTCTTACCTCCATACCCATATTTAAAAAAAAAATATTGACATATAGAGGGGTAAATTTCTTGTTTACTAACTGCATATACTTGAAATTTTCAGGCAAACATAAATAGTCACTTTATGATCCTTCACTTTTTTTAGGGAAGGTTATTCATTTTTTGGAAAAAAACCATAGCATCATAATCTGCATATATTGCACTAGTGCACAGACTATTTTTCGGTAATTTTCGGATTAAATCACTATTTTTTATTATTTTTTGAAATGAACGAAGACAAAAAAACAGTGATGTTTCAGTACATTTTATCATCCTTTGATTTTCTTTTCAATGTGATCGTCAATAAGAAAAATGAGAGTACCCTTTTGAAGTAGACAGGGAGAGGAAGTGCAATATGATTTTTTTGAATTTTTTGGTGTCCTCATTTGAAAGTTATTGAATTTTCATTTAGTGCAATTTTTCGAACAATGAAATTCCACAGTGACACAGTTTAGTAAAAAATTAATAAAAATTTGAATTTTTTAATGAAACTCCACAAATCTCATATCATCAAAAACTAGATTCAGAGATGAATCTAATGGTACTTGGTCCGACATATAACATTTTGTTTTTGTAGGTGTTCCGCCCTTCCAAATTTGCAGGTTCCTGAAAAACTGCAAAATTTTCTGGGTTTTTCGTTGACCAGAAACTCTCGGCCGAGATAATGTCTCGGACGAGAAATTTATAAAAATCTCGACTGAGAGTTTAACCCACCTAAAGTTACATTTAACCGCGCAGCCAAACTCTCAGCCGAAAGTTTAAAAAACTCTCGGACGAGAGTTTGCGCCCGAGAGTTTACCCGATGAAACTCTCGGCCGAGAGTTTAGAAAACTCTAGGACGAGAGTTTAGAAAACTCTAGGAAGAGAGTTTTGAAAACTCTAGGCCGAGAGTTTTGAAAACTCTAGGCCGAGAGTTTTACTCTCGACCTAGAGGTTTGTCCTAAAATGTTTAATCAAAGTTTGCGGGGTTTATATAGGTTTGCGGGGTTGATATGTTTACGGTAATTTCCTCTTCTTTCTTTATCCTTTTTATCTAATTTAAGATATTTATTTCCCTCTTTTTAGATATGAATTTGTAATACTTTTTAGTTAATCTAAATAGTTATTAAAATAATTATAATATTTATAAAAATATTGAAATATTTTAATAATTAAATTATTTTTAATTAAATATTTTTAATAAGTAATTTAATATTATCTTTAACCTTTTTAATTTTTCTTGAATACTTAAAGAATCCCCTAATAACTAATTAACTAATAATTATTTAATCTCCTTAACAACTAATTAAATAACTAACTCAATAACGACTAGCTTTCTAACGACTATAAAGGAGTTTATATGTTAGGGGTTTATATGTTTAAGGTTTTATATGTTTAGGGTTTAGGGGTTTATATGTTTAGGGTTTAGGGGTTTACATGTTTAGGGTATAAGGGGTCAAATGGGTTAGGGGTTTTGGGGTTTAGGGGCTTAAATAGGTTAGGGGTTAACGGGTTAGGGGTAGGGGTTAAGGGTTTAGAGGTTTAGGGTTTAGGGGGTTAAATAGGTTAGGGGTTAGGAATTAGGGTTTAAGGGGTTAGAGGTTTAGGTGTTTAAGGGGTTGAATTGGTTATGAGTTGGGAATTAGGGTTTAAGGGGTTAAATGGGTTAGGGTTGGTTTAGAGATTTAGGGGGTTAGGGGATTTAGCAGTTAAGGATTTTAGGGGTTAGAATTTAGGGGTTAATGGGGTTAAATGGGTTGGTTTTTAGGGGTTTAGGGTGTTGAATTGGTTAGGGGTTGGGAATTAGGGTTTAAGGGGTTAGGGGTTAAGGGTTTAGAGGTTTAGGGTTTAGGGGGTTAAATGAGTTACAGGTTTAGAGGTTTAGGGGTTAGGGGATTTAGCAGTGAAGGATTTTAGAGGTTAGGGTATTGGGGGTTAAATAGAATCCACACTTAAATGGGTTAGGATTTTAGGGGTTTAGGGTGTTAAATTGGTTAGGGGTTGGGAATTAGGGTTTAAGGGGTTAGGGGTTAAGGGTTTAGAGGTTTAGGGTTTAGGGGGTTAAATGGGTTACAGGTTTAGAGGTTTAGGGGGTTAGGGGATTTAGCAGAGAAGGATTTTAGGGGTTAGGGTTTTGGGTTTTGGGGGTTAAATGTAATCCACACTTAAATGGGTTAGGTTATTAGGGGTTTAGGGTGTTGAATTGGTTAGGGGTTGGGAATTAGGGTTTAAGGGGTTAGGGGTTAAGGGTTTAGGGGATAGGAATTAGGGTTTAAGGGGTCAAGGGTTAAGGTGTCAAGGGTTATGGGTTGGGAATTAGGGTTTAAGGGGTTAGGGGTTTTGGTGTTTAGGGGCTTAAATGGGTTAGGGGTAGGGGTTAAGGGTTTAGAGGTTTAGGGTTTAGGGGTTAAATGGGTTAGGTGTTTAGAGGTTTAGTAGGGGTAAATGGGTTTAGGATTAAGGGTTTAGGGGGTTAAGGGTTTGGGGATTAGGAATTAGGGTTTAAGGGGTCAAGGGTTATGGGTTGGGAATTATGGTTTAAGGGGTTAGGGGTTAAGGGTTTAGAGGTTTAGGGTTTATGGGGTTAAATGGGTTATAGGTTTAGAGGTTTAGGGGGTTAGGGGATTTAGCAGCGAAGGATTTTAGGGGTTAGGGGTTAGGGTTTTGGGGGTTAAATAGAATCCACACTTAAATGGGTTAGGTTTTTAGGGGTTTAGGGTGTTGAATTGGTTAGGCGTTTTGGGGTTTAGGGGCTTAAATGGGTTACAGGTTTAGAGGTTTAGGGGGTTAGGGGATTTAGCAGTGAAGGATTTTAGGGGTTAGGGGTTAGGGTTTTTTAGGTTAAATAGAATCAACACTTAAATGGGTTAGGTTTTTAGGGGTTTAGGGTGTTGAATTGGTTAGGGGTTTTTGGGTTTAGGGGCTTAAATGGGTTAGGGATAGGGGTTAGGGTTTAGAGGTTCGGGGTTTAAGGGTTAAATGGGTTAGGGGTTTAGAGGTTTAGTGGGGGTAAATGGGTTAAGGGTTAAGGGTTTAGAGGTTTAGGGTTTAGGGGGTTAAGGGTTTAGGGGTTAGGAATTATGGTTTAAGGTGTCAAGGGTTATGGGTTTGGAATTAGGGTTTAAGGGGTTAGGGGTTAAGGGTTTAGAGGTTTAGGGTTTAGGGGGTTATATGGGTTACAGTTTTAGAGGTTTAGGGGGTTAGGGGATTTAGCAGTGAAGGATTTTAGGGGTTGGGGGTTAGGGTTTTTGGGGTTAAATGGAATCCAAACTTAAATGGGTTAGGTTTTTAGGGGTTTAGGGTGTTGAATTGGTTAGGGGTTTTGGGGTTTAGGGGCTTAAATGGGTTAGGGGTTAACATGTTAGGGGTAGGGGTTAAGGGTTCAGAGGTTTAGGGTTTAGCGGTTAAATGGGTTAGGGGTTTCGAGGTTTAGTGGGGGTAAATGGGTTAGGGGTTAAAGGTTTAGAGGTTTAGGGTTTAGGAGTTTAAATGGGTTAGGGGTTAGGAATTAGGGTTTAAGGGTCAAAGGTTAAGGGGTTAGAGGTTTAGGTGTTTAAGGGGTTGAATGGGTTATGGGTTGGGAATTAGGGTTTAAGGGGTTATAGGTTTAGGGTTTAGGGGGTTAAATTGGTTAGGGTTGGTTTAGAGGTTTAGGGGGTTAGGGGATTTAGCAGTTAAGGATTTTAGGGGTTAGAAGTTAGGGGTTAACGGGTTAGGGGTAGGGGTTAAGGGTTTAGAGGTTTAGGTTTTAGGGGGTTAAATGGGTTAGGAGTTAGGAATTAGGGTTTAAGGTGTCAAGGGTTAAGGGGTTAGAGGTTTAGGTGTTTAAGGGGTTGAATGGGTTATGGGTTGGGAATTAGGGTTTAAGGGGTTATAGGTTTAAGGGGTTATAGGTTTAAGGGGTTAGGGGATTTAGCAGTTAAGGATTTTAGAGGTTAGAAGTTAGGGGTTAATGGAGTTAAATGGGTTAGGTTTTTAGGGGTTTAGGGTGTTGAATTGGTTAGGGGTTCGGAATTAGGGTTTTAGGGGTTAGGGGTTAAGGGTTTAGAGTTTTAGGGTTTAGGGGGTTAAATGGGTTATAGGTTTAGAGGTTTAGAGGTTTAGGGGATTTAGCAGTGAAGGATTTTAGGGGTTAGGGGTTAGGGTTTTGGGGGTTAAATGGAATCCACACTTAAATGGGTTACATTTTTAAGGGTTTAGGGTGTTGAATTGGTTAGGGGTTTTGGGGTTTAGGGGCTTAAATGGGTTAGGGGTAGGGGTTAAGGGTTTAGATGTTTGTGGAATCCACGGTTAAATGGGTTAGGCTTAAAGGTTGTTGGGGGTAAAATGGGGTTAGGGGTTAAGGGTTTCAGAGGTTGAGAAGGTTTGCAGGCGATGGGTTTATGCTTAGGAATTAGGGTTTAAGGGGTCAAGGGTTATGGGTTGGGAATTAGGTTTAAGGGGTTAGGGGGATAAGGTTTAGAGGTTTAGGGTTTAGGGTTATATGGGTTAAGGTGCTTCAGTTTAGGGGGTTAGGGACGTAGCGTAACACTTTTAGGCGTTGGGGTTGTGGTTTTTGGGGGGTTAAATGAATCCACACTTAAATGGGGTTAGGTGGGTTAGGGTATTTAGTGGTTTAGGTGTTGGAATTGGTTAGGGGTTTTGGGGTTTAGGGGCTTAAATGGGTTAGGGGTTAACTAAGTTAGTGGTAGGGGTTAAGGGTTTAGAGGTTTAGGGTTTAGGGGTTAAATGGGTTAGGGGTTTAGAGGTTTAGTGGGGGTAAATGGGTTAGGGGTTAAGGGTTTAAAGGTTTAGGGATTAGGGTGTTAAATGGGTTAGGAGTTAGGAATTTGGGTTTAAGGGGTCAAGGGTTAAGGGGTTAGAGGTTTAGGTGTTTAAGGGGTTGAATGGGTTATGGGTTGGGAATTATGGTTTAAGGGGTTATAGGTTTAGGGTTTAGGGGGTTAAACGGGTTAGGGTTGGTTTAGAGGTTTAGGGGGTTAGGGGATTTAGCAGTTAATGATTTTAGGGGTTAGAAGTTAGGGGTTAACGGGTTAGGGGTAGTGGTTAAGGGTTTAGAGGTTTAGGGTTTAGGGGCTTAAATGGGTTAGGGGTTAGGAATTTGGGTTTAAGGGGTCAAGGGTTAAGGGGTTAGAGGTTTAGGTGTTTAAGGGGTTGAATGGGTTATGGGTTGGGAATTAGGGTTTAAGGGGTTATAGGTTTAGGTTTTAGGGGGTTAAATGGGTTAGGGTTGGTTTAGAGGTTTAGGGGGTTAGGGGATTTAGCAGTTAAGGATTTTAGGGGTTAGAAGTTAGGGGTTAATGGGGTTAAATGGGTTAGTTTTTTAGGTGTTTAGGTGTTGAATTGGTTAGGGGTTCGGAATTAGGGTTTTAGGGGTTAGGGGTTAAGGGTTTAGAGGTTTAGGGTTTAGGGGGTTAAATGGCTTACAGGTTTAGAGGTTTAGGGGGTTAGGGGATTTAGCAGTAAATGATTTTAGGGGTTAGGGGTTAGGGTTTTGGGGGTTAAATGGAATCCACACTTAAATGGGTTAGGTTCTTAGGGGTTTAGGGTGTTGAATTGGTTAGGGGTTCGGAATTAAGGTTTAAGGGTTTAGAGGTTTACGGTTTAGGGGTTTAAATAGGTTACAAGTTTAGAGGTTTAGGGGGTTAGGGGATTTAGCAGTGAAGGATTTTAGGGGTTAGGGGTTAAGGTTTTGGGGGTTAAATGGAATCCACACATAAATGTGTTAGGTTTTTAGGGGTTTACGGTGTTGAATTGGTTAGGGGTTGGGAATTAGGGTTTAAGGGGTTAGGGGTTAGGAATTAGGGTTTAAGGGGTCAAGGGTTATGGGTTGGGAATTAGGGTTTAAGGGGTTAGGTGTTTTGGGCTTTAGAGGCTTAAATGGGTTAGGGGTAGGGGTTAAGGGTTTAGAGGTTCAGGGTTTAGGGGTTTAGAGGTTTAGTGGGGGTAAATGGGTTAGGGGTTAAGGGTTTAGAGGTTTAGACTTTAGGGGGTTAAATGGGTTAGGCGTTAGGAATTAGGGTTTAACAGGTCAAGGGTTAAGGGGTTAGAGGTTTAGGTGTTTAAGGGGTTGAATGGGTTATGGGTTGGGAATTAGGGTTTAAGGGGTTATAGGTTTAGGGTTTAGGGGGTTAAATGGGTTAGGGTTGGTTTAGAGGTTTAGGGGGTTAGGGGATTTAGCAGTTAAGGATTTTAGGGGTTAGAAATTAGGGTTTAACGGGTTAGGGGTATGGGTTAAGGGTTTAGAGGTTTAGAGTTTAGGGGGTTAAATGGGTTAGGGGTTAGGAATTAGGGTTTAAGGGGTCAAGGGTTAAGGGGTTAGAGGTTTAGGTGTTTAAGGGGTTGAATGGGTTATGGGTTGGGAATTGGTGTTTAAGGGGTTATAGGTTTAGGGTTTAGGGGGTTAAATGGGTTAGGGTTGGTTTAGAGGTTTAGGGGGTTAGGGGATTTAGCAATTAAGGATTTTAGGGGTTAGAAGTTAGGGGTTAATGGGGTTAAATGGGTTAGGTTTTTAGGTGTTTAGGGTGTTGAATTGGTTAGGGGTTCAGAATTAGGGTTTTAGGGGTCAGGGGTTAAGGGTTTAGAGGTTTAGGGTTTAGGGGGTTAAATGGGTTACAGGTTTAAAGGTTTAGGGTGTTAGGGGATTTAGCAGTGAAGGATTTTAGGGGTTAGGGGTTAGGGTTTTGGGGGTTAAATGGAATCCACACTTAAATGGGTTAGGTTCTTAGGGGTTTAGTGTGTTGAATTGGTTAGGGGTTCGGAATTAGGGTTTAAGGGGTTAGGGGTTAAGGGTTTAGAGGTTTACGGTTTAGGGGGTTAAATGGGTTACATGTTTAGAGGTTTAGGGGGTTAGGGGACTTAGCAGTGAAGGATTTTAGGGGTTAGGTGTTAGGGTTTTGGGGGTTAAATGGAATCCACACTTAAATGGGTTATGTTCTTAGGGGTTTAGGGTGTTGAATTGGTTACGGGTTCAGAATTAGGGTTTAAGGGCTTAGGGGTTGGGAATTAGGGTTTAAGGGGTCAAGGGTTATGGGTTGGGAATTAAGGTTTAAGGGGTTAGGGGTTTTGGGGCTTAAATGGGTTAGGGGTTAACGGGTTAGGGGTAGGGGTCATGTTTATGCCGCAGGTTTAGGGGCAAATTGCAGCTGTGGGTTTAGAGTTTTATGGTGGGTACGGGTTAGGGGTTAAGGTTTAGAGCTTTAGGGTTTAAAGGAACAACAGTGCTGAGAATTAGGTTTGGCGTTAGCGGTTTACGTGTTTAAGGGGTTGAATGGGTTATGAGTTGGGAATTAGGGTTTAAGGGGTTATAGGTTTAGGGTTTAGGGGGTTAAATGGGTTAGGGTTGGTTTAGAGATTTAGGGGTTAGGGGATTTAGCAGTTAAGGATTTTAGGGGTTAGAAGTTAGGGGTTAATGGGGTTAAATGGGTTAGGTTTTTAGGGGTTTAGGGTGTTGAATTGGTTAGGGGTTGGGAATTAGGGTTTAAGGGGTTAGGGGTTTAGGGTTTAGGGGGTTAAATGGGTTATAGGTTTAGAGGTTTAGGGTTTAAGGGTTCGAATGGGTTATGGGTTGGGAATTAGGGTTTAAGGGTTGTGTTTAGGGTTTACTGTGGGTTAAAAGGGTTAAAGGTCAAGTTTAGAGCTTCAGGGGTTAGGGGATTTGTAAGAAGCACATTCGTGTTTGGTTGGGGGTTTAACTGTTAGTGTATGCTTAAGGTTTAGAGGTTTAGGTTTAGTGGGTTAAACTGTTATGGGTTAGGAATTAGGGGTTTAAGGGGTCACAGTGCTGGAGGTGCTATGTTTGGGAGTGCTTATGGGTATCATGGGTTATGGGTTGGGAATTAGGGTTTAAGGGGTTATAGGTTTAGGGTTTAGGAGGTTAAATGGGTTAGGTTTGGTTTAGAGGTATAGGGGGTTAGGGGATTAGGGTTTAGAGGTTTAGGGTCTAGGCGGTTAAATGGGTTACAGGTTTAGAGGTTTAGGGGTTAGGGGATTTAGCAGTGAAGGATTTAGGGGTTAGGGGTTAGGGTTTTGGGGGCTAAATGGAATCCACACTTAAATGGGTTAAGTTTTTAGGGGTTTAGGGTTTGAATTGGTTAGGGGTTGGGAATTAGGGTTTAAGGGGTTAGGGGTTAAGGGTTTAGAGGTTTAGGGTTTAGGGGTTTAAATTGGTTACATGTTTAAAGGTTTAGGGGGTTAGGGGATTTAGCAGTGAAGGATTTTAGGGGTTAGGGGTTAGGGTTTTGGGGGTTAAATTGAATCCACACTTAAATGGGTTAGGTTTTTAGGGGTTTAGGGTTTTGAATTGGTTAGGGGTTGGGAATTAGGGTTTAAGGGATTACGGGTTAAGGGTTTAGGGGTTAGGAATTAGGGTTTAAGGGGTCAAGGGTTATGGGTTGGGAATTAGGGTTTAAGGGGTTTGGGGTTTTGGGGCTTAAATGGGTTAAGGGTTAACGAGTTAGGTGTAGGGGTTAAGGGTTTAGAGGTTTAGGGTTTAGGGGTTAAATGTGTTAGGGGTTTAGAGGTTTAGTAGGGGTAAATGGGTTAGGGGTTAAGGGTTTAGAGGTTTAGGGTTTAGGGGGTTAAGGGTTTAGGGGTTAGGAATTAGGGTTTAAGGGGTCAAGGGTTATGGGTTGGGAATTATGGTTTAAGGGGTTAAGGTTTAAGGGTTTAGAGGTTTAGGGTTTAGGGGGTTAAATGGGGTATAGGTTTAGAGGATTAGGGGTTTACAGGATTTAACAGCGAAGGATTTTAGGGGTTAGGGTTTTGAGGGTTAAATGGAATCCACACTTAAATGGGTTAGGTTTTTAGGGGTTTAGGGTGTTGAATTGGTTAGGGGTTTTTGGGTTTAGGTGCTTAAATGGGTTACAGGTTTAGAGGTTCAGGGGGTTAGGGGATTTAGCAGTGAGGGATTTTAGGGGTTAGGGGTTAGGGTTTTCGGGGTTAAATGGAATCCATTCTTAAATGGGTTAGGTTTTTAGGGGTTTAGGGTGTTGAATTGGTTAGGGGTTTTGGGGTTTAGGGGTTTAAATGGGTTAGGGGTTAACGCGTTAGGGGTAGGGTTTAAGGGTTTAGAGGTTTAGGGTTTAGGGTTTAGGGGTTAAATGGGTTATGGGTTTAAAGGTTTAGTGGGGGTAAATGGGTTAGGGGTTAAGGGTTTAGAGGTTTAAGGTTTAGGGGGTTAAGGGTTTAGGGGTTAGGAATTAGGGTTTAAGGGTTCAAGAGTTATGGGTTGGGAATTAAGGTTTAAGGGGTTATGGGTTAAGGGTTTAGAGGTTTAGGGTTTAGGGGGTTATATGGTTTACAGGTTTAGAGGTTTAGGGGGTTAGAGGATTTAGCAGTGAAGGATTTTAGGGGTTTTGGGGGTTAAATGGAGCCACTCTTAAATGGGTTAGGTTTTTAGGGGTTTAGGGTGTTGAAGTGGTTAGGGGTTTTGGGGTTTAGGGGCTTAAATGGGTTAGGGGTTAACAGGTTAGGGGTATGGGTCAAGGGTTTAGAGGTTTAGGGTTTAGGGGTTAAATGGGTTAGGGGTTTAGAGGTTTAGAGGGGGTAAATGGATTAGGGTTAAAGGTTTAGAGGTTTAGGGTTTAGGGGGTTAAATGGGTTAGCCCGGTTAGGAATTAGTGTTTAAGGGGTCAAGGGTTAAGGGGTTAGAGGTTTAGGTGTTTAAGGGGTTGAATGGGTTATGGGTTGGGAATTAGGGTTTAAGGGGTTAAAGGTTTAGGGTTTAGGGGGTTAAATGGGTTAGTGTTGGTTTAGAGGTTTAGGGGGTTAGGGGATTTAGCAGTTAAGGATTTTAGGGGTTAGAAGTTAGTGGTTAATGGGGTTAAATGGGTTAGATTTTTAGGGGTTTAGGGTGTTGAATTGGTTAGGGGTTGGGAATTAGGGTTTAAGGGGTTAGGGGTTGAGGGTTTAGAGGTTTAGGGTTTAGGGGTTAAATGGGTTACAGGTTTATAGGTTTAGGGGGTTAGGGAATTTAGCAGTGAAGGATTTTAGGGGTTAGGGGTTAGGGTTTTGGGGGTTAAATGGAATCCACACTTAAATGGGTTAGGTTTTTAGGGGTTTAGGGTGTTGAATTGGTTAGGGGTTCGGAATTAGGGTTTAAGGGGTTAGGGGTTAAGGGTTTAGAGGTTTAGGGTTTAGGGGGTTAAATGGGTTATAAGTTTAGAGGTTTAGGGGATTAGGGGATTTAGCAGTGAAGGATGTTAGGGGTTAGGGGTTAGGGTTTTGGGGGTTAAATGGAATCCACACTTAAATGGGTTAGGTTTTTAGTGGTTTAGGGTGTTGAATTGGTTAGGGGTTGGGAATTAGGGTTTAAGGGGTTAGGGGTTAAGGGTTTAGAGGTTTAGGGTTTAGGGGGTTAAATGGGTTATAGGTTTAGAGGTTTAGGGGATTTAGCAGTGAAGGATTTTAGGGGTTAGGGGTTAGGGTTTTTGGGGTTAAATGGAATAAACACTTAAATGGGTTAGGTTTTTAGGGGTTTAGGGTGTTGAATTGGTTAGGGGTTGGGAATTAGGGTTTAAGGGGTCAGGGGTTATGGGTTGGGAATTGGGTTTTATGGGGTTAGGGGTTTTGGGGTTTAGGGGTTTAAATGGGTTAGGGGTTAACGGGTTAGGGGTAGGGGTTAAGGGTTTAGAGGTTTAGGGTTTAGGGGTTAAATGGGTTATGGGTTTAAAGGTTTAGTAGGGGTAAATGGGTTAGGGGTTAAGGGTTTAGAGGTTTCGGGTTTAGGGGGTTAAGGGTTTAGGGGTTAGGAATTAGGGTTTAAGGGGTCAAGGGTTATGGGTTGGGAATTATGGTTTGAGGGGTTAGGGGTTAAGGATTTAGAGGTTTAGGGTTTAGGGGGTTAAATGGGTTATAGGTTTAGAGTTTTAGGGGGTTAGGGGATTTAGCAGCGAAGGATTTTAGGGGTTAGGGGTTAGGGTTTTGGGGGTTAAATGGAATCCACACTTAAATGGGTTGGGTTTTCAGGGGTTTAGGGTGTTGAATGGGTTAGGGGTTTTGGGGTTTAAGAGCTTAAATGGGTTATAGTTTTAGAGGTTTAGGGGGTTAGGGGATTTAGCAGTGAAGGATTTTAGGGGTTAGGGGTTAGGTTTTTGGGGGTTAAATGGAATCCACACTTAAATGTGTTAGGTTTTTAGGGGTTTAGGGTGTTGAATTGGTTACGAGTTTTGGGGTTTAGGGGCTTAAATGGGTTAGGGGTTAACGGGTTAGGGGTAGGGTTTAAGGGTTTAGAGGTTTAGGGTTTTTGGGTTAAATGGGTTAGGGGTTTAGAGGTTTAGTGGGGGTAAATGGGTTAGGGGTTAAGGGTTTAGAGGTTTAGGGTTTAGGGGGTTAAGGGTTTAGGGGTTAGGAATCATGGTTTAAGGGGTCAAGGGTTATGGGTTGGGAATTAAAGGTTTGGCAAGTTAGGTTAAGGGTTTGGAGGTTTAGGCTTTAGGGGTTATAGGGTTATGGTGTTTAGAGGTTTAGGGGGTTAGGGATTTAGCAAAGAAGGATTTTAGGGTTGGGGTTAGGCTTGGGAGTTAAATGGAGCCACTCTTAAATGGGTTAGGTTTTTAGGGTTTAGGTGTTGAAGTGGTTAGGGGTTTTGGGGTTTAGGTGTTAAATGGGTTAGGTTAAATTCGTTAGGGTGTGTTGCTAGTTTAGAGGTTTAGGTTTTAGGGGTTAAATGGGTTAGGGCTGAGGTTTAGTGGGGTAAATGGGTTAGGGGTTAAAGGTTTAGAGAGGCTTATGGTTTAGGTGTTAAATGGTTAGCCCTGCTAGGAATTAGGTTTAAGGGGTCGTAAGGGTTAAGGGATTGGGAGGCTCGTGCATTAAGGGGTTGGAGCCTAAGCGGTGGGTTGGGAATTAGGTTTAAGGGTTATAGGTTTAGGGTTTAGGTGTTAGATGGGTTCTGTTGGTTTAGAGGTTTAGGGTTAGGGATTTAGCGCTAAGGATTTTTAGGGTTAGAAGTTAGTGGTTACGTATGCGAAATGGGTTAGGTTTTTAGGGGTGTAGGTGTTGAATTGGTTAGGCTCGGGGAATTAGGTTTAAGGGGTTAGGGTTAAGGGTTTAGAGGTTTAGGTTTAGGTTAATTCAAGTTACGGTGTTTGAGGTTTAGGGTTAGGACGAAGTAAAGAAGGATTTAGGGGTTAGGTGTTAGGTTTTGTAAGCAATGGAATCCACAATTAAATGGGTTAGGTTTTTATGGGTTTAGGTGTTGAATCGTTAGTTTGGAATTAGCTCATGGGTTAAAGGCGGTTTAGAGTTTAGGTTTAGGGGGTTAAATGGTTACAAGTTTAAAGGTTTAGGGTTAGGATTTACAAAGATGATTTTAAGGGTTAAGGGTTAGGTTTTTCGTGGTTAAATGGAATCCAATTTCAATGGGTTAGGTTTTTAGGGGTTTATAGGTGTTGAATTGAATAGTCATGAATTAGGTTTAAGTGTTAAAGCAAGGTTTAGGGTTAGGAATTAGGTTTAAGAGGTCAAGGGTTATGGGTTGGGAATTAGGGTTTATGTTAGGGGGTTTTGGGGGTTTTGGGCTTAAATGGGTTAGGGGTTAATGTTAGTGGTAGGGTTAAGTGATTTAGAGGTTTTAGGTTTAGGGGTTAAATTGGTTAGGGTTTGAGCTTTAGTAGGGGTAAATGGGTTAGGGATAAGGGTTTAGAGGTTTAGGGTTTAGGTTGGTGGTGGTTTAGGTTAGGAATTAGGTTTAAGGGTCAAGGTTTATGGGTTGGGAATTATGGTTTATGGTTAGTTATGGTGTTTTGAGGTTTATGGTTTAGTGGGGTTAATTTGGTTATAGGTTTAGAGTTTTAGGGGTTATGGATTTAGCAATGGGCGATTTAGGGGTTAAAAATAGCTTTGGGGGTTAAACGGAATCCACACTTTTAAATGGGTTAGGTTTTTAGGGGTTTAGGTGTTGAATTTGTTAGTGGTTTTGGGGGGTTTAAGAGCTTGAATGGGTTATGATGTTTAGAGGTTTAGGGTTAGGGATTTAACAAGAAGGGGATTTTAGGGGTCATGTTAGGTTTTTGGGTGTTAAATGGAACTACAATTAAATGGGTTAGTTTTGGCGGTTTAGGTGTTGAATTGGTTAGGGCTTTGGGGTTTAGGCTTAAATGGGTTAGTGGTTAATTGTGTTAGTGGGTAGGGTTTAAGGGTTTAGAGGTTTAGGTTTATGCGGGTTAAATGGGTTAGGGGTTTAGAGTGTTTAGTGGGGTAAATGGGTTAGGTTAAGGGTTTAGAGGTTTAGGGTTTAGGTATGGGTCTAGGGTTAGGAATTAGGGCTGAAGGGGTCAAGGGTTATGGGTCGTGGGAATTAGGGTTTAAGGGGTTAGCTGCTAAGGGTTTAGAGGTTTAGGGTTTAGGGTTGGTATGGGTTAAGGTGTTTAGAGGTTTAGGGGGTTAGGGATTTAGCAGCTGAAGGATTTTAGGGTTGGAGGTTAGGGTTTTAAGTTAAATGGAATCCACACTTTCATGTGTTAGGTTTTAGGGGTTTAGGTGTTGAATTGGTTATTATTTTGGGGGTTTAGGTGCTTAAATGGGTTAGGTTAGGGTAGGGTTAAGGGTTTATAGGTTTAGGATTTAGGGTTAAATGGGTTAGGTTTAGAGGTTTAGTGGGGGTAAATGGGTTCCTGGGGTTAAGGTTTGTAGGTTTAAGGTTTAGGGGTTAAATTGCTTTAGGTTGGAATTGGGGTTTAAAGGGTCAAGTGTTAAGGGGTTAGAGGCTTGGTGTTTGCGGGGTTGGAATGAGTTAAGGTGTTGGGAATTATATTTAAGGTGTTATAGGTTTAGGGTTTAGGGTTAAATGGGTTAGGGTTGGTTTATAGATTTAGTGTGGTTACGGGATTTAGTAGTGTTAAGATTTTAGGGTTAGAAGTTAGGGGTTAACTGTTAGGGGTATGGGTTAAGGGTTTGGAGGTTTAGGTTTGTAAAGGCTCTGCCAGGTTGCCAGAATTAGCTGGGGTTGGGGAGGTCTATGAGTTTTATGGACTAATGGGTTATGGTCGGGAATTAGGCTTAAGGGTTATAGGTTTAGGGTTTAGGGGCGAGAATGGGTTAGGGTTTAAGCTTATAGGTTTAGGGTTAGGGATTAGGCTTAGAGCTAGGTTTAGTGGTTAAAATGTTACATGTTTAGAGGTTTAGGGGGTTAGGTATATAGTGTTGAAGGATTTAGGGGTTAGGGGTTATGGTTTTGGGGTTAAATGGAATCCACATTAAATGGGTTAGATTTAAAGTTTAGGTGTTAAATTACAAGGGTCAAATTAGGTTTGGCGGGTTAGGGGTTAAGGGTTTAGAGGTTTAGGGTTTAGGGTTAAACAAGTTACAAGTTTAGAGGTTTAGTGGGGTTAGGGATTTATAAATGAAGGATTTTATGGGTTAGGGGGTTAGGGTTTTGGGGGTTAAAATTGAATCCACACTTAAATGGGTTAGGTTTTTTAGGGTTTAGGTGTTGAATTGGTTAGGGTTGGGAATTAGGTTTAAAGATTAGGTTAAGTGTTTAGTTAGGAATTAGGGCTTAAGGGGTCAAGGGTTATGGGTTAGAATTAGGGTTTAAGGGGTTAGGGGTTTTGGGGTTTAGGGGTTAAATGGGTTAAATACAATTTGTTAGGGTAGGGGTTAAGGGTTTAGAAGTTTAGGTTTAGGGGTTAAATGGGTTAGGGGTTTGGGAGGTTTAGTGGGGTAAATGGGTTAGGGTTAAGGGTTTAGAGGTTTAGGGCTTAGGTTAAGGGTTTAGGGTTAGGAGTTAGGTTTAAGGGGTCAAGGGTTATGGGTTTGGAATTATGGTTTAAGTGTTGAATATGGTTTAGAGGTTTTAGGGGTTTAGGTTGAAGGGGGTAGGTTTAGAGGTTTAGGGGTTATATGATTTAGCAAATGGGTTGGTTTGAAAGAAGCTAGGTGTGTTTAAAGGTGAATCCACACTTAAATTAAGGTTTTTAGGGTGTTTAGGTGTTGAATTGTTGGGGTGGGTTTTGGGTTTAGGGGCTTAAATGGGTTACAGGTTTAGAGGTTTAGGAAGTAGGATTTAGCAAAGATTTTAGGTTAGTTGGGGTTTTGGGGGTTAAATGGAATCCATACTTAAATGGGTTAGGTTTTTTAGGGTTTAGGGTGTTGAATTGGTTAGGGTTTGAAGTTTAGGCTTAAATGGGTTAGGGATTAATCGTTAGGGGTAGTGGTTAAAGGTTTAGAGGTTTAGGGTTTAGGGTTAAATAAGTTATATAGTTTAGAGTGTTTAAAAAGTAAATGGGTTAGGTTAAGGGTTTAGGGGGTTAAAGGTTTAGGTTAGGAATTAGGTATTTAAGGGGTCAAGAGTTATGGTCGTGGAATTAAGGTTTATGTTAAGGGTTTAGGGGTTATAAGGTTACGTGTTTAGAGGTTTAGGGGTTAGGGAATTTAGCAGCGAAGGATTTTAGGGTTAAAGTTAGGGCTTTGTGGGGTTAAATGGAGCCACTCTTAAATGGGTTAGGCTTTAGGTTTAGGTGTTGAAGTGGTTAGGGTTTTGGGGTTTAGGCTTAAATGGGTTAGGGGTTGGATGTTAGGGGTATGGGTTAAGGGTTTTAAAGGTTTAGGGTTTAGTTAAAATGGGTTAGGGGTTAAAGGTTTAGAGGTTTAGGGTTTAAAATAAATGGGTTAATTTTATTAGGAATTAGGTTTAAGGGCTGGCAGTTATATGGGTTAGAGTGTTTGTGTTTAAGGAAGGAATGGGTTATGGGTTGGGAATTAGGTTTACAAGTATAAGTTTAGGTTTAGGGTTAAATGGGTTAGGTTGTTTAGAGGTTTAGGGGTTAGGGATTAGCAATATGATTTTAGGGGTTAGAAGTTAGTAGAGTTAACAAGAACGGTGTTTTAGGGGTTTAGGTGTCTAATTGGTTAGGGTTGGGAATTAGGTTTTAGGTTAGGGGTTAAGGGCTAGTTGAGTTTAGGGGTTAAATGGGTTACGTGTTTAGAGGTTTAGGTGTTAGGGGATTTAGCAAAAGAAGGATTTTAGGTTTAGGGGTTAGGTTTTGTGGGTTAAATGGAATCCACACTTAAATGGGTTAGGTTTGAAAATAGGGGTGTTGAATTGGTTAGGGTTGGTAATTAGGTTTAAGGGGTTAGGATTGGCGGTCTAGGTTAGGAATTAGGTTTAAGGGCTTATGGGTTATAATGCGGGTTATGGTTGGGAACGAGGTTTACGTTGTATTGGGGTTTAGTGGGTTTAATCGGGGTTAGGGGTTAACGAAAGTTAGGTAGGGGTTATGGTTGAGGTTGATACGATTTAGGGGTTAAATGGTTAGGGTTTAGAGGTTTAGTGGTAATGGGTTAGGGTTAAGGGTTTAGAGGTTTAGGGTTTAGGGGTTAAAATGGGTTAGGGGTTAGGAATTAGTGTTTAAGGGTCAAGGGTTAACAAGTTGTAGGTTTAGGTGTTTAAGGGGTTGAATGGGTTATGGGTTGGGAATTAGGTTTTAGGGGTTATAGGTTTAGGTTTAGGGGGTTAAACAAGTAGGTTATTTAGGAGGCTTCGAAAATAGTGGACGGTATAAACACGATTTGGTGAATAAAGTTAGGGTTAATGGGGTTAAATGGGTTAGGTTTCAGGGTTTTAGGGTGTTGAATTAAGAAGGAATTAGGTTTAAGGGGTTAGGTTAAGGGTTTAGAGGTTTAGTGTTTAGGTGTTAAATGGGTTGTAGGTTTAGAGGTTTAATAGATTGAGTACATGAAGGATTTAGGAGTTAGGGGTTAGGGTTTTAGGGGTTAAATGGAATAAAACACTTAAATGGGTTAGGTTTTAGGGGGTTTAAGGTGTTGAATTACATAGGGGTTGGGAATTAGGCTTAAGTGAGGGGTTAAGGGTTTAGGGGTTAGGAAATATGTTTGAGGGTCACAGGGTTGGGAGTTAGTGTTTAAGGGGTTAGGGTTTTGAGGTTTAGGGGGTTAAATGGGTTAGGATTGTTTGAGGTTTAGTGGGGTTAGGGGGATTGAAAGGGCTTAAGGATTTGGTTAGATTTTAGGGTTTTGGGGTTTAGGTGCTGGTATCAAGAATAACGTGTTAGGTTAGGGGTTATGTTTATAGGTTTAGGGTTTAGGGGTTAAATGGGTTAGGATTTAGAGGTTTAAAGTGGGGGGTAAATGGGTTAGGTTAAGGGTTTAGAGGTTTAAGGTTTAGGGGTTATGCAGGTTTAGTAAGCAGAATTAGGATTTACAAATAGGTTATGGTCATACAGGTCAAGGGTTAGTTTTCTCGTAACAACATACCCCTAATCCCATACACTTCTCGCTTGGAATGTCATACACTTAACATTCATTTCCTTTTGGATAATATTCTTTATCCTCTTACATCCATACCTAGGAAAATAAACTTCATTTCAATTTAATATTGTGGGAAACTAAAGTGGAATATAAGAGGATCCATTTCAAGAAGGCATCTCACCCAATGTCTAAATAATATTGTTTATTCCCTCATATCCATACCTAGGAAAATAGACTCTCCTTTCAAGCACTGTAGGAAACCTAAGGGAAGACAAAGTGACCCATTCCAAGAAGCTCATCTCACTTCAAAAATTAGATTTCAAGAATTTATAACAATATTAAGGTGCTATGCATTGTCTCCTTTTATCACCTCATTGCATTTAGTCAATGTATTTTTAAATTTAAATTTATTCATTAATTTCAAAAAACATTATGTAAATTATAAATATTAGTTTATGTTTTTATTTTGATTTATGTTTTATAATTTTATTTTATTTATATTAATATATCAATTAGCTCATATAAAATATTTTTAGTTTTTTATATAACATTGATATTACAAAATATTGTAACAAATTTTATTTAATTAAATCTCATGTATTTTTTATCATTAATAATAATAAATTAATTTAAAATAAAATAATTTATTATTTTTTTATCATTTTTTAATTTTAATAAAGTACTATTAAAATTAGTATAAAGTACTAATTCTAAAGTACCAAGAGTTTTATATAAAATAAAGTACCAATTCTAACAAATTAATACCTACGCTTATTATAGGAATAAAACCCCTACCTAGAGTTGAAAAACCTAGATGAGTTTTTAAATCTCATTAGAAATTTAAAACTCTCATACGAGAGTTTTTTAAACTCATCCGAGAGTTTTTGAATCTCTGTCTCAAATTCTTCCCGAGTGTTTCGTCAATAAAACTCTCTGGACGAGAATGCATAACTCTCATTCGAGAGATTTTAACTCCTATAAAACCCAATAAACTCCTTTGATTTGAGTTTTTAAAACTCTCACGAGAAATAGAGCTGCCATTATTTTCTCGGATGAGAATTAAAAATTTCTCCCAAATTCTAGTCGTCCACCAAAAAGTGTTTCCCAACTGCCGATTTCACCATTCCTATATTCATGTTTTTACATATTGCTCAGGGCATACCCGTAAATATGTCAATAATTCTTTATATGTGTTTATGGGCCATGATTCTAAAATATGATGTAACTAATGTACAAATTTTGTAGTAAAATAATACAAAATGGGTCATATGTGTAACCCACTACATGATAAAGAGTATTATAGGTATGTAACTCCACAGTGAAAAAAGGAAGCGATTTTAAATGATAGATGGTGGTGATAAGTGCACCTAGGGCCCACATGGATTTAGTGTGGCACATGGATGAGAGAGGATATGTAGTTATGGGTATATATATATATATATATATATATATATATGCATGCCTCATTATTATGACAATGAGTATGATGACGACAATTGTGATTTTGAGGATGGTTGGACTTCGATATTGAGCAGCCAATGGTTGAGCCATGAGATTGGGTCTTGGACCAACTAGGATTTGTGTTAGTTTATGTTCTAGAGCCTTGAAGTAGCATGAATTTTGATTTGTAACCTTTGCAAGGGATGTACCATTATTTCTAGCTATTGTTTCATGTGAAGTTTTCCTTGGCTCAAGAATGATTAGTGTGTTGAAATTTGCAACAAGAAACATTGAAATTGGCATCCAGAAACAACATCCAAAAAATGGCATCCAGAAATGGATACTATGGAGGCTTTTGATTTAATTATTTCTTAATTAAATTAGAAGAATTGTGTGTCAAATGTATTTATCCCTTAAATAAACTGGATAATAAATTGTAATATTATCTCATAATCACTTGTAATAGTTAACTCAGTGTGATAGAATGAGTTAGCTCATGAAATTCGAGTTGAGTATGGTTGGTGAGGCATGTAGAGTGATTCTATTTGTTTTGGAGTCCAAGTTTCAGTTAATGCATTAGTTTAATGCATGAGAAAAAAATTAACCCAATTAAGTGAGTTAAAGTCAGTCTCACTAGTTGTAATTGATTGTTGTACTAGTGAGAGGTCAAGTGAATTAAATTAGATTTAATTCACATGTAGTGATTTGTCAAGTGAATAATGATTTATTATTAATAGTTGCATGCATGTCAGTTCTGATGAAGACCCAATTGAGACAGAGGTTAAATGGATGTTATCTATCAATTGTATTATTAGTAAATTGTCGGTGCACAATTAGACAACCATATGATTTCCCGTGATGTATTGCGCAATTTTGGAAGGTTGAATTTCCTTATTAATAGGGATCAATTGTTCTTATAATTTTGGAAGCAAGGCAGGATGAGAAGAGGGGGAAATTGGCTAAGTGTTGGCTGATTTTGTCTGGATCAGTGTGAGATAGTTGTTAGAGTGTGACAGACTCTTGTGAGAAGAGTGAATTGTATTATTTCATGATTCCTTGGTTCATTATACAATAGAGATATAGGGGTTTTGAGTAGTTGCTTTCCCAGAAAAATATCTTGTGTTGTGAATTGATTTTCTTTCTCTTATTTGGTGTGATTGTGCAATCGTGTTTAATTTCCGCAAACTAATTGTAGAAGGATTTAGTATATTTCTCTAGTATATTGCAAGATCATATTGAATCCATTGGTATACATATTGTTTGTATAATTTCTACATGGTATCAGAGTGCCAATAATCATAATAGTGGAGAATAAATTGAGTTTTTGTTGAACAATATTGAAACTTGCAAATACTTTCTTTGGAGACAAGAGTGGATCAATATGGATTTCAATGGATTAAGATTGGAATATGAAATTGAGGGAAGTTCTTATTATATCGCATGGAAATATCGAATGGAGGAAGTTTTGGAGGAAAACACGTTGAAATAATTCATTAACAATGATATTACAAAACCCACAGCAGCAGAAGATGCTTTTCTTGATGCTTGGAATAAGAAGGTAGCAAGGACGAGGAGGATCTTGTTGGAGGGAGTTCGAGAGCACATTGTGTTGAGTCTCCGTGTAAAATCGACTCCATAATCTATGTGGAAGGCCTTGACAGATTTGTTTCAAAACAACAACGACCAAAGGAAGTTGACGCCAAAGGACAAGCTCAGGAAAATCAAGAAGGAGGAGGGCGAGAAGGTACCAAAATACTTAGCAAAGTTCACTCAATGTCGAGATGAGATTGGAAGTGTTGGTGTGATTGTATCAGATGATGACTTGGTGAGCCTAGATCTTCTAGGCCTTCCCAAAAGCTAGCATAGTTATTAGGACTCTATCAATGGGAGGGAGAAGTTACCAAATTGGGAGCGACTTTGGTCAGATTTGGTACAAGAAGAATTCAGGGGGAATACCAAGGATGGATCCTCATCCAAGACTAATGATGAGGAAGATTGTGCTTGGCCAGTAAGGCATATAAGGCCAAGGGAAATAAATTCCAAGGAAAAGAGGGCAAGAAATACTTGTCCATGATCATATGTTTTCACTCTCACGAGCATGGGAAATATGCTACAAATTGTCCACAAAAGAAGGCAAGCAAGAAGGAGCCTATAGTTGCAGCGGGTGAAGCATTGGCTTCACATTTAGAGCTTGATTTTACTCCCATTTTATGCATGTCCAGCACTGCAATGGGATGCATGTGGTATCTAGACAGCGGTGCCTCGTTCCATATGACGGGGAATAAAGATCTCTAAAGTGACTTGGAGGAGAAGGACCTCCAACAGAACATAGAGTTTGGAGATAATGGGAGGTATAGCGTGACTGACATAGGCACAGTTACCTTTCATAGGGATAATTCCTCTCATATCAGACTAGTAGATGTGTTATATGCTCCAGGCCTAAAGAAGAATCTTGTCTTCGTAGCGGTATTGGAAGACTATGGTTATGAGGTGATTTTTAGAAAATGAAATGTTTTCCTTAAACATGCAGCCACGAGACAGGTGAAGCAAATCGGTTTAAGAGTCAAGAACCTATATGATCTCGAGGTTAAGGATGCATGCAAGGCTTTGAGGTGAAAATAAGTGGTTAATGACTTGGTGGTTGAGAGGGAGAAATTATCTCTCAACATATAGCCTCGGAAGTAGTCTCAAAATTTTGTGGAGCAGCCACAATTGGAGAAGAAAAGAGGAGACCGAGTGGAAGAGTCCACTCAATTAGAGACCTCCAGGAGGGGGAAATTTCGAGCCATATGGGCAGAGGGAGTACATGAAGCTATACCTTCAGGTGTGAGGTGGGGCGATGCAAAAAATTGATCCCAAGAAGAAATTTGGGTAGGGTCCATTGAGATGGTATGTCTCATGGATCGAATTTGGCTACGAGGAGCCCACAACACAACAGTAGTAGGAAGGATTAGTTAGATTGATGCAATCAGATGTCAGGAAGACATAAATCAGAGTGACAGGTGTCAGATACTAGAGCGCATATCAAATTTGGCAGCAGTGCAAAGTGCATGGATGCAGATGTGAGAAACACATAAAGTCCAGTAAACATGTGCAGTAACTAGTAGCAGTCATAAGACTTTGATGAAAAATTAATTATACGGATTTAGTTATTTGGAGGCTATTTAGTTTCAGGAGAGTTGCATGTGCGAACAACACTAGAGCAGTGTTGCATGCAGAGCATTGCAAAGTTACCGGATCAGGATAGATTGATTAATTTCTTGTTAAGAGGGAGTGTTGAAATTTGCAACAAGAAACAGTGAAATTGGCATCCAAAAACAACATCCATAAAATGGAATCCAGAAATGACTACCATGGAGGCTTTTGATTTAATTATTTCTTAATTAAATTAGAAGAAATGTATGTCAAATTTATTATCCCTTCAATAAATTGGACAATAAATTGTAATCTTATCTCATAATCACTTGTAATAGTTAACAGACTGTGACAAACTTAGATAGCTCATGAAATTCGAGTTAAGGGTGGTTGGTGAGGCATGTACAGTGATATTATTTGTTTTGGATTCCAAGTTGCAGTTAATGTGTTAGTTTAATGCATGAGAAATCAGTTAGCTCAATTAAGTGAGTTAAAATCAATCCAACTAGTTGTAATTAATTGTTGTACTAGCGAGAGGTCAAGTGAATTAAATCAAATTTAGTTCACATGCAGTGATCTGTCAAGTGACTGGTGATTTATTATTAATAGTTGCATGCATGTCAGTTCTGATGAAGACCCAGTTGAGATAGAGGTTAAAGGGATGTTATCTATCAGTTGTATTTTTAGTAAATTGACGACGCACAGTTAGACAACCATAGGGTTGCCCATGATGTATTGCACAGTTTTTGAAGGTTGAATTTCCTAATTAATAGGGATCAATTTTTCTTATAATTGTGCAAGAAAGGCAAGCTGAATAGAGACAAGAAATTGGCTAAGCATTGGTCGATTTTTTCCGGATCAGTGCGAGACAGGTGGTAGAGTGCAACAAACTCTTGTGATAAGAGTGCATTGTATTGTTTCATGATTCCTTGGTTCATTATACAATAAAGATAGAGGGGTTTTGAGTAGTTACTTTCCCCATAAAAATATCTTGTGTTGTTGATTGATTTTCTTTCTCTTACTTGGTGTGATTGTGCGATCGTGCTTAATTTCCGCAAATTAATTCTAGAAGGATTATGTATCTTCCTCTAGTATATTGCATGATCAGATTGAATCCATTGGTATACACATTTTTTGTATAATTTATACATAGTGGTTACATATTTTTTGTATAATTTCTGCATATTTTGTCCAAGTATATAAAGAAAATCATGTATATTAAAGAAAAATATAGGGGAAGCCACAAGTATCTTGATATTTTTCATAAAATCTCGAGAACTAACTTAATCCTTTAATATTTAGCTGAGAGAACCCAATATCCTCTAGAATCCTTTTTCTTACAAAAAAATGTTATGATTATGAAAAATATCAATCTTTCTTAATCATGGTTCTGATACCATATTAAATTAGCATGAGTGAGACAAGACAAACATATGGTAGAAAAATGCCTTAAGCTATTGTATTTTGCTATATTGATTTGAAGGTCTGAATTTATAATAGTTAAATGACCATTCTAAATCTAAATCTAGATCTCAATAACAATTCATCAATGAATCGTGATAACACCTCATCAAAATGATGATTACAACTCATGGTCTTAGACTTTAGGATTGTCTAAAACTCATAATCTAATAATTTTAAGAAAGTGATTTTAGAAAATGATATATATATATAATTTTTAGTTTTTATGATAGAAAGATAAAAGTTTATTAAAATACTAGATCTTTGAGGAGATGTCCATATGCAATTAGGTTGGAGGTGATATTTATAAAAGGGGAGAAACCATAGAGTTTTTGCTTAAGCACATTAAGCAAGGAAAGAGTTGAATATAAAAAGAAAGAAAACTAATTATTATTATTTTTTATTTTTTATTCTATAAGGATTCATTATTTATTAAAATAATGAATAATTGAGAAGATATTTTATTTAATAAAATAAGTATATTTTTAAATATATTTTATTTTATCTTTAAAAAATAAATATAAGTTTATTATTATTATTATTATAAATAAATTAAAAACAACTCCTTATCTCCAAAGAATATTAAAGTCATTGATCTTTGCAACACTAATGTTAAATAGGAGATCATGGCGATTTGACTCACCTCTGGTGCGACGGCTAGGTTTGCCCCTAACCAACCGATTTTCCCTTCTCTTCCTGGCTATTGCAGTTGAGGTGTAATAGATCTAGCATGCCTTCTGATTCTTCAAGCTCTACCTTTTCAGTGCATGTTGAATCGTCTCTGTTCAAAGCCCTGCCTTCTTCGTCTGTTGGAAAACGTTTTTCGATGACTATTTCGGGGAAGCGTTTGTCTATTTCCTTTTCTGTCTGCGATATTTAATCCTTAACCTCTGGTCCTTGTGTTTGCATGGATAATTCACAGGCTCTATCTGCGACATTTAATCCTCAGCCTCATGGTCCTCAGTTCCTTTGATGTCTAGCTTTGATTCGTCCTTTGTTCCAGTGTATGGTAAGTTGTGTGTTGTTCCTCCCTCCAGCCAAGAGGGCTCTTTGTGAAGCTAATTTTTTTCAGAAGCCAAGTTCAAATGGTTGGTGACCAAGGCTCGTTGATCTCCATTCTTGGATTTCTGAGGAATGGAAGCCTCTATTGTATGATGATATGAACATCTACCCATTGTAAAGAGGTTTTTTCTTGCTGTATTCGACAAAGTAGAAGATAGAGCTTTAATTTTGGGATTTGGCCTGTGGTTCTAGGGTAGCGTAGGGATCTCTATGCAACCTTCTAAATATAATAAGAAGTCCATCTAAGTGAAAATTAATATAAGATGAAAATGGGATGCAAATACATATGGATTTTTGGAGTTTTTTTAAAAGTTTACAGTTGGAATAGGAATAATTATTTTGTATTGTAAGTTTCTCATGTAAGGTTTTGGAATAATCTTACATGTTCGGTCTCAAATATTCAAAGAATCATGGTAGCTCTTATTTTTAGAATAATTATATTAGTTTGGGTTGGATCTTATCTTTTCTAACATAATCTCAATACCAATTTCTGTTAAAAATATATAGATTAAATAAGAGATCAAATTTCTTAATCTTTGCAATACTAATATTAAACACTTTGATAATATTAGTAAATTATAATATTGACACATAGCAATGTAATAAAGTCTATTCATAGATTAAAATATATATATATATATATATATATATATATATATATATATATATAATTTAAAATAAAATTAAAATTTAATTATTTTGTATTGTTTGACAATATGAAATATATATGTTGTTTCTTCTAATTTCTCTAAAATTTGGTAGGAATTCATTGAAATCACAAGTTTGATGGGTAACTCCTGCACAATCGAAGTGTCATAACACAAATTAAGATTTCACCTCAAATTTTTCAGCCAGATTCTAGTACCCCAGAACTCCAAAAAGTAGCACTAAATACAATTCCATTTTTGAATGTATAAATAGATTCAATACCCTCAAAAAAACCTCTAGGACACTCAAATTCTACATATTAAACAACTTAAACTCAAATTTTTAAAAAACTCTACTTGGATAAAAATTAATATTAATATTGTGAAAAAAATCATTTCAATCATTTCATCTATAAATTAACCTACTCCTAAGATAAATATATTCTGATAAAAACTATTTAATTTTAATTTTAATTGGTATAACTGGTTATCCCTTATCCAAACATCGATTTACTTTCAACCTTTAAAACATTCCATCCTAGGATTGTGTGTATAGCCCATATACATAGAAACCGCAAGACTGTAGAAGGTAGCGAAAGCATTCGATCCACATGATGCTAAGCTAAGGCCAGCCATTAATTAATGATAGCTAGTAACACCACTCGTCAGAGTTTGAAGCCACTCCCATCATTCCGATAAGGAAGATCCCACACATATTCCCTATACTACCACTTTGAATGTTAAGCTCCCTCTCCCAATGGATTCAGATTTCTAGAAACCAATTGTAGTTGTTTCCTTAAATTATGGAAACCAACTACAATTATTTCCTTAAATTACAGAAATCAACTGAAGTTAATTAATTTCTTGTTGGGAGATTTTGAAGTGGTCCATTACTCCCACTGCAGTTCTCTACCATGATCTATGGAACACTTGACACATAGACAACAAAAGCTTGATGGAAGCTTGGCTATAAATACTTTTGTTTGGTCCCCAAGCTCACTAACTCAATCCCCTTCAGTTTTACACCATCAAGTTAGAGTGAGAAGAGCTTGGAAGTCCCTTCAGATTTTCTGTATCCTTTAATTTTTGCTTGTGTGAAGATTGTGTTTCACGTATATGAATAAACATTTATTCTTCGCGAGAATCGCAAGACCAATGTTGTTTCATCCTTCATCGAGCCATGGTCACCCAATTTGGTTCAATTATACCTGCCTGAAGTTTTATCTGTGGCTACAAAATAGGTGTGCCAACTCTGTGTTCTGTTAATATATACAATGTATGCTTAGGGGCCCAGATTTTAACCTGTTGGTGTTGGCTGTGTTTTTTAATTTGTAATTTGTCCCATTGAATATACATGTGGCCATGAGATTAGCTGGAAAGGTAAAAAGCAGCTCATGTTTAGTGAGAGAAGAAGGGGAAGGAGCAGTTTCAGTTGAGGCATGCAAGGCATAAGGCATTTTCCTCCTGCATATTTTCTATATAGTGAAGCAGCCCGGAAGTTTTGCATACAAAATACATTCTGAGTGTGAGTAGCATGAATGGCTGGAGGTATGATTTATTGGGCATTAAAGTTTATTTTTCGATTATTTTTAAGTATTTATTCCGCATTATAGAATCGTTATTAATTTACATTTGGTATCAGAGAAATTTTTATCTTTGCCTTGGTGATTATAGACATGTTTGGCTAAATGTCATATTTTGAGAATTTTCTGAATTAAAGCATTTATTTGGAAATATGTCTAATTTTTGCTCAATTTTTATGCTTATAATATTTATTTAGTTTAATTATATGCAATTTGGATAATTGTTGTGCGATTTAATTTGCATGAATTAATTATTTCTGCTTTAATTAAAAAATGCTATTTTGGATGAGTATACTAGACCCATCGTTAAATGTATGGATGAATATTATAGTTTTATTTATGCAAATTATCATTATTCTCATACCAAGTTAATTTTTATGTAAATAATGTCTAGTGATCCATATAATTTTAAATGATTAGAGAATAGCCACAACATCTCTAATTAAATAAAATTATATATTATGATTGATTAGGATCACATAAAGAATATTTAGACATTAATTGTAGTTAATTATACTAAATATAATAAATTTTATCCCACGGGATTTTTTGTTATATTTATGTAATTAATTAGGATAAAATATTCATAACTTACCCACAGGAGTTATGAATTAATAGTTTTATCATAAATTTCAAAACTAAGATAGAATTTATATCAAATTATAATCATAATATACCCTTAGAATTATGAATTAAGTGAATAATTTGATAAATTCTATCATAAAGAATAATTGAATCTTCTTGAATTGAAAAATTAGTCCACAAACAATTTTTATGTCATTAGATTCAACTTTAAAGCATGATTTACATTGGTAAAGCATGAAATTTGATTTATGCCTCAATTTTAACATAAACATGTGATTTTTAATTTTATGCAGCTGTACAACCTACAAATTTCTTTGAAATTCGTTCTGATATCTTTGAACTTAAGGGAGATAACTATAAGGTCTGGAAGGAGAGAGTTCTCCTTCATTTGGGGTGGATGGACATAGACTATGCTATTAGGAAAGATGAACCACCGAAACTCACTAATACCAGCACTACAGCGGACATCACACTTTATGAATGATGGTAACGATCTAATCGCCTGAGCATGATGTTCATTAAGACTAAAATTTCAGCTAGTATTCGTGGTTTTATTGATCAGCATGAAAAGGTCCAAGACTTGCTGAAATCCATTGATGATCAATTCATCACTTCAAACAAGGCACTAGAAATCACCCTAATAATGAAGTTCTCATCCCTAAGGCTCACCAGTGTGAAAGGTGTGCCCGAGCACATCATGCAAATGAGGGACACTGTGGCTCAATTGAAGAAACTCGAGGTTGAAATATCAGTCTTTCCTGGTGCATTACATCCTGAACACCCTTCCACACAAATACGGACCCTTAAAAATCTCATACAATACACATAAGGATAAATGGTTAATCAATGAACTCATGACTATGTGTGTTCAAGAGGAAGAGAGACTGGTGATGGAAATGGGAGAAAGTGCAATGCTAGCAACGCGAGGAAAGGGAAAATATCGAGCCAATCAGAAAGGGAAAGGTAAAATACCTCCCCAAGCTGATATCAAGAAGGATTCCAAGTGTTTCTTTTGTAAAAAGAAGGGACACATGAAGAAGGAATGCGCCAAATTTCAGAAATGGCTTGCAGACAAAGGTAATCCAATCTCGTTTGTTTGTTATGAATCTAATATGGTTAATGTCAATATTAACACCTAGTGGATTGATTCTGGATCAAAAATTCACATTTTGAATTCCTTCCAGGGTTTGCAAAACCTAAGGAAGATAGTGGGCAGTGAGCAAAGCATCTTATCAGGAAACAAGATGGGCTTGGATGTGGAAGCTACAGGAACATGCCATTTAACTTTAAGTAGTGGATTTGTTTTAGAATTAGAAAAGACCTTTTATGTACCAAGTTTTTCTAGAAACTTGATTTCAGTTTCAAGGTTTGTACCTTTTGGATATTCCTTTAAATTTTCAGAAACATCCTTCAGTTTATTTTATAAATCTGATTGTGTTGGGAAGGGTATTTTGTCTAATGGTCTTTACTGCATTAATTTACAAAAAAATGTCACTTATGATTCAATGGATGTTCACACTGGCACTAAAATATGTGTTATTAATGAAAATTCCTCTAAATTATGGCACCAGAGACTAGGTCATATCTCCATAGAAAGAATTAAAAGATTGGTAAATGAAGGGGTACTTAATACTCTGGATTTTACTGATTTTGAGACTTGTGTGGACTACATAAAGGGAAAGCAGACCAACAAGTCAAAGAAAGGTGCCAATAGGAGTTCAGACATATTAGAGATCATACATACTGACATATGTAGTCCAGACATGGACTCACATGGTCAGAGATACTTCATCTCTTTTATAGATGATTACTCATGATATATGTATCTCTACATGCTTCATAAAAAGATCGAAGCATTAGATTCCTTTAAGATCTTTAAGGCTGAAGTAGAGAAACAATGCGGCAAGAAAATTATAATCATGAGATCAGATAGAGGTGGAGAATATTATGGTAGATACACAGAAGATGGACAAGAACTTGGGCCATTCACAAAATTTCTTCAAGAGCATGGGATTGTTGCCCAATACACCATGCCTGGTTCACTCGACCAGAATGGTGTAGAAGAAAGAAGAAACCGAACGTTATTGGACATGGTGCGGAGTATGATTAGCAGCTCCAATCTTTCTAAATCCTTGTGGACTGAAGCACTTAATATGGCAGTGTATATATTAAACCAAGTTCCAACCAAGGCTATTCCTAAAATGCCATTTGAATTATGGAAAGGTTGGAAACTGAGTTTGCGACATATGCACGTTTGGGGATGCCCGTCTAAAGTGAGAATATATAATCCACAAGAGAAGAAGCTGGAACCAAGGACCATTAGTGGGTATTTCATTGGATATGCTGAAAGGTATAAATGTTATAGATTTTACTGTCCATCTTGCAGCACTAGGATTGTGGAATCAAGAAATGCAAAGTTTCTTGAAAATGACTTCATCAGTGGGAGCGATCAAACTAGGAACATAGTTTCTGAGAAGGATCATTCATAATCTCAACCTTCCGCCTCAAGTGATAGATTGGTTATTGTTCATAGCACCCCTCAAGTACAAATTGTTGTTGAACAACCAATTTTTGAAGTTCCACAAGCTGTTGACGACATTCCAATAGATTAGATAGTTCAAGAATTGCCAAGAATTTTTGAACAACGAGTTGAGCCACATACTTCTCAGGAAGATGGTGGTACAACATTAGGAAGATATACTAGACCAAAGAGATCAGCAATTCCTGATTATTATGTTGTGTATCTGCAATAATCTGACTACAACATTGGAGCCAAAAATGATCCCGAGTCTTTTTCACAAGCCATGAGTTCCAAAGAATCAGAATTATGGTACGATGCCATGAAGGAAGAGATGAATTATATAAAGAGTAACGAAGTCTGGGATCTTGTTGAGTTGCCTAATGGTGCAAAATACATTGGATGTAAATGGGTCTTTAAGACAAAGAAAGACTCATTGGGCAACATCGACAGATACAAGGCAAGACTTGTTGCAAAGGGATTCACTCATAAAGAAGGAATCGATTACACAGAGACTTTCTCTCCTGTATCTAAGAAATATTCCTTGCACATTATTATGGAATTAGTAGCCCATTTTGACTTGTAGTTGCAACAAATGGATGTGAAAATGACATTTCTCAATGGAGATCTAGAGGAGGAGGTTTACATGAAACAACCTGAAGGATTCTCCTCTAGTGATGGTGAACAATTGGTTTGCAAGCTCAAGAAATCATTATACAGATTAAAACAAGTATCCCGCTAATGGTATTTGAAATTCCATAATGTAATTTTTTCTTTCGGTTTTGTAGAAAACATTATGGATCAATGTATATACCTGAAATTCAATGGGAGTAAAATCTGTTTTCTTGTTTTATATGTGGATGACATTTTGCTAGCAACCAATGATAAGGGTTTGCTGCATGAAGTGAAACAATTCCTCTCTAAAAATTTCGATATGAAGGATATGGTTGAAGCATCTTATGTCATTGGCATTAAGATCCATAGAGATAGATTTCGAAGCATCTTGGGTTTGTCTTAGGAAACCTATATTAATAAAATTTTAGAGAGATTTCAGATGAAGGATTGTTCACCAAGTGTCGCTCCCATTGTGAAGGGTGATAGGTTCAATTTGAAACAATGCCCAAAGAACGATTTTGAAAGGGAAAAAATGAAGAACATTCCATATGCTTCTGCTGTCGGAAGCCTAATGTATGCTCAGGTCTGCACAAGACCTGACATTGCATTTTTTGTGGGAATGTTGGGACGATATCAGAGTGATCCAGGTTTAGACCACTGGAGAGTTGCAAAGAAATTAATGAGGTAACTTCAAGGAACAAAAAACTACATGCTTATGTATAGATGGACAGATAATTTGGAAGTAATTGACTACTCAGATTCTGATTTTGCTGGATGTGTTGATTCACGCAAATCAACATCAGGATACATTTTTATGATGGCCAGTGGATCTGTATCATGGAGGAGTACCAAGCAGACCTTGATTGCCACTTCCACTATGGAAGCCGAGTTCGTCTCTTGTTTTGAGGCTACTTTAGATGGTGTATGGCTTAAGAGTTTCATTTTTGGGCTTAGAATTATGGATTCTATCTCTAAGCCATTGAGAATATATTGCGAAAATTCAACTACTTTTTTTATGGCTAAGAACAGCAAAAGTGGGAGTCAAAATAAACACATCGACATTAAGTATTTAGCTATAAGGGAACGTGTTAAAGAAAAGAAAGTGGTCATTGAACACGTTAGCACTGAGTTGATGATCGTTGATCCTTTGACTCAGGGCATGCCATTGTTTAAATTCAAGGATCATGTAATGAATATGGGACTTGGTTCCATTATGTAGTTTCTCATTATATGAACAATGTTATTTTTAATGAAATTCTTAATTATTGTGATGTTTTTCTCATATTTATGTGCACCTTAATTTGATTTGAGAGAATTCATCTGTGTAGGACCAAGAATAAACATAGGATTTTTTCATTAAGAAATTGCTGCCACATAAATTTTAATAGAAATAAATACATAGTAATACGTGGAAGATAATACTCGTCATTACAGGACTTATCGCCATGATTCATGTATCTATTACTTAATACAGATTATCAATGGTTTTTAAGATGAGACATTAAGATTGGAAGTATGGAACAAGTGAGAGAATGTTAAGCTCCCTCTCCCAACGGATTCAGATTTCTGGAAACCAACTGCAGTTTTTTCCTTAAATTATGAAAACCAACTACAGTTATTTCCTTAAATTGCGGAAATCAACTGCAGTTAATTAATTTATTGTTGGGAGCTTCTGAAGTGGTCCATTACTCCCACTGCAGTTCTCTACCATGATCCGTGGAACACTTGACACATAACCAACAGAAGCTTGATGGAAGCTTGGCTATAAATACTTCTATTTGGTCCCTGTTGATCATAATCATCCTCCTATAAGAATTTCATAGGAAATCTGGCATAAAATCTTTCAAATTTCCCCTTGCAGCCCTGGAAAATCATTTTTTGTGTCTGTCATTGCCATTTTCTGCCTCCAAAACTCATTGTAAATGGCTGAAAACCCATATTTGAAATACTCAAGGCATAGCTCCTTCGGCCCTGGCCCCTCTGTTTTCTTACTCCGCACGACCGAAAGCTGTAACCACGCGTCAAGCCGAAAGGCGCTTACAGAATGCATATCGGGCACGTTATGGGCCGTCCGATCAAACCATAGATCAGCGTACCGCATCTCTCCTGCCTTGTGGTCCCCGCCCCGTGTCCACTATTTAAAAACTGCTCGGTATTCATCGCACCACCTTTCGGCGGTAGGTGGTAATTCACGTTCGGCCAGCGATTCCACTCAGCACTCGCCACGCGTCCCAGCATACGGCCTCGAAACCGCTCTCCATCGTGCATTATTGTTCAACCCAGGACGCGCAGCGATATCACTGTCAGCCGTCCGATCTGAAGGTCTCCATCTAACGATCGTCATACCCCGAAGCTGCACGAACATTAACCCAAGTCAATAGCGCCCCTGGCCCACTGTCTATTGCCTCTGGCGCTCTTCCAACCGTCGATCTCCTCCTGAGATCGGACGGTCAGGATTTGATTATCTCTGTCTTTGACCGGCTCCCATAGTCAGCATTCCACGTCATCCATTTCCCCGTTGTCCCGATATCGTGCCACCTGTCTCCCAGTTTTTCTCTCCACGTGCATTCCGCCACCCCAGATCTATATTTGATTTATTTCTTAGTTTATTACGTATTTTCATGATTATGTTCGCCTTCTTCTCCATGACCACTCCATATTGTTACGTTGCATTTCTCACCATCGTCCCCATCTCTCCACCAATCAACCTCTCAGAGACTGTCACACCATTACTCCTACTGTGCCTGCATTCCTGTGCATTGGTTTTCCTAACATGTTTGTGGATTTTACAGGGTGCGAATGGAGGTAATCTGCCATTACTCACAACCTCCATTACAGAAGCCGAGGCCTCGTCAAAGGACAATTTTTCAGAGGCAAAATTTATGGAAGAAAGCTTGGGAGGCTGCTACGACATGACTGCTATTGAAGAAGCAGGGGTTAAAATATATCAAACCCTCTGGATTTATTCAAAGTGCAAAATTTTGCAGATGAAGGCATTAATGTTGCGGCAAAGAGTATCAGTGGAAGATCCAAGAATTTAGTGTCCAATATTGAGGATTTTCAATCTTAATTCAGGGTCTAGCCGGCAAAGGGTATGATGCACAAAAATCAATACCCTCCAGGTCTTCTTTCAGCTGAATTTTCCTTCAGGAAAGGACAAGATGTTTATGTGATACTACTTCTTTCTAGTGTTCCTGAAGATATTTTCACCCACATCATTTACTTCAGGAAGCAGGCTCCAGAGTACAAACAGCATTACAGAGCCCCCAAAAAGTATGGGCGGGCACTTTTTCACCATTTTGTTTTAATGAGACAACTAAATGATCAACACCTACCCCTTTTATTAGGTTTTATGTTCCTCCTATAAAACTCAAGGAGAACGAATTATTTAGGGTTCCAGATATTTATCAGAAAATTATGCAGTGAAAGGATTCTTGCATACATTTTGTAAAATCCTTGTATGAAGGCTCAGAGCCCATAGGGTCTCATTGAGGAGGAGTTATATCTGTCAAAGAGGATTTTGGTCTTTGGTATTTCACAGTCTGTAACTCTCTTTATTGTGTTATATTAATAGAACATTTCATTTCATCCATCTTTCTTGTATCATGTTTTGGAATGTGAGTGGCTCACTGATTTCTGGTATGGATTCATCCTAGTTGATGCCCATGCTCGGGTCAGTCAAGTGCTTTAAATATGGCTCATGCATGATATTATGTTCCATTATTCATCTTAACCATAGTTCTGCTATATTAGTTGCTTTGGGAGGGTGCTTTTAAAATGCTATTATCATGTATGGATTCTTAGATTAGTAAGCCCATGCATGGTGGTATTGTATATCTGGGTATCAACTCAATGTTGACTAGTATCTTCTCAATACTTCTTTCACTACATACACCTTCTGATAATTTATGTCTGTGAATTATTTCTGAATCGGCCCGCTTTGCAGTAAACTGTCTCTGAATTGTATGTTGCTTTTGTATTAGAGTTCTGCATCTTGCCTCTGCAGTATTTCTTTTCCTGCGTTAGTTTCTAAGAGTTTGGTCCCATTATATTTTATTTCCCTGTTTACAGGAGATAGCATGTGAGTTGAAGCTGACAACTTCATACATTATATTATATGCTCCTTGCTATGCTAAGATGTCCTAGGCACTGGTCTATCACAACTCTAGGCTGTCTCTAGGAGCAACAACATCTTTCTGGCACCATTGTCGGGGACGAATTTAAGAAAATTTGAATCCCTGGGCCTCGACAAAATCATATTTTCTCTCTAAGCAGGTGAGCACAGAGAGTTGACAGTTGTAAATCCCTCACGTTGGCGACTCCACAGTTGTTGTTTGATATAACTATTTGCAGTCCTGGCTCCTCGTAAGCCACATCTGAGGTCAGATTCGTCTAAGCCAAAGACACCTTCAGTGTCTGACCCTGACCAGATTATACATAGAAGAAATTGGAGGGAAAGGAAATCAGCCCGTTCCCAAATTCCTTAAGTGCCTATAAAGGATTTTCCTTCCTCCTCCTCTCAAGTTTCTCAATTGCAAATTCCCAACTCCACTGTGGGAGATACTGATTATTATTACTCAGATAGTCCACCCCGAGAGGGTATAAGAAATAAAAATAGTCTTCATCCTACTCCTGAGGTTGAAGAGGTTAAGGAAGTAACCGAAGTATCTGCTGTTAATAGACCTTTGTTCCCCTCAACCCCTCAAGCTGCAGTTGAGTATATTCCTATTATTATTCATACTCCACTCCCTCCTCCTCCTCCTCTTACTCATCAAACTATTGCACTACCTCCACCTCCTCCAATGGCTAATGTTCTAGCCTTCTTGATGAATAAATACGCTCCCCTGGCATTACCCCAAGTGTTGAATGATATGCCCCAGGATTATCTGAAAATCCTGCCCAGATTCAATGGAGAAAATGAGATTGATGCTCAAAAACATCTTGAGACTTTCTTCTCCTTTGCAGAGAACTTTAATGTTGAACATTTAAATGTGGTCTTAAGACTGTTTGTGCAGTCTCTTGATGGTGAAGCTCGAAAATGGTTTAAGACATGGGCTGGTCGTTCTATTACTACTTGGGATAACATGGAAGACACTTTTCTCAAGAAATGGGGAGAGAAGAAAGATCATGGAAATTCTCTCATTGAGTTCAATACACTAAAGAAAAAACACAATGAAGGAGTGTCATAATTTATCAAGAGATTTAATAAATTATATCTAAGTCTCCCTGCTGATATGAAACCCCATCAAACTACTGCTAAAGTTGTTTTTGTAGTAGCCTTTGATTCAGAATTTGGCTTCTCTCTCAGAGAAAGAAAGCCTGCTACTCTGGATGATGCTCAGGCCGATGCACTAGAGATGGAAGCAAACTTTTCCTCCACTGGAAAATCAAAAGGAAGGTCTGAACAAGATTCCAGAAGAAGGGGCAAAGAGGAGGCATCCACTTCTAGCCAGGACAGAGACTCAGCCAATGACAAAATAGAAGAAATGAGCAAATTGATTAAGAAAATGGTCAAGCTTGAATTGGAAGCCAAGAATTCAGCCTACAAAAATTTCCAGAATGCTCCAAACAGAAGTTACAATCCTCAGTATAGGAAACCACCCCTGCAAATATTGCCAAGGGAAGCAAAGGAGCAACAGGATCAAGTTCCACACCCATTGTACTTGAAAGGTCCAGTAGACAATTATACTGAGGACACTACCTATAGACTGGAGGATGCAAATCTTTCCTTTTTAAATAGTGATGGAGAGGAATGCCCTTTGCAAGGGAATGACGAAGCTGGGTACTCTTTGCAAGAAGAAGAAAAGACCAGAGACACAAATGAAGAAGAATTTGATCATTATTGTAAACAATTTGATGATTTCCTCCAAGAAAATTTCAATAGAAGATTTGATCTCAGATCTTCTAGGAAGAGGACTCGTACCCAAGAGCAAGAAGAAGAGCTACCCCATAAGGAAGCACCTGCTCAGGAGGAATCAACAACGCAGAAAGCTACAGACAAAGGTAAGCAACCTCTAAACAAACCTTTGCAGTCCAATGATCGACTTCCTTCCTCTTCAAAAGTAGTCATTCCCCATAATTTCGAGCCTATGTCTAAGGAAGTCAAGCCCCCAGTTGAAAATAAAAATTCTAAAGAGGTTGTGATAGAAAAGTCCCCTCCTGCTTTCAGTCTGCAAAAGGGACTTGAAAAGGTCAAAATCTCAGTCCCCTTGACAGAACTGTTGAAACAACCAGCATACCAATCTCAAATCACTTCTTTCATGCTCCCTCCAGAAGCACCAATCATTCCAGATAGTCTCAACCTTCAAGAAGAGAGACCCATGGTGGTTTTTGGCCCACATGTTGAGGAGATAAATCCCTCTACTCCTCCCTTCTATGTGTCTCTAGTTATCCATGACCTGCTATTACATAACTGTATGCTAGATTTTGGAGCTTCCCACAATCTTATGCCTCTATCAGTCATCGAACAACTAGGTTTACAAATCACACGTCCATATAAAGACCTCTATTCATTCAATTCCAAAAGAGTTAAATGCTTGGGGGTGATAAAGGATTTGTTGGTCAATTTGGCTCAGATCCCAGCAAAATGTGTGGTAATGGACATAGTGGTGGCTGACATTCCAACTCGCTTTGGCATGTTGCTGTCAAGATCCTGGGGAACAAAATTTGGCGGATCAATTAAAATGGATTTAACATATGCCACAATCCCAGTTTTTGGTGGCCAAGAGAGGAGGTTGTACAGGGAGACTAGATTTTTCAAGATGGTGACTAAGGTTGACAATTCTGTAAATTCACCAATCTATAGTAAAGAAAGAGATTTTTCATGCTTAATGCTGGAAGAAGATCAATATTATGCTCATGAATTGTCCTTCTGCCAGATCAAGAGTGAGCAGCCCTCAGAGAACATAGAAGCAGGAATATGGACACTTCATTTTGATGGAGAAAATTCAAGAGAAGGGAATGGAGCTGGAGTGCTATTAATCTCTCCTACAGGAAGATGGTTCCCTCTGTCTTTTAAACTAGAGTATGAAGCCACCAACAATGTGGCTGAATATGATGCACTCCTGTTAGGATTGCAGACAGCCAGGAATATGAACATACGAAGCTTAAAATTTCTGGGAGATTTAGAACTGGTGGTCAGACAAGTCAGGAATCAGTGTCAGACCAAACATCCTAAGCTAAGGGCTTATAGGAATGAAGTTTGGGACATGGTAGAAAATTTCTTCTTGGCATTCAACATCCAGTTCATGCCTCGAGAATAGAATAGGATGGCTAATTCCCTTGCTGTGGCTGCCAGTACATTTAGTCCACCTCAAAACCCTCTTTTAAGATATGAAGTTGAGGTGCGTTATCGGCCTTCAATCCCAGACAACATTAAACACTGGCAGGTGTTTGAATATGAAGAACAAATGAAAAGATTCCTGGAGACAGTAGGAGAATTCTCCAATATGGAGATTGATGATGAAGAAGAGGTTGAGTCTGAAGATGCTTCAGAAAGAAATTGGGAGGAGAAAGTGGCAGATAATAGGGTGCTGCAGTTGAAGGGAAACATTATACCTAGAGGGCTGGTCCCTCTATAAAGACTATTTGATAATAATGATGTCCCCTTGCAGCCAAGAAAAGTGCTAGAAGAGAATCAGGTAGAAGACCTAAATTTGGGCACTGAAGCTAACCCCAAAATTGTAAAATTGTCCAAGAAAATCCCCTGGGGATATAAAAAGATATATCATAAATTATTCCAGTCTTACAAAGATGTGTTTGCATGGTCCTATCAGGACTTAAAAACTTTTGATATCAGTATTATGCAGCACAAAATTCCACTGAAGGCAGATGCAAAGCCCCATAAGCAGAAGCTCAGACAGATCAATCCCCTACTGCTGCCTTCTATTGAGAAAGAAATCAAGAAGCTACTAAAAGCCAAAATAATTGTACCACTGAGGTACTCCGAATGGGTTGCAAACCTTGTCCCTGTACGAAAGAAGAATGGAGAAAAAAGGTTGTGTGTGGATTTTAGAAATTTAAATAGGGCATCCTTAAAGGATAATTATCCACTACCCAAAATGGATCACATCCTACAGAAAGTGGTTGGAGCTTCTAGGATGTCGATGATGGATGGATTCTCTAGTTATAACCAGGTGGCTGTATTTCTGGAGGATCAGAAGAAGACTGCTTTCACCACACCATGGGGTACATTTATGTATGCCAGGATGCCTTTTGGATTGATTAATGTAGGGGCCACTTTTCAGAGGGCAATGGATATTGCTTTTGTTGGGGAGCAGGATAAATTCCTGGTGGTCTACCTTGATGATATCACGGTATTCTCAAAAAGTGATGCTGAGCACATTGAGCATCTACGGAGAACTTTTGAGAAATGCAGAAGGTATGGTCTCTCTTTGAATCCTCAAAAGTCTTTATTCGCATTAGAAGAGGGAAAGCTTTTGGGCCATATTGTGACTAAAGATGGGGTGAAGATAGACCCTAAGAGGGTAGAGGTTATAAACAGTATTGCTTTTCCCAGAAATAAGAAAGAGGTACAAGTATTCCTTGGGCACGTAAATTTATTGAGAAGGTTTATCCCTAACTATGCTGAGATAGTTAGGCATATAACAGATATGCTGAAGAAGAATATTGAGGTAAAATGGTCACAAGAATCACAGGAGGCATTTACCAGGATAAAGAATGCTTTTGTAGAAACCCCTGTGCTAGCTGGACCAGATTATGATAAACCTTTCATGATTTTTTCTTTTGCATCACCTCATACAATGGCAGGAGTTTTATTACAGAAAAATGAGGAAGGGTATGAGCAGCCCATAGCTTTTTTTAGTCAGGTGCTCCGTGATGCAGAATTAAGATATAACATATTGGAAAAACAAGCATACGCCCTAGTGAAATCCCTCAAAGCATTATGTGTTTATATCTTACAGTCCCACATCATTGCATTTGTGCCTGCAGCTGCTGTAAAATATATTCTTATTCAGGGGGACAGTGAGGGAAAAAGGGGCAAGTGGATTTCTAAAATACAAGAATATGACTTAGATATCCACCCAACTAAGCTGATCAAAGGACAAGGGCTAGTGAGGATGTTATCTGAATCAAACTATCAAGCCCTGGGCATAAATTTGTCCATTATAGCAGGAGAGGAATCTGAGGAGAAAGAAGAACGACATGGAATTGGAGTAGCTACTCCAGAAACACATCTAAAGTACCTCACCAGTCCATGGTACAAAGAGATAGTATAATATCTCCTCACACTCAGCTGCCCCCCAGGTTGTGACAAAACTAAATACAGAGCGCTGAGATTGAAATCACAGAAGTACATAGTCGCCAATGGCCGACTATACTGGCGAGATCCCTCAGGCATCTTACTCCTGTGTCTCACGGAGGATGAAGTCGAGAATATTATAGCAAAATTTCATGAAGGGATCTGTGAAGGTCATTACGGCTGGAGGGCCACAGCTCATAAATTTTTATAGGTACAAGCTGGCTTCTCTCAGCATGTACATGTGGATGAACCATTCAAACAATGGGGTATTGATTTTATAGGTGAGATACATCCTCCATCGAGTGGAAAACATAAATGGATATTAACAACCACAGATTATTTCACCAAATGGGTGGAAGCCATACCTGCAAGGAATGCTACAGATATTGTGATCATAAAGTTCATGGAGGAGAATATCATATCCAGGTTTGGCTATCCTGCTAGGATAGTGACTAACAATGCACAGGACTTCAAGTCTACGAAATTTGTGAATTTCTACCAGCGATACAATATCACACTAAGTCACTTTACAGCTTATTATCCACAAGGGAATGGCTTGGCAGAGTCTTCAAATAAAACTCTGGTGAGGGCCTTGAAGAAGACCATCAATGAAAATTAGAAGAATTGGGATTCCCAATTGAAATTTTCTCTATGGGCTAATAGAATCACTAGCAAGAGAGAAACTGGGAAATCTCCCTATGAATTGGTATATGGACGAGCAGCAGTTTTTCCTGTACAACTAGCTTTACCAGTGTCTCGCTTCATGCAAGAAAGCCAAGAGGAACTTGATGATCTGATCAGGAGAATCAATCAATTGGTGGAATTAGAAGAAACACGGGGCCAGGTGAATCAGAGGTTAATAGAATATCAAGAGAAAATGAAACACATTTTTGATCAGTACGCAAAAGACAGGAAACTGCAGATTGGCAATTTGGTGCTCAGATGGGATATCCGGGGAGCTGAGAAAGGAAAACATGGTAAATTCGACCCCCTCTGGTTCGGTCCGTTCAAAATTGTGGAACAGGGAGGCAATAATACTTTCAGGTTGGAGAATTTACAGGGCGACTTGCTGGATGCCCCTATAAATGGTCAATTTCTTAAACCCTATTTCCAGTTCTAATCCAGGCAGGGACGGCCTGATGTATTATATTGTATGATAGTTCCCTTTTTGTTTTCGTTTGAATAATGTGGGTGTCATTATGAAGTATACAGTAAAAAATGGAGGTGCTGGAGAGCAGAGTCTATATACAGGATGATCAGAGGGTCTGCGAGTTCTCGACACGTCCAGGCATGAACGTGTCGTCACCAGGTGGAGCCGATGTTGATCATAACCATCCTCCTATATGAATTTCATAGGAAATCTGGCATAAAAGCTTTCGAATTTCCCCTTGCAGCCCTGGAAAATCATTTTTTGTGTCTGTCGTTGCCATTTTCGGCCTCCAAAACTCATTGTAAATGGCTGAAAACCCATATTTGAAATACTCGAGGCATAGCTCCTTTGCCCCTGGCCCCTCTGTTTTCTTACTCCGCGCGACCGAAAGCTATAACCACGCGTCAGGCCGAAAGGCGCTTACCGAATACATATCGGGTGCGTTCTGGGCCGTTCGATCAAACCATAGATCAACGTACCGCATCTCTCCTGCCTTGTGGTCCCCGCCCCGTGTCCACTGTTTAAAAACTGTCTGGTATTCATCGCACCACCTTTCGGCGGTAGGCGGTAATTCCCGTTCGGCCAGCGATTCCACTCAGCGCTCGCCACGCGTCCCAGCGTACGGCCTCGAAACCGCTCTTCATCGCGCATTATTGTTCGACCCAGGACATGCAACGATATCACTGTCAGCCGTCTGATCTAAAGGCCTCCATCTGACGATCGTCATACCCCGAAGCTGCACGAACATTAACCCAAGCCAATAGCGCCCCTGGCCCACTGTCTATTGCCTCTAGCGCTCTTCCAACTGTCGATCTCCTCTTGAGATCGGACGGTCAGGATTTGATTATCTCCGTCTTTGACCGGCTCCCACAGTCAGCATTCCATGTCATCCATTTCCCCGCTGTCCCGATATCATGCCACCTGTTGCCCAGTTTTTCTCTCCACGTGCATTCTGCCACCCCAGATCTATATTTGATTTATTTCTTCATTTATTTCGTATTTTCACGACTCTGTTCGCCTTCTTCTCCACGACCACTCCATATTGTTACACTACATTTCTCACCATCGTCCCCATCTCTCCACCAATCAACCGCTCAGAGACTGTCACACCATTACCGCTACTGTGCCTGCATTCCCGTGCATTGGTTTTCCTAACATGTTTGCGGATTTTACAGGGTGCAAATGGAGGTAATCTGTCATTACTCACAGCCTCCATTACAGAAGCCGAGGCTGCGTCAAAGGACAATTTTTCAGAGGAAAAATTTATGGAAGAAATCTTGGGAGGCTGTTGCGACATGACTGCTATTAAAGAAGAAGGGGTTAAAATCTATCAAACCCTCCGGAGTTATTCAAAGTGCAGAATTTTGCAGATGAAGGCATTAATGTTGTGGCAAAGAGTATCAGTGGAAGATCCAGGAATTCAGTGTCCAATATTAAGGATTTTCAATCTTAATTCAGGGTCTAGCCGGAAAAGGGTACGATGCACAAAAATCAATACCCTCCAGGTCTTCTTTCAGCCAAATTTTCCTTCAGGAAAGGACAGGATGTTTATGTGATATTACTTCTTTCTAGTGTTCCTGAAGAGATTTTCACCCACATCATTTACTTCAAGAAGCAGGCTCCAGAGTACAAACAGCATTACAGAGCCGTCAAACAGTATGGGCAGGCACTTTTTCACCATTTTGTTTTAATGAGAAAATTAAATGATCAACACCTACCCCTTTTATTAGGTTTTCTGTTCCTCCTATAAAACTCCAGGAGAACAAATTATTTAGGGTTCCAGATTTTTTTCAGAAAATTATGCAGTGAAAGGCTTTTTCCATACATTTTGTAAAATCCTTGTATGAAGGCTCAGAGCCCATAGGGTCTCAGTGAGGAGGAGTTCTATCTGTCAAAGAGGATTCTGATCTTTGGTATTTCACAGTCTGTAACTCTCTTTATTGTGTTATATTAATAGAACATTTCATTTCATCCATCTTTCTTGTATCGTGTTTTGGAATGCGAGTGGCTCACTGATTTCTAGTATGGATTCATCCTAGTTGATGCCCATGCTCGGATCAGTAAAGCACTTTAAATATGGCTCATGCATGATATTCTATTCCATTATTCATCTTAACCATAGTTCTGCTATATTAGATGCTTTGGGAGGGTGCTTTTAAAATGCTATTATCATGTATGGATTCTTAGACTGGTAAGCCCATGCATGGTGGTATTGTATATCTGGGTATCAGCTCAATGTTGACTAGTATCTTCTCAATACTTCTTTCACTACATACTCCTTCTGATAATTTATGTCTGTGAAGTATTTCTAAATCGGCCCGCTTTGCAGTAAATTGTCTCTGAATTGTCTGTTGCTTTTGTATTAGAGTTCTGCATCTTGCCTTTGCAGTATTTCTTTTCCTGCGTCAGTTTCTGAGAGTTTGGTCCCATTCTATTTTATTTCCCTGTTTACAGGAGATAGCATGTGAGCTGAAGCTGACAACTTCATACATTATATTATATGCTCCTTGCTATGCTAAGATGTCCTAGGCACTAGTCTATCACAACTCTAGGTTGTCTCTAGGAGCAACAACAGTCCCCAAGCTCAGTAACTCAATCCTCTTCAATTTTACACCATCAAGTTAGAGTGAGCAGAGCTTGGAAGTCCCTTCAAATTTTATGTATCCTTTAATTTTTTCTTGTGTGAAGATTGTGTTTCACGTATATGAATAAACATTTATTATTCATGAGAATCGCAAGTCCAGTGTTGTTTCAGCCTTCAGCAAGCCACTGTCACCCAATTCGGTTCAATTATAACTTCCTGAAGTTTTATTTGTGGCTACAAAACAGGCGTGCCAACTCTGTGTTCTATTAATATATACAATGTATGCTTAAGGGCCCATATTTTAGCCTGTTGGTGTTGGCTGTGTTTTGTAATTTGTCCGATTGAATATACATGTGGCCGTGAGATTAGATGGAAAGGTAAAAAGCAGCGCATGTTTAGTGAGAGAAGAAGGGGAAGGAGCAGTTTCAGTTGTGGCGTGCAAGGCATAAGGCATCTTCCTCCTGCAGATTTTCTATATAGTAAAGCAGCTCGGAAGCTTTGCATACAAAATACATTCTAAGTGTGAGTAGCATCAATGGCTGGAGGTATGAGTTATTGGGCATTAAAGTTTATTTTTCCATTCTTTTTAATTATTTATTCCACATTATAAAATCGTTTACATTGAAATCATATAATTTATCATTTTCAGGCCTCACTGAACCGCTTGGGCTTCAAGAATTTGAGAAGAGAACGCTTAGTATAAGGTAGGATTTATGAGTATCATCACTTCAATTATTTTGAATAAATAGGTTCACGGAGATCACTTCAATTAATTTTTCTATGGCCAGGACTGTATTACTGAAAATTTCGTCTGATGGAATGGAACGAATTTTCCTCTCACTTTTATAATTTTATATGTACTCTTTTTTAATATTTTGTTTCAATTTTTTGGGTTTAGTTTGGACACTGACGATGAGGATTGTATTAATGATTTTTTTTAATGATAGAATGCAATGAATTTTTTGTATTAATGATATTTTTTTAATGATAAAATGGAATGAATTTTTCTTATGCACTGTTTTTTAATTATTCTACTTTATTTTGTCCGATTATAATTGAATATTATCCACCAAAAACGTTCTGATACTCTCCTCAATCCAGAACCACAATAAAAATATGCAGTATTACCATTAATATAAATTTAAGTGTTTTTTAAGTATATTCGATGGATTTACAGTACGTTATTCGATGGGTTCGGAAAAAAGCTATAGCTGTAGTGATTTTCAGTTTATGTTTGCCATTTATAGGGCTTTTCGCATTGTGTTTGTGTTTATTTGGAGGCTTTTTTGCGATTCTCCTGGCCTTCCCTGTTCTCAGTTTTTCTCTCCTCCTGCGACTAGAACCCTGGGCACCCGCAGTTGTGAAGCCATTTTTTGGTTTCATTGCTTGGGTTTTCCTTCATATGTTTTTTAAAATCTCAGGCTTCAATGGCCAACTACAGAACAAAGAAAGCTCTACAAGTGACAGACATCATGTTCCAGGAATTGAGGAGGGAATATCATTTGAAGAGGGGGCTTCAACAGTTTAGTTGGAACAGTTTCATGAGCGATTGGAATTTTGGCAAAGAAAAGAAAGATAAATTTGGCAAAGAAAAAGAGAAATAAAAAAATATGAGAGAATAACCTAGAGAAGTTTGATTTCACCATTTTTTTGGTAAATTGCTTATATGTTAAGTTAGTGTAAGTTGTGTGATGGGATAGTCTACTATTTTTTACTCATATTCTAATCTTATTTTATGATATGTTTGTCTATAATGAAATTCTTTACTTTAACCCAGGTTCTAATCTTATACTATATCATCTTTGTAACATGTTTGTAACAAAATTATCTACATTTAAAGTAACTTCTTCCTAGAGGTAAGTAGTATCAAATTGGTACAACAAACCACTTAAAGAAATCCATAATAGTTTTATTATATTATTAGTAAAATTGGTCATTAGAACCTTTCATGTGGGTTGTACATTGACCTCCGTGTCTCATTTGGAGTGTAAGGATTTTACAAAAGTAAGGTTGTTGTCCAACTATATCATTTATTTGGTGTATGTAACTATATTTGTACTAGCATAAACCATTTTGATATAAATGAAAATGGAAGTATTAATACCATTGATGTATGTTTATTTCTTTATTGAAGTAAGGAGGATTGTTTTGAGAATATTTAGTATATTCTCACAAACATACTAAATATGAGAACTTGTCAGGTGGGTTGTACATGATTTGCATGTTTCATTTGGAGTGCAAGGATTTTACAAAAGTAAGGTTGTTGTATCATTTATTAGTTGTATGTAATTATATATATATATATATATATATATATATATATATATATATATATATATATATATTGTAAATTTGGTAGTGTCTTTCTATTTTCATATTTTAAATAAGAAGGTTGCTATACATACTAACTTGATTGCAGAGCCTCAACCCACCCGAAGGAAACCAAGTCTGTTGGCCATCGCATGGAGTTAAAAGCCATCCCAGAATTTAAATTGTTTTTTCCTTCTTGTGGCTGCGTTTACCGCTTTACTGTGTCCAAAATATTTACAGTTAAAAGAGAGACTGTATCTACTATTCGACAACAACAAAAACATGCAGCATAGCTAAACTAGACTGAAAATCCATCAGACGAATCCACTAGAGTTGGATCTTTTGCATTGCATCCGATCAGATTTTTGTGTTGAAGACTGTGGAGCTGACACTCGATCTTTCCAATTCTCTCATTGACTTGAAACTGAGCCTTCATCATGTTGTGAATATCTTTTTTAATTTGGAGAAGCTCAAACAATAAAGATGACTTTTCATCCTTCACCTCCATATTTTCCATGGCCTTAGCTAACAGAAATTTCATTTTCCAATAGGTTAAAACTGATTGTTGGAACAAGGATACTCGACCTCGTGTACTCCTAGGATAAAAAATGAAATCCATTTTCGCCACATGCTCCTTTAAATCTTCATCCTCGCTATCTATTTGTCTCTCCCAATCTTGAATTGCATTGCGGATATGTTCTAGATTCCTTGATTCATAAACATTTTCCATTTCTTCTAGAATTTATTTATTGGTTTTCCGGCCTCTCTTACTCGGGCCAGTGGCTTGATTTTCTAGTTGCTTGTCTTGGCCTCTTTTGGTTTTTTCCATGCTGGTATGTGAGTCCAAAGAGCCTTTAAACCTGCTTACAAACCCTGTATATACATAGCAATCAGTATGATAGCTGGGTTGGGGTGTAATTGATGTTTTATGAAGCCGAGGGCTCTTCATAGCGTGACCAAATATGCAAAGACAGACCAGTTTGAAAAATGACAAACTAAGAACATGACATAAATGCTCTTGCATTATCGGACCCCAAACCCAATGGGAAGGATCCCTGAGACTAGTTAACAACCAGACTTTAACCGGAGGGCTCTTCAAAATCCATGTAAAAACTTGAGATCCAAATGTCCTTTTGGTTGCCATTTTGTTTAAATCCACTTCAATAGATCCTTCTCAGTTGGCCAGATACCTATGAATTTACATATAAGTGCATGATCTTCATATATCCCCTATATTCATCCAATTTATTTGGTGGTATAAAAAACTTGGGTTTCTTCAATGCCCAAGTAAGACATTGTGGCTTGGTTCTTGCTTGCCATTCTACCCCTAGTACTCGTCCACCTTTTTTATTTCCTCCCTCCATTCCTGGTTTCGCTCTGCTACTTTGTTCACCCACAGTCACACTTCTATAGGAGGGGGTCGACCCCCCTCCTGGGGCCACTACCATGGCGTCCTCAATGGTATTCTGATTCCTGATTTATGTGGATATCTCGGCTTGGTTCTTCAAACCCGAGTCTGCTACAAAAAAATCGTCGTTTCTCATTTCTTCTACTTTCTTGGAGCTCCATTCACCCGCGTCTCTACTACTTTTGTTTTAATTATATTTGTATTAGCATAAACCATTCTGATATAATTGAAAATGAAATGGAAGTATTAATACCATTGACGTATGTTTATTTCTTTATGTATTGAAATAGGGAGGATTGTTTTGAGAATATTTGGTATATTTGTTCACCAACATAAACTATGCTGATATATTGAAATTGAAATGGAAATATTAATACCATTGGTGTATACTTATTTATGGAAGTATGGAGGGTTGCTTTTGAGAGTATTTGGCATATTTGTTTTAGAAATTAGAGTGAGATAGAAGTATAATATTATTTTACAAATTATTAAATTAACAAATTATTATTGAAGTAATAAATAGAAGTATTAAATTATCTTAGAAATTATGAAAATAATAATTGATTATTAAAGTAATAAATAAGTGATAGAATGTTTGTTATGTTATTTTTATTATTTTTAGGTTAGTGTTATTATAGTTTTCCAAGTTTATTTGTATTAGTTGTAACTTGATAGAGTGTAATACAATTTTTTTGATATAATTGCTTTATAATTTAGATTTAGAGTAAGATAGACGTATGAGACTAGTTTAGAAAATATTAAAATAATAAATATATTTAAGATAATAAATAATTGAAGAATTAGAGAAAATAGAAATATTAGATTATTTTAGGAAATCATTGAAGTCATTGGTGATAGATGTGAAGTAGAAGTATGTGATTAGTTTAAGAAATATTAAAATAATAAATATATTTAAGATAGTATATAATTAATGAATTAGAGAAAATAGAAATATTATATTATTTTAGGAATTATTGAAACAATAAGATATAGATAAATAAGTAGAATAATCCTTATAGATACAGATATTTTTGTTATTGGTTTTCCAATACATTTACAATTTACAATGCATTTTTTCTAATTTTTTATATTGGTTTTTATTTTTTAATGTTGGTTGTAAACCTATAAGTTTATGTAGAAATGTAATATAATATTAAAATAATAATAATAAACCCTATAATTAACTGAATTAAAAATAGTAAATAGATTCAATTTAATTTCTTATATCATATTTTTTTAATTAATAAAACTTTATATATATATATATATATAGTAAGTATGTTTATTAATATATATCACATTAAATAATTAACTTTAAAAAATAACAAAATATGTTAAAGAAAAATGAAAAATATGAAGACAGCTTTAAAATTAAGATATCAATAAAATTAAAAATAAGAATATTTTTTTCAAATTTGTACTTAAAATAAAAAGTTTCCATTTTGAAACATTTCGTAAATCCAAAATTAAAATAAACATATATATAATATTTTAGGATAAATTTAAAATATTAGTTTTTTTAATTTATTTGTATTGATTGTAAATTCGTGTGAGAGCTTGATACAATTTGTATGATGGTAAGTTATATAAGATTTTTTAAATTGTCTTTTCATTATGCTAATTTTTGAGGTGAGATAAATCTATACATGTTTTTTTTTTTTTAACTGTGCCTGCCTATTGTTCCTACTTATACCCTTTCTGTATACATAGGTGAATTTGGAGGGTTTGAACTTGGAATCTCCTAGCACATAAGACTTCATTTTCAAGACCATCACCAATTGAGTTTATTATTATTAATATTATTATTATTGATAAAAATAATCAATATAAAAGTTTTTTATAGACCATTTTTCACATCTGGTCAATAGGTTTGTTAACTAGATCAATCAACATCCATGAACACTTTGACCACATCCTTACACAAATCCCTAGGCATGAATCTCCCTGATACTTGAGTTTTTGGGCTTAATTCCTTCATTTCCATGCTTTTAAGACCCAATGCACCATGTTTCCTTAAGAGACTATGATCACTGTAGGTTGCTCCACTCTACATTTACATTGATCATTAGCAAGTTGTCCCTTGCTATGGGTGTGTTAATTGTAGAAATTCAAGAAAAATAAAAAGAATCTCAAAGTTTCCTCTTCTAGAAGCTTCCAGGAGTTGTTTCAACCATTTACCTTAGATAAGACCTTCGAATCCCATCTCATCCTATCTTGGATATTTCACCCCTTATCCCTTGAGATCATCCTCCCATCAAGAGTGGATCTCAAGCCTATATTGGTAAATGGATAAGAATTCCTAAACTACCATCCTCTTCTATATATTTATTTTCATCCACAAGATAAGGGTTGGCTTTTGGAGATCGATTACCCTCATGTTGTTGCCTTGAATCTAAGCAGATTCATCATTCCATGCATTGAGGTGACATAGAGGTGTACTTTGTGGAAAGGAAGGACAAGTGAACTTGGGGAGTTCTCTACATTATCAACTCCTATATTTGGTTGTAACTCCATTTCTATTAATACAAGGAGTACATTGTTTTCATATATATGATGTTTATGTTCATATGTTTCAATGTTTTTTTGTTCCAATGAATGAAGTGATTAGATGATGCTACATAGATATCGTAGATATTTGGCTTGTTGTGTTTGTATGTGTAGGTTCTAATTATGGCAATCAGAGCTAGGATTCCAATGTACAAGCCAAGAAGAGAGTGAAGCTTGCATCGGATTCCAAGTAATCCTCATCTCGTTGTTCAATTAATTTAAGGGAAACATCTTATTATTTGTCTTTTGTTGTTCTAGACAAGGCCACTAGGTCTGATCTAGGTGGATATCGGTGGCCACCCACCTATTCCATTTGCACCCGCACCATCAACTCTTGCATTTTTTCACTTTCAGCACATTTTACTATTTTTAGCAGGTTTTCGGGTCTTGCACTCCCGAAGCCTTTTTGGGGCCCTAATGATCCAGGTGGATATTGATGGCCACCCACCTATTCCATTTGAACCCTCAACATCAGTTCTTTCAATTATTTAGTTTCAGTACAACTTACTATTTTTAACAATTTTTCGGTTCTTGAACTTCCGAAGACATTTTGAGGCCATAAACGATGTTTTTTGGGGAAACCGGAAGCAACATGGGTCCATAAATTGACATTGCTCACTCAAAATTTGTAGGTCTCGGATAGATATTTATATCGAGGTATTGAGCGTGTCAAACAAAGATCGTATGCCAAATTTGTTTCCCCAGGAAGTTGAAACACCAATTTACCCAAATGAGACCCACATTTTTGGTGCTTCATCTCCTAGGGTTAGGCTCTTGGATGTTTAGGGTTTTCCATTATTTCTCAACAATAAATAGGCCTTTGAGCCTCATTATAACACAGTGGAGGAGCCTGTAGTCATCACATCTCTTCTCAGAGATACGCTACCAGTGCCCTCACTCGTTTATTTCCATAATGTTTGTATTGTAACACAGTTCAGAGGCCTGTAGCCATCACATATATTCTTAGAGATACGCTACCAGTTCCCTAGGTCGTCTATTTCCATTATGGCTGTATTATAACATAGTGGAGAGGCCTGTAACAATCACATCTCTTCTTAGAGATATGCTACAAGTGCCCTCGCTTGTTCATTTCGATTATTTCTCATTGTAACACAGTTCAAAGGCCTGTAGTTGTCACATCTCTTCTCAGAGATAAGCTACTAGCACCCTATATCGTTTATTTCCATTATGTCTGTAAGCATATTTCAGTCATTTGTTTTCAATAAAATGAACCATTATTTCTGTTGCATCTCTGTGTTTATGGTTATATGTGTATTCGGTTACATTCCTGCATAAATCTAGATCAGTGGTATTAGAGTGGTTTGCTTTTTCTCTCTTTTTCTTTGCATGTCCCAAATGCGGTCAAGGTATAAGGAGTTAGTGCTCGATCTAGTTTAACCGTTTCAAGATCAACCTCACAAACCCTAACGACCTCCCATGGCGGAAGGAATTAAAGATGAGGGAGCAGGAGATCCTATCAAAATCTTGCTCGAGGAGGCCCTTGAGAAATAGAGGAACGCGATGATGGATAAATTCTCCCAAATCCTTCACTGGCTACCCAGCAGTGACACATCTACATCTAACACGTCCACCAACAAGTTCGCGACATCCTGGACAAATCCAATACCAAGTTCAACATAATTTTCCTCTCATGGAGGAACTTAACGCAATGGGGGCCGTTGCTTCCTAAGGAGGGAGGAATGGTCCAGGTGGATATCGGTGGCCACCGATCTATTCCATTTGTACCCACACCATCAATTATTGCAGTTTTTCACTTTCATCACAACTTACTATTTATAACAGGTTTTCGGGTCTTGCACTCCCAGAGCTGTTTTGGGTCCCTAATGATCCAGGTGGATATTGGTGGCGACCCACCTATTCCATTTGAACCCCCGCCATCATTTCTTTCAATTGTTCAGTTTCAACACAACTTACTATTTTTAGCATTTTTTTGGGTCTTGAACTTCTGGAGTCGTTTCGAGGCCCTAAACAATGTTTTTTGAGGAAACCAAGAAAATTTTTAGTCCTCAGATAGATCTTTCTAACAAGGTATTGAGCGCGTCAAATATAAATCGTATGCCAAAGTTACGTCCCTGAGAAGTTGAAACACCAATTTACCCAAACAAGACCCACAATTTTGGCGCTTCATCTCCTAGGGTTAGGTTATTAGATGTTTAGGGTTTTCCATTGTTTCTCAACAATAAATAGGCCTTTGAGCCTCATTGTATTAGAGTGGAGGGGCCCATATTTGTCACATCTCTTCTTATAGATACGCTACCAATGCCCCCACTCGTTTATTTCCATTATGTTTGTATTGTAACATAGTTGAGAGGCCTGTATTTGTCACATCTCTTCTTAGAGGTATGTTACTAGTGCCCTATCTCATTTATTTCCATTATGTTTGTATTGTAACATAGTGGAGAGGTCTGTAGCCGCCACATCTCTTATAAGAGATACGATATCAAAGGTTCCGTTGAAGCCTCGAAAATCGTTGCTACAACATTGGGGGATAACCACCCGGTCCGGACCTTAATGCATCTCCTTTTCCGTTTATGATAGTGGCTCCGACTGGTTTAACTAGGTCCAGTTACCTTTTCCCTATCGCTATTGGTTTACGATATATCATTAACTACCAATAGACAGGGATATCAGATCAATTCTTCTTGCTGATCAGGCAAGAGAATGACCCTTAAGCTAATTTGGGTTCAGCCAAACCACAACTAAGATTTTGCCTCTTTGAGAAGAGGACTTAAAAGAATGTAAATTTAATCTAATTGCAAACTTATTCTATAATGCAAGCAAAAAGAAACTAATCTAAATCCTATCTCAATCAGGTAGATGAAAATCTAACCCAACTAAGAGCAAGATAATTAAGTGATGAGAATTAAAATATGTTTGGCTTTTAATTAATGTCAAACTAATGAAGAAATTCAATTAGTTCACATTTGTGAGTACCAAAACACATTCTATTGAGACCATTCGACTAAAATAATAAATCAACAACACTCCGAAAGAAATTCACAAAAATGATATCGATTATCATATCAGTCAAACTAATAATTAAACAATAACATGTGGAAGAAATTCACAACACATTACTATTTAATAAATTAGTGTTATAAGACAGATTTCTGAGTAATGGTTACTCAGAAATCAGAGTTTAATTCATAAGAGCAGAGATACTTAACAATTTGAGACAAATTATCCATATCAACAGAAATGCCAAAACATGAATAAAATGAAACAACAATTTTATTAACATAAAAATGAAATTGGTATTTGATACAGAAATGCCAAAAATACCAGTTAATTGAATCTGCTTCTCTGATCCTGGTCTCTAACAATACTTTACATTACTTGAATTTCTGCTTTCAAGACTAGAGCTGCAGAAATGCAAACTCTGCCCATCATGCATAATTCAAGATATAAAGAATAAACCCTCATTAATGTTCAGATCTGAAACATTCTCTCCTCCCCATCTACAACTCTAAATTCCTATAACAGAAATGCTTTTAGAAATCTGGAATTGCAGAGGAGAGCAGCCCCTTTTACATTTTGCAATCTGCAATTTATAATCCTCCCAAAAGTATTTTTAGAAGAGAGTTTGTTGAAGAAAAATCTGCCCAATCCAACTTTAATTGCTCAAAAATTCCAATATTTAATTGTTGGAGTCTTCTCATTGATTGAAATCTTTTTCCTCAATATCCCTTCTATTGTTTTTTCCTGCAAAAAGAAATTAAAATGAATTAAGATGCAACAATAAAATCCAAATATTATTTCTAACATTTAAAACAAATCCAATCGAATTCTATTTAAATAAATAAAAAGGAAATTTGAGCTTCTTATTGATACTCATAACGATCTTAATTAACCAAGGATAATATTGATGCATGAATCTGCAATTAGAAGAGGCTGGGCAAATGAAAATGAAGAAAACAAAACTCAAAAAATTGATTTTATTTTTAGAAATTCGGAGCTTGATCTTCTGCCTAATTTTTGACCCAATAAATCATCAAATCTGTTAGTGAAACCTCCTCAGAAATGTTCTCCTTGATTTTATCTTTCCAATGAGCCGTCCTGGGCCTCATTTGGTCAAGTATAACTCAATCTATGAGCTTCCAAAGTTGATGACTCAAATCTGGCATAAATCTGGAAATTCTGTTTGCTGGGCTAAAAATCAGAATTTTTAATTAGAAATTTAATCCTAAATTAGATTCTAATTATCTAATAATTAATTCTAAATTAATTATTAACTAACTAACAATTAATTCAGTTACAAAATTAAATTAATATACAAATGATTTGAAAATGTTAATTTAAATATGATTAATATTATAGTTCAAATTATATTAAAATTATAATAAATATTATAATTATAATATAATTATTATAATATAAAAAATATAAAAATTAATTTACAAACCATTGGAATCAATCCAAACCTAAAACCCATAAAACAAACCATTGAAATCAATCTAAACCCATTAATTCATCCACGTGAGATTATGGAGGGATATGGTGAGTGGAGTGTGAGGTGAGGGTGACGTGAGGGTGAGTGAGGTGGAGATACGGGAGGCATAAGGGATGAAACAAAAAAAAGAAAAAAAGAAACTTTATATTAAAAAAATTTAACACATCGCATATCGCAAGAACCTTGGATGGGGGTTTTTTAAATGTGCATGTTCTAAAAATTGCGATGGATCCAAAATTGCGATATTGCGATATGCGATGGATCCGAAATTGCAAAATTGCGATATTGCGATATTGCGATATTGCGATCTGCGACGAATCTGAAATTTGCGATCTGCGATCTGCGACGGATTCTGAAATTTGCGATCTGCGATCTGTGACGGATCCTGAAATTTGTGATCTGCGACGAATCTAAAATTTGCGATCTGCGATCTGCGACGGATTCTGAAATTTGCGATCTGTGATCTGCGACGGATTCTGAAATTTGCGATTTGCGATCTGCGATCTGCGACGGATCCGAGAAATTTTTTTATTTTTATTTTTTTTGAATTTTTGAATTTTTTATTTTTTAATAATATATATTTTTTAATATTAAGTTTTTCTAAACTACAGCTACTCTGAAAATAAATAAAAAGAATAAAAATAGCATTTTTAACCCAGACTTAGATAAATGATGGGACTTCAAAGGAGTACCATTTTTAAACCAGTTGACTAAATGAGGTAAAACAAGCGTCAATGAGAAGCTTATAAAAAATCAATTTTAACAAAGAAATCGAAACAAGAATCCAAAGAAAATGAAAAATTAACAATCGTGTAGGATAATCAAATAAAATAAAAATCTGAAAAGGCGTTTAGTCAAAAATTTATAGAAAGGGTCCCCATTATTTGAAGTGAAAAAGTCAAAATAAAGTGCTTACCACAACATGCCCTCATTCATTCATTTCCATTATGTTTCATTATAACATAGTTTATAAGCTTATAGCCACCACATCTCTTCTCAGAGATAAGTTACTAGAACCCTATCTAGTTTATTTCCATTATGTCTGTAAGCATATTTCAATCATTTGTTTTCAAAAAAATGAAGCATTATTTCCATTGCATCTCTGTGTTTATGGTTATATGTGTATTATGTTGCGTTCTTGCATAAATCCCCATCAGTGGTATCATAAAATTCTTCTCTTTCTCTATTTTCCTTTGCATGTCCCCAACGCAGTCAGGGTATAAGGAGTTAGGGCTTGATCTGGTTGAACTGTTGCAAGATTAACCTCGCAATCCTCAATGACCCCCCATAGTGGAAGGAAACAAAGACGAGGAAGCAGGAGATCCTATCGAAATCTTGCTCGAGGAGGCCCTCGAGAAACAAAGGAATGCGATGATGGATAATTTTTCTGAGATCCTTCAACGACTACCCACTGATGACACATCTACATCTAGGACGTCTGCCAATGGGTCCGCAACATCCTGGACAAATCCAATACCAAGTTCAGCAGAATTTTCATCTCATGGAGGAACTTAACGCAATGGGGACCATTGCTTCCTAAGGATGGATGAATGATCTAGGTGGATATCGGTGGCCACCCATCTATTCCATATGGACCTGCACCATTAATTCTTGCATTTTTTCACTTTCAACACAAATTACTATTTTTAGCAAGTTTTCAGGTCCTGCACTACCAGAGCCGTTTTGGGGCCCTAATGATCTAGGTGGATATTGGTGGGCACCCACCTATTCCATTTGAACCCCCACCATCAATTATTTCAATTGTTTAGTTTCAGCACAGAATAATATTTTTAGCATTTTTTTGGGTCTTGAACTTTTGGAGCCGTTTCGAGGCCCTAAACGATGTTTTTTGGGGAAACCATGAGCAACATGGCTCTATAGATTGATGTTTCTCACTCAAAAGTTGTATTTCTTAGATAGATATTTCTAACAAGGTATTGAGTGTGTCAAACAGAGATCATATGCCATAGTTATGTCCCTGGGAAGTTAAAACACCAATTTACCCAAAAGGGACTGAAAGTTTTTGCGCTTCGTCTCCTAGGGCTAAGTTCTTAGATGTTTAGGGTTTTCCATTGCTTCTCAACAATAAATAGGCCTTTGAACCTCATTGTAACATAGTCGAGGGGCCTATAGTCATCACATCTCTTCTCAGAGATACGCTACCAGTTCCCTCACTTGTTTATTTCCATTATCCCTGTATTGTAACATAGTTCAGAGGCCTCTAGCCATCACATCTCTTCTCAGAGATATGCTACCAGTGCCCTAGATTGTTTATTTCCATTATATATGTATTATAACATAGTGAAGAGGCATGTAGCCATCACATCTCTTCTCAGCGATACGCTACCAGTGCCCTCGCGCGTTCATTTCCATTATGTCTCATTGTAACATAGTTCAGAGGCTTGTCGTTGCCACAACTCTTCTCAGAGGTAAACTACCAGTCCCCTAGCTGATTTATTTCCATTATGTTTTCATCATTCATTAAAAAAAATAAAAATGAAGCATTATTTCCGCTGCATCTCTGTGTTTTTTGTTATATGTGTATTCTGTTGTGTTCCAGCATAAATCCGGATCAAGGTCTAGGGAATATCCTTTTCTCTGCAGTTGTAGTTTATGCATAAAAAATTGGCGACTCCACTTGGGAAAGGTTCAATCCCTTAGTGGTTTCCTTGTCCTTAGTACTTTTTTTCTCTCTTTTTGATACCTTCATTATCTAAGGCAATCTGAATTGACCCTAGGAAGACATTTCATTGAGATTGAGTTGCATTTTTTTTGTTATAACTTGACATTCGTTGATCAATGCTTCCCCTGGATTGGAGACAGAGCATTGCAGTGCACCCGAGCCCTCTCTACACATGCTTTGTATATCATTGGCTCCCTTTAAACACCTGCACTAACCCTCGTTTGATGAAAAAAATGCCTCTCTGATTTTCTCTCTCATTAGCTTTGTTCCAGTTTGTCCTCATGTCTCGAAGTGTCTTTTAGTCTCTTTGAAGCCTCCATCTTGTTTTATTTTGGTTTTGAGTTCCTTTGATAAGATTTTTTTTAGATTTTTAAGCTTTATTCTTTTCATTAGGTCATTATAAAACTAAATTGCTTGGTCATTGAGTGCTTGAAATAATTGGTGTCTAAGTCATTGTTCTGAATAGTTTCTTTTATCAATGATAAGGAAAATATCTTAGTTTTCATCTGAAAATTAAGGTGAATCCAAAATAAAAATATTATGCATCATGAGTTGGATATAGGGCTTTGATTTTGAATGGAATAGTGAAATTGAGGAGATGTATTGTTGCATCACTTGTTTGTTGCATTATTGATTGATTTATTCTCCCTCTACTTAGTTAGGCCTTTCATTGTTAAAAGGAAAATGTAAAGAGTTATTTTTTTCATATTAGTTGCATCATAGGTGTGTTATGGTGACATCAAGTTTTGATCCTTGAAATCGAAACATAATTTAATAAAAAATGTAAAATTCACCTCAATTAACCTAAGGATCATTTGAAGGTTAACAACACACATATAGTTCTACGATAGATACATGTTCCAACGTATTTAAACATAGGAGCTGTCGTGTTTTTCAAGCGTTGCATCCCGGGGGTGAAATATCATTCCATGTAAGTGTATAGAACCGTTCACCATGTACCTTTGGGTATATTTGACGACGCTCCACGAATGAAAACTATATGGGAACTCTCATCATATGGTTACACATTAGAAAACACTAACACAGATATCACTTCCACGTATTTTCGAGTATATTTTGGAAGTAAAACATAGGTTTTTATCCCCACCATAGGTAGCCGATTCAGTCACCTTGCACATTGTGATACATCGAACACAACATTCAAGGAGATTTCCTTCCTGTACGTAAATCCTTGGTTCTCCAAGGTTGTATATTGAAGTTCACAGTGGCTTGGTAATCCTTATTTTCCTAGTTACCCCTTTGTTTTATTTTGTGTCTTTAATTTCTAAAATCAATTAATTGACCACGGAACAACATACTCACCGTGGAACACCTCCTTATTGGATCTTAGGTTGAGACTAATGGTGATTGTTTAGGAGTCTACCAATCAAGGAACCCCCTCTAAAGGGAGTCCTAGTAATTTTCCTTCTTTTAGAAATATTGGTGCTCCTTATATGGAAACATTGTCGCTTCCCATATTTACCATTGGTTTTCTAGTTTGGTTATTTTTGACCTCTTTGGTTCCAAATGTCCAAATTTCTTCTCAATCAAGTAGTCCTCCACCTGAAAAAAATCAACCTAAAGTTGATCCTAGTGTTAACCCTTTGTCTTCTTCTGTTGTTCAGTCTTCTTCCTATTCCTTTGATGAAAGCCTCAAAGTTAGTAACCAGGTGGATATGAAGAAGAAGAAAAGGATGAAGAACAAGAAGCGAAATAAGAAGGGGGTAAACCAAGCAACCATTGATACCAATAGAAAACATATGGAAAAACCTTCCAATCAGCCCTACAAAGTGAAATTCTCTTGAAATTTATGTAAGGGTGAATAGCTTCTTAGAGATTTTCCTGGTATTTCCAAGGTATTAGAAGTGTGGTCCACAAGCTCAAATCAACCTTTGTGATCAACCTTTGGAGATCATGTTGGTGATAAACATTCAACTAGTGATGGTAAGGTTCATGGGAAAAAGGATAAAGTTAAGTTTCCTTATAGGTTATGTGAAGGGAATCATCCTATTCACCTTCGTCCTTATATGGATAAAGCCTCAAAAGTGTTGGAAAAAATTAAAAATTCTCAATCTCATCTTCTGGCTGGTTATTGAAAGATTTCTCCCAATCATCCACTAATTCATGAAGTGATTGATCAAAATCTGAATCTAATCAATCCAACTCTCTCTGAACGTGAATCCCATGATATTGTTCAGGAACAACCATTGGTTAACAAAATGGTTGAATCATTTCCATATTCAGTTTATCGTACCTTTCCAGTAGAGAGTGAAATTCATTCCACTCAAGTTCTTCTTATTTCTTCTGATTCTACTAGACAAGGGGGCATTTCTTTCATTCCCATGAAACCCCCTCCAAGAAAATAGGTCATTTCCTTTGATCAGAGTCAATTGAAAAAACCTCGCCTACCTTCTTACAAGAATTTTAAGATAATGGTATATGATTATGATAGTAAAATCCATTGTAGAAAATACACATATATTCAACTGATCTCGTAATAAGCTAAAACAAAATACTTGAATCTATTCTGAAAATTGCAGAAATCAATTATGATCACATAATCACATGAAACATAAAAAGAAATAATTTGAATCGCACAACACAAGGATGTATCTGGGGAAAGCCTCAGCTAAAAACCGCACTATCCGTATATTTCATAAAGTCAAGAACATGCAACAATACAATGCTTCTCTCAGGCTTGAGAGCTCTTTGCATTATCTTTGACTGTCTCACACTGATCTTGGCAAGTTTTGTCTAACACTTAACCAATTCCTTGCACCTATCTGACCATCCTTTCTCACACATTCCTGAGGGAATTGAGCCCCTATTAATTAGTAATTTCCAACTAATTTATTTCAAAATACACTCAAGGTGTCCTCATGACCTCATGCATGACCTAAAATTTTTTGTAATTATACAACTGATAGTCTACTTCCCTTTAACTCAAATCTCCACTGGGCCTTCCTTAGAACTGACATGCATCATCTATTTAGAGTGAATTATCAGTTATTTAATTGATCCATGCATGTGAATTACATCATATTTAATTCACTTGGACTCTCACTAAGTCATCTATCAACTAGAACTAGTTAAACTAATTTTAACTCAAATAATTACGTTAAATAATTACAACTCAAAATAAACTGCAACTGGACCCCCTAAAACTTAGAGTGAACTCTACATGCCTCCAGTTTAACCCCCAAATCAAATTGACTGAGCTAAATAAGACTTCCCAACTTAGTTAACTTATACAAGCTGTCATGTGATGTGGAATTACAATTTCCTTCTAATTTAATTAAGGTAAAATTAAATTAGAAGCCATTTCTTGTTGCCAATTTCAACACTCCCTCTCAACAAGAAAGGGATTGTTTTCCACCCCAATCCTACATCTATGGTGTTATCATTATGTGATAAATACAGAGGACAACATCAAAACGACTTTGGAAGCTAGGATCTTGCCCTGCTAGCTTCAAAGAGGGATCTCTCTTTAAGATTTAATTTTGTTTTGAAAAGGTATTAGGCTAGTTATGACTGTACTTCATGATTGTTTGATTTTGATATATTTGGTCGATTAAATATTTATATTCCCATTGGGAAATGGAGTCAAAACATAAAACTGAATTTTGCATCAGTTTTTGAAAGAGTTATAACAGGGCAAGTTAGGTTTCATTTACTGGATTCTTTTAATATTTTAAATGAATAATGGATATGGCAGAAGAGTGAATTTCAGTTGATTCTGAAAAGAATTTAAGTATTTTTCAATCTAACTTCAAGAAGAAAACATTTAAATTGTAAAAGCAGCTACAATAAGGTGTTTTAAATAACATGTCCTATTCATCACACTTTCTATTTTACAGTTAAGAATTCTGATAAACGGAGTAAGGAAATAACACTGGAAAACACAAAAACAGTAGAAACACTTCACCAGTAATTACACCACATGAATCTGGAAAGAAGTATTTGTATTATTGATGCCACAGCAAAAACTTGGAATTTACAATTGTGTAGTAGGCAAAATATGTTCAGAAGTCAACCTCTAATACTTCAAAAAATGAAGTATTTATACTAAAATATTACAAAATTGATTACAATAAATGTTTTCTCAACATACATTGTATTATTAGCCTAAATCTAACAATATACTCTACCTGTTACAAAAATAGGCTCGATGTGGGTGATCTGACATTCTGGCACTTCTTTCAAGGTATTACTTGCTGAGTAAGCCTATTTGTAGGTTGCACTAGTTGTAATGCTCTATGATGTGTTTTCTTATGAGTTGGTTGTAGATGACTACTCTTTGTTACCTTTTACTCTTGGAACTCAGTTAATGTATCCCATCGCTCTTGATATGGGATAGTTTACTTGATGATCCTCATGTAGATTTCATCCACTTCGGTATACTTATAAAAAGTTTGTTTTACCACAAAAACGTGGTTTATCTCGTGTTGGATGAAAAGGTCATGAGTTAATGCCTCCAAGAATGCTTTCACTGTCATAGTGCCTCTGATATTTGAAAACTTAGCTATGTCCCTAGAAATCTCCTCTAACTTCTTTGCATAATGATGTTTGTGCATCAGTTTGCCATTTATTACAAATAAGGAAGGAAGACCTTCCTGAGTTACAGGTTCTAGCCCACTGAAATTTTTTTTCACATCTATCTCTAAATTGTGACATTTTTCCTCCAGCTATACAATTAGGTTTCTCTTTGGAAGAATCTTCTTTACTTCCAAGATTGTATCAGTCCTATCATCCACTCCCAAGTCCTCCAGCTCATACTTGTTCTTGGAATTTAAAAACTTGATAATGTTGTTAGTAGTGGTTGGCTTATCTCCAAGTTCTTCCTTGATTTTTGTAATGGCATAATTGGCTTTCTCTATCAGCTCCTTCTTCTGAAATATGATATGTATGCAAGGCTAGATTTCATTGATGGAGTCAATGATATATGTACAAATTATCTCTTTGACTTGGCCCAAGGTATTTCCAATAGATGACTCCATCTCAAACTTCTGCAACCTTTCTATTCACTTTTGTTCTCTTTGGGCTCCAACTGCATGTGATATATCATTGCACTTAAGTAAAATACTACCAACATCTTTCCAATATAAAACATTTTCTATGATGCAAAACGTAACCGCTTTCACTTTTATAAATCTTGCCTTTGTTTTTGTTAGACTAGGAGGAGCATTTAAATTGAATAAAACATACAACAAGTCTGCATACCAAGGTGATTTAAAAAATGCTCCATCGATCTATGGAGTCACCTGTTCCTCTTCATCATCCAGTGCAGCAACAAAGTTGATTTCTAATGCATGGAAATTTGACTTTGCCATCAAGTTGGCTAGTCTTTGTTCTTTGATCAACTTGGTTGGTTTGATTTCTAATTCATACTCAAGTATGACATCAATCCATTTTCCTCATTTTCCATCTGGTCCATTATGCGTCAAAATATCTTTGACAACTGAATTAGGTACATATGCAATAATATGTGAATGAAAAATATATACTCTAAAATATTTTATTGCTTTAACCAATGCAAAGGCTTCTTTTTCCATGATATTATATTTTAAATATGCATGTCTTAAATCCTTACTGAAAAATGCAATAGGTTGTTCAAATCCTTCCTCACTTTTCTGCAACAAAACAGATGCAAAAGTGTGTTCAGAAGCAAAAGAAAACATAATAAAATCTTTGGTAAAATCTGGACTAATCAACACTAGTGATTTTGTTAATGTTTGCTTAAATAAATCAAAGGATTGTCTAGCCTCAATAGTCCATCTAATTTCTGAATCTTTTTTTAAGCATTTTTGTTATATTTCTAAGAAGCTATGCAAGATTAGGGATGAGTCTCCCTAGGAAATTTTTTTTTCCAATAATCAACTGAAGCTCTTTGATGTTTCTTGGGTGACTAATTTTTAATATTGCTTCGATTCTATAGGGTCAATCCTAATTCCATATTTCGAAATAATGTGACCAAGAATCTGACCTTCCTCAAGGCCAAATAATTTTTTCTTGTGATTTAATGAGATACCAAACCTTTTACTTTTTTCAAAAAATATTCTTAGATGTCTCAAGTTTTCCTCATCAAACTTTGAATATACAGTAATGTCATCAAGATAAATCACAATAAAATGGGCAATCTCATCAACAAAGGAAATATCCATTTCTCTTTAAAATGTGGCCCCAACGTTCATTAACCCAAAGGGCATCTTCACATACATGAAGGTTCCCCATGGAGCAGTGAAAGTTGTTTTATCCCAATCATCAGGATGTACTAGGACCTAGTTATAACCTGAGAAACCATCTAACAAGGATATCCTAGTATACCCTACTACCTTCTGTAATATATGATCCATTTTGGGCAAAGGGTAGTTTTCTTTCAGGGAAACCTTGTTAAGATTTCTAAAATCAATATATAACCTGATTTCTCCAGTTTTCTTCCTAGTAGGTACTATATTAGACACCCATTTAGAGTATCTGAGAGGGACAATATTTTTAGCATCGTACATATTTCTGACCTCTTTCTCAATCAAAGGCATAAGAACATAATTTATTCTACGAAGCTTTTGCTTGAATGGTTTCTGATCTTCTTTGATTGGGACTTTGTGTTGTATGATACTTGTATCATATGCTTTAAGGTTGTCATAGCTCCAAGAAAATACATCAAGAAACTCTTCGAATAAATCTATGTATTCTTGTTTTCTGACAGTAGGCAGTGATTTTGAGAGGTTTATCATTTTAGGGTTTTGTTCACTACCTATATTACATGCTTCTACATCTTCTCTCGTAGGATCTACTTTTGGGTTTTTTGCTACATCATTAAAATCAAAAAGTTCTTCTAATGGAACTAGACCTCTAGGAAAAATATTATCTTATTCAAATTACTCTTTTTCTAGATCAATTTCATGAAATTCTAGTTTATGTACAACTTCATCTACAGAAATATCTACATCTAATTAATCAAACTGATCAGCTTCATTATTATGCACAACTATTTGATTTTATACTTGACCATATAAGTCTATTTTATTTTCTTCATACTCATATTTGGACTGCAAATTTTTTTCTATCTGTTTATCATTTCCAAATACCTGCCAATACCTCATGTTGTCTAGTACAGCTGGATGGTGTTTAACTTCTACTGTATATTGTTTGTTGGGATGAGGCATTTTGCATGTGCTGGCAGAAAAAAAACAAACGATTAGAAAGGACATTTTGATTTCTAGGTATAACAACAAGATCATATTCTACAAAAGTATGTAAGAAATCAAGCACATACTTTCTGTATGCTCTCAATATAGGATGTTTTGTTGCATACTCTCCTTTAATATGTTTAATAATCAATTCAGAATCTCCATGAACAGAAATTATTTTAGCACCTAATTTCTTCAATAATTGCAAGCCTAAAAGAAGTGCTTCATATTTTACTATGTTGTTGGTACATTGAAAATTCAATTTATATGAATGAACTTCTGCATGATTATTTCCTAAATTTGAGACCCACATGCCTACTCCTGGCCTTTCTCTACTACAAGAACCATCAAAACTCATATTCCAAAAAGGTTCATCTTCAATGTTTTGTTTACAATTTGTGTTTGATTTTCATGTGTTTCACAAATGTCATTTTTAGCAATGATAACCTGAGCATCAATATCTACATCATTATACAGAATGAAGGAGTCTAAATCATAGTGAACGGAGTAAAGGGGGTATTTATGTGGCTTTTCCTCACTACTCACCATGTATTTCGTTAAGGTTTCCCTATACAATCTTATGTTTTGACCAAACATTGGGATGGTTGCATATGTCATATCCATTTGCAGGGTACCTTGTAGTTTTTCTCCCCGAGAGCATGACAACAACATGCCATACTTTGGGGGAATATCAACCACTACTATGTCCATTACTAGACTCTTAGCTGGGATTTGGGCCAAAGGGACAAATAGATCCTTAATGACACCTAAACATCTTACTTTGCTTGAATCAAATGAATACAAGTCTTTGTGAGGCCTAGTAATTTCAAGACCAAGTTTCTCCATAACAACATTTGGCATCAGATTATGGGAAGCTCCTGAATCCAATATAGAATTATGTAGAATTTTATCATGAACATTAATACTGACATAAAATGGAGGAAATCCTCCTTCTTGTGGTTTACCATCTACCTCTGGACCAAATAATGATTCAAGTTGATCATCATTCAACCTCAAGAATCATTCAGGTTGACAGTATCATTGTTTTCTCCTATGTTCAAATCTTTCATAACTTGAGTTCTTTACAGATTTTTATTCATTAACTCAATCAAAGGGATATAAATTTTGAGCTTTGCTAGTTCATTTTCAATATTGAATGATGTTTGAAATGTATTTAAGTTCAGAAATTTTGATTTATCAACATTTTCTTTTGACACATGTTATTTTTGGTGATTAGTGGTGGGAATGTTTGTTTGAGTAGTTTTGGAGGAACTCTCAACAATATTTTTAGCAGGAATGTCAATTATATTTTTGCTAGAACTATCAGCAGTTTTCTTAACAACATTTTCTGGAGTTTTCTTTGAAGTGGTGTCATAATATTTCTTGAAAGGGTTTTGATTAGTCTTTTTGTTTGGAGCATCTAATGTTTTCTTACTCCTAAGATTGTACTTTCTACGGACTTCCATGATAGCGTTTTCAAATCCATGCTTATAGTCATCTGATTCCTGAGAATCAAGTTCAGTTTGGGATATTTGAAATAGCTCCTATTCTTCCTAAGTAAGAAACACAATTTCATCATCATTGATACCCATTAGATTTATCTAATTTTCTTCTACTTCTTCTACTACCTCACCATCCTCATCAGCATAATTCTCCTAAAAAGGAGGTCTAATTTGTTGATCAAGACCTCTTTTTTATCTCTATTTGATTTGGGGAGGATTTCTCCTAGGATTTTGATTTCCATTTCGAGGTGCAGGTTGATTTTACCTAGGTGCATCCCTATCATTCAAATTAATCCTCTCCATCATTCTTTCCATTATTCTAACTAAGGAATCAATTTTAGCATTAGTAGAAGAAGTAGATGGTTCTTATTTTATGGTTACTCTCCTTTCATTCCTAAGTCTATCTCTCTTGGATAACATATTTTCTTCTACACTTACTGTGTCCCTTTGCATTTCTTCTAATGTGGATGAATTTATTTTCCTAAGCTGGTAAGCCATGTCTGCCTCAAAACCATCTAGGAATTTGATTAAGGCTAAGCCTTGTGGTGGTTTGATATTAGCAGGGATTGTGTTATACACACTGTTAAATCTAGTTCAATATTCTTGAACACTTTCCCTTGGTCCTCTTCTAATGCTTTCATATTAAGATAATATTTGAAAAAAAAATTTCTTAATTTCCCACCTAGTAAGGAATGTTTGATGAAATCCATGAAAATCATTAAGACTAGCAGCAGGTAATGCTTTAAACCATTTCCTCACCTCTCCTATGAGACTTTGTATAAACAACCTAAGTTTTACACTCTCCTCATCGACCTCTTGAAGGTCAAAATTATCATCCATTATGTCTACATGTTGTTGGGCGTTGATACGTCGAGTTCCATCAAATTGAGGGATTATTGTTTGATAATCTTGTGGCATGTTTGCCAAAGGGGATTGGAGGATAAGGGGAGAATATCTAGTTGCCATTATGGGGATATGAGGATGAACAATATTATGTGGTTGTTGGATGAAATGTGGAGGCTGGATGGAAGGTAAAGGTTGAGCTGAAACTTCGAGTTTTGGTGGAGATGAAGGTTGGATTCTAGTTTAGGATTAGGGAGAAGAAGGGGTTTGAGTTTCTTGGTGGGATAGTACTGGAGTAGTTGTAGAAACTACAGAAGGGGTAGGACTTGCTGATATAGGATGCACGGATTGTGATGAGGTGAGTGATTTAGCATAAGAATTCAAAGCAGAAATTTCTACAGATTGTTGGACATAAGCTTCATGAACAGAAAGGTCTAATCCGAAGACTAAACCCTGCAATTTGTCAAAGTCTTGGATGATTTTAAGGCCTATATCAGAAGGAGCAGATTGGGCTTCAGATGATTTTCTTCTTAATGTAGCTTGATCTACTACTATTTGGTTTTCCCAATTGGCTAATTTTTTTCTAGATAGGCTTTGTTCAAAGGGTAAATCAAACTCAATGTCTTGCAGGGTTACAAAGTATTTTGGGAGTGAATCTGCTCTATGAGAAAGACTAGTACTTCCTTGGCTTTTTGCTAAGCTCTTTATTTTCAGAATTTTCTGAGGATCATCTACAATTTATGCAGGCTTTCGATCAGGATGAGCTACAGTATAGGCTCTTTTAGGAGATAGTGTTATGATCTAAATGCACACACACACACTTATTATTACATTATTGAAAAGAAAACCAAATTTCTTAAATTATTCCTATCATATAATGTTTTAACCAGGGTTGTGAATTCAAAAGTTATTACAAATTTTTCAATTTCGATCCCAAGTATGGTCGCCACTGTGTTACCGTTTTGTAATTTTTAATATTCGTAAAATAAATACAAAGGATAACATCAAAACCACTTTGGATACTGGGATATAACCTTGCTAGCTTCATAAAGGGATCTCTCTTTAACATTTAACTTTGTTTTGAAAAGGTATTAGGCTAGTTATGATTGTACTTGGTGATTGTTTGGTTTTGATTTATATGGTTGGTTAAATCTTTATACTCCCATTGGGAAATGGAGTCAAAACATAAAACTAGATTTTTCATAATTTTCTAAAAGAGTTATAACAGGGCAATCTACGTTTCATTTACTGGATTATTTTAAGATTTTAAATGAATAATGGATATGGCAGAAGAGTGAATTTCAGTTGATACTGAAAAACATTTAAGTATTTTTCAATATGAATTCAAGTAGAAATCATTTAAATTGTAAAAGAAACTAGAATAAGGTGTTTAAATAACATGTCCTCTTCATCACACTTTCTATTTTACAATTAAGAATTCTGATAAACAGAGTAAGGAAATAAAAGTGGAGAACACAAAAACAGTAGAAACACTTCACCAGTAATTACACCACATGAATCCTGAAAGAAGTCTTTGTATTATTGATGCTCCAACAAAAACTTGGAATTTACAATTGCACAGTAGGAAAAATATGTGTATAAATCAACCTCTAATACTTCAAACAATGAAGTATTTATACTAAAATATTACAAAATTGATTACAATAAATGTTGTCTCAATAGTAAGTGTATTATTAGCCTAAATCTAACAATAAACTCTAACTGTTACAAAAAATAGGCTTGATGTGGGTGATCTGGAATTCTGGCACTTCTTTTAGGGGATTAGTTGCTCAGTAAGCCTATTTGTAGTTTGTGGTGGCTGTAATGTTGTCTAATGTGTTGTCTTGTGAGCTAGTTGTACATGACTATTGTTTGTTACCTTTACTCTTGGAACTCTGTTAATTTATCCTATCGCTCTTGATCTAGGATTATTAACTTGATGAAACTCTTGTAGATTTCATCCACTTAGGTATATTTATAAAAAATTGGTTTGCCACAAAACGTGGTTTATCTTATGCTAGATGAAAAGGTCATCAGTTAATGCCCCCAAGAATGACTTCCCTGTCATAGTACCCCTGATATTTGAAAACTTAGCTGTGTCCCTGGAAATCTCCTCGAATGACTTTGCATAATCGTGTATGTGCATCAGTTTGTCATTTATTACAAACAGGGAAGGAAGACCTTTCTCAGTTAAAGGTTCTAGCCTACTGAAAATCCTCTTCACAACTATCTCTAAACTGTGACATTTTTCCTCCAGCTGTACAATCAAGTTTCACTTTGTAAGAACCTTCTTTACTTCCAAGATTTTCTCATTCCTTTCATCCACTCCCAAGTCCTCCAGCTCATACTTGTTCTTGGAATTTAAAAACTTTATAATGTTGTTAGCAGTGGTTGGCTTATCTCTAAGTTATTCCTTGATTTTTGTAATGGCATCATTGGCTTTCTCTATCATCTCCTTCTGCTAAAAAATGATCAGTATGTAGGGCCAAATTTCATTGATGGACTCAATGATATATGTCCAAATTATCTCTTTGACTTGGCAGAAGGTATTTCCAATAGATGAGTCCCTCTCAAACTTCTGCAACCTTTCTATTAACTTATGTGTTCTTTGGGCTTCAGCTACATGTGAGATATCACTCCTTAACTGAATCTGATCATGTAAAAATTTCACTTGGCCCTAAAGCTTATTTATTTTTTCTATCTGTATTGAGAGATTCTGCACTACTTTAGTGAGCTTCTCAGCTCCATCTGTTGTATTCGTTGTAGAAGGTGTGGTTGTGGGAATAGTTGTAAGTGGTATAGCCTTTAAAGGGAATAATCACAGTTTGGAAGCCTTCTCTTTTTCCTTTATCATATTTTCCATATATGCTTCCATCTACCTCAGCTGAGAATTTTTCTCCATGATGAGCTTCATCATGTCTGATTTCTGGGACTATGTCTCTTCAATGTCTTTGGTCAAAGGGTCCTATTTAGCTGGCAGTTTTAGCTGCTTCCTTAATGTTGCTATGTGAGAATTTTTATTTTTAATCACCTCTTCTGCAACTATAATATTGGAGGGATCATATACAATTTTGATCACTAATTCATCTAAAGACTTAATCCTTGAATCTTTAGCCAAAGAAGATATTTTTTCCATCTTGAGTTGTGAGTGAATATTTGCTAAAGAAACCTACAACTTGGACAAACTCATAGCAGTGTTAGTAAATGTAGATGAAAGCATTTCACCTATCTTCTTGTGCACTCCATTTTATCAATGGGATGTTTGTCTTTAATATCAAATTCAAATGTAGTCTTTTTATAATCTGTTGCTATCTTGGGCCGAGGAATATGTGCTTGGAGAAAGGCCATCTACATTTTGCCTTTCTTAGAGTCAAAGGCTGACATCAATCTACTCTAAGAGCTGGAATTATGCTTCCAGAACTGATTATATGTATTGGTCTTCAAAACTTCATTCTTCAATTTAATTTGCCTAAATGTATCAAATATGGTCTTCTCTTTCTCCCCTGTGACAACTGTACTGGTTTGAATATCTTGCAATTGATCGTGTGAAGTTGTAGAGGTGGTAGGAGAAAGTGTAGTGTGACCACCTACTTGTGAGGAAGTAGGTGTCTTTTTGGTGATGATAATAACTTCCTACTCTGAATTCTTGCCTAGATTTACCTTGGGATTTAGCTTAGTCCTCTTCCTATACATGATTTTGAACTCTTTGTTGGAAGTGTCAGTCACTAAAGGTTACTCTTCTTCTCTGATTATTTTTCTTTCTTTCTCTTGTGGGACAGGAGTCTATGATGTTGAACTTGAAACCAATTGTTCTTCAGCCTCTTGTAAAGTGTTCTCAGTCCACTCTAACTGGTTCATGTATTTCTCAATCTCTGGTATGTGGATACGAATATAAGGTGTATATTTTTTCTCTACCCTTAGCTTAGAAATGGTAGTCAATGGATCATATGACCATGTAAAACTGAGGATGAATTCCATTTCTTTCAGCAATCCATCTGCTTCATCCCTTGCTACTCTGTTGTTACAAATGAAGGGTCCTGTATGTGTTTTGATCATGAATTGAGATTTCTTCTTGGCAAACACAAAATGGGCCTCATCGGAATTAAGAATTTCCTGATGTATTCTAGAGAAAAAATCCTCATTGGGAGGAATTTTGGGAGCTTAAATGGGGCAAGCTCACATCCATAGATCCTTAGTTTTGTGTAATTTTGGTAAAGGTACCCATCTCCTATTTTAGTTTGGTTTGACAACTGCAATTTTTTTCTGATTTCTTCACTGATTCTTGGCTCTGAATAGCTGCTTAGAAGGTTAAGTGCTAGATGTACAAATAGTTCTATGAACTGTTTGTATGAGTTTTCTTTCTGCTCCTTCATTACCATTGTAGTCCATAAGATGAAAGATTGTTGATTTCCATCATCATCCAACTTCTGCAATGCAAACTTGAACATGTCTCCCTCAAAATATAAAAACAAATATACTAAAATAGAGGCATATTTAAATACCTCCTCATTTTGGAATTTGACAAATTCTTCATGGATGGAATCTAAAAGGAATTAGCTGAAGTTGAAAAAGATGGAAGGCTTGGAATATATGGAGAAAATGGAAAGGAATCCTATAATGACCTCATCTACCCACTAATATGAGTAATAACCAAGGAGGTAGGAGATAACTATAATTATTTTCTTGGCTCTCTCAGGAAAAATGGAGGATGAATAGGGAGGGTTCTTCTTGGATAGTTGGGCATCTTCATCCAGAAAAAGCCCAAGGGTTTTATCCCTTTTTGCAAAATCTAGCTTCTGATATAATTCAATGAGTGCTTCTTGAGAAAAAGGGGTGGCATTCTCTATGATAGGGGCCTGCATCATTTGGTTTATGGATTGGGAAGTTATAATGATTAAAATCTCTCTTGTAGGGGTAATAATAGCTCTCTGGCTGGTTACATAACACTCTTGACATTTCCTGATGAATGAAAGGGAACTGTGGGTGTGGGGAAAGATGTAGTGGGACAAATTAGATTTCCACATTCCAATATCATCAGGCTTGTCAATGAATTTATCTTCAAGCCAAAAATACATTTCAAATAACTCTAACTCACACAGGGTTTCATGGATTTTGTAATCCCTGTCTGCCAAAGGTAGGTGATCAAGGTCAACTAGGGGATGGAGCAGTGGATTTACAGGCTCGTCTTGTCCTTTCTTCTTAGGAGGTGTTGTAGCTCCTAGAGACAACCTTGAGTTGCAAAAGGCCAGTGCCTAGGACATCTTAAAATCAGAGGTTAAATGTGGGCAATTGTATAAATGCCTCTGACCGAATATGGGTCAAGGGAATAATGTTTTTGGTGGTACAAGAATAGAGAATACCATATGAGCCCGATTCATGTGAATTCCCCAAACACTGAGACGGCTTAGGAGGCTGTGAGGCTAATGGATTTTACTTGGGCCAAGTGTAAAAAAATGAGCAGAAGCTTTAAAATGTGCAGAGGCGGTGAGGAGGAATGAAGAATGAACCCACAAGAGACAGGCTTAAGAGATTTAAGAATTTGTCCCCCAGTGACATCAAAGGAAGTGGATATGAATGAGATATGGGAAACAACAGAGGTTCGTAGAGCAAAAATTAAGGGAATGTGGCAAGATTAATACATTATTGTTAACACCTAAGCAATATGCAAACACGAATTCATGAATAAAATTGCATACTACTAGCAGCTACATTACACGGACCTTCAAAGCAGCATAGCATGACAGATGATTATACATAAAAACAAGATTACTTATAACAGAGGAAAACAGATACATACTACTCATTGCTCCATCTAGAATCAAAATAACAACATTGTATCATATTAAGTTCAAACATCTCTCCCAAATATGTATCTCATAGCATAGGGAGCACAATCCTACAAAACTACAGCAAAATTCTTCCAAAATTCTAGAACCTTTTCTTCATCTTATAATTCCCTACATATAGATTTCTCTCCGAGGTTCATATGACACTAGCCATTTATAGTTGACCCATATCTATGAAATCAAAACATCCTACCTAACTTGCAGAGCGTACATTGAGAAATTACTTTCTGTACTAAGATAATTAAAAAAGAAATGGCGTGAGATTGAGATTTCACCAACAAAATAATCAAAATTAAACTGAAAATAGAAAGGACATGGTCACCCATTGAGGACAATAATGGGAGCCTTCAAGACAGTATGGCGAGAAGCAGTCGTAGGTGGATAGGCTAACTGTCATTTTACGATTCCGTCTATTGCTTGCAAACCTCCACTTCCTTAGTCTAGTTATTTCCACTTAATCCATTATGAAGAGGCCTATCATACTGAGTGCATCTAGTTCTTTAGCGAAAATCTCCCAAGCAGACCACATAAGCCACAACTGTATGTTCTGCCTCAAAAGCCCATGCGGTGTTTTAACTTGAAAAAACAGGAACCAGATTTTAGAGGGGGTCTCAAGTGGTAAGAGGTATCAGAGAAGGGGGTGCGAAATGATGAGAGGAAGACACGTGGAGGAGTTGGCGGTAATGGATACCACCCATTTCGGACCCCCTCCCCATGGTTAAAGTTTGAACGCTACGGGGGGTGCGAAATGGAACAAGGACCGTCAGATGCATTGGGGTGAAGTAGAGGTGACGGAGGGATGCTGAGGGCTTAGTGGTGATGAGATGTGTGACAACGAATGAGAATGGCGGAAGTGATGGTGGGCCCAACCACATCGTAATCACAACTCTTTACCTTGAAGTAGTAATGGTAAACTCTATAATGTGCGATGTGCGAAGTGCGGGGAGGGCGGAGTGACATGGTAGGTAAGATGGGACCAGACTACATCACAAATCACAAACTTTAAGCTCTAGTTATAAGCAGCGGGGGTTTAAAATATAAAACTTGTGAAGTGTGGGGAGAGGGACCCACCCGCATCGCACATCACAACCTTTATATTTTAACACACATCACAGAATTAAAAATTTTGGGAAATGTGCTAAGCGCTAAAATCAACGAAGTGCGATTTGCACTATCGAAGGATGATGTGGCGAGATGGATATGGAGCCCACTACATCGATGGAGTTTTTAAAGCGGTTAATGGTTTCAACGGTAATGTAAATTTTATTGGGTTTCATATGATATATATATGTATTGCAAGCAGCCTGACGTGGGGGGCGGAGCTACTGTGGTGGGGCCAAATGCATCGCTATTTAAACAAAATACATTATGGGTGCTTAATAGTAAGTTATAAAAAGTGTGATGCAATATATTTCAAATCGGTGATTGCAAGTTTTAAGGGTTGGCAGAATGTAACAAGTTATAATTTTTGAAATGTGATGGATGGTGGGAGATGTTGGGGTCCTGTGATTTGGCAGATTGGCATACCAAATGATAAGGCAACATCAGAACCACTTTGGAATCCTAGGATCTAGCTCTCCTGGATTCAGAGAGGGATCTCTCTATTTAAGTATTTTCAAAGGATATATCTTTAAGGCTTATGATATGATATTAGGCTAGTTATGAAGTACAAGGGGTTTGTTTGTTTGTTTTGGTTGGGTAGGTTATCATCAAAATAAAGGAATTCTTTTGAAGGGTAAAGGTGTGAGTGAGTTGAAAGAATGGTTCAGCTGATAGGATAAGTAAGAGACAATATCAATCCATTGGGCTATGGAGTCACAAAAGGATTTAATTGCACAACAATTTTCAAGAGTGGTCCATGGGGCAAGTCATCTATGTCAAAAGATCTCTTTAAGTTGATTTTGTGGTATGGAACATTATGAAGTGTAGTGAAAGAAGAAAACATATAAGAAAACAAAGGGCAGCCTAAGATCAGGTAAGGACTTTGAACCTATCCTGCTTTCTGCTTTAGACATACTCTCAAAGGAAAACATTTAAGATAAAAATAAAAAGTAGCCTAAGATCAGGTAAGGACTTTGAACCTATCCTGCTTTTGGCATACTCTTAAGGGAAAACATTTAAGATAAACAAAGAATAGCCTAAGATCAAGAAAGAACTTTGAATCTATCCTGCTTTTGGCATACTCTTAAGGGATCTTTTCAAAGAAACTGTTGGAGATAAACTAGAGGATAGGGCTAACCATAAACTTCTCTAGTTAAAATTTACTTAGCAGACTTTTCAAGAAATTTCAAAGACAATATCTCAAGTTGTACTCTGGAAACATGGGCTTACCCAACACTTCACTAGTTATACTCTATTGAATTATCCTCAAAGAACAATTATAAGAAAACATAAAGATAAAGCTTATCAGTGAGATTTAGGGTACCTTTTACAGTAAATCCTAATATAAATTTGCTATTCTTTATCTTTATCAGAGAAAGTGGACAGTATGGAAACATAAGAAAAACATCACCATTGACATAGACCAGGATCCCATAAAACAGCTTGTATATTTGATGTTCAAACCAGTTACAATCTTCAAGTCCAGTAGGTCTCTACAGCTTCAAACTTCTCTTCTCAGCCTATCTTTCTTCAATTACTAACAGAGCTTCAACAGCCTCAACAACTATTTACATTCAATAAGTATTCAACCAACCACAATACTAGGCTCCTCATATGATATATATAGCTAAATTGAGGAGGTGGAGTGAAAAGAACTTCTAATAATTTAATTAATATAGAGTAAATGCTTCTGGACCTTTGGGAGGCCTAATGGAGAAGATATCTAATGTATTATCTCTGTTAATTGATGTTTACATTAAGTTTCATCAACTTCAGTCACTTTTGCTAACTTTTGAGGCTTTTGGTAGGCTGGCAATTACTTTCTGAGCTGTCTTTGAAAATATCTCTGACTGTGCATTGAATTTGTATTCTTTTGAGGACAATAAACTGGCAGGTGGCATTTCTGAGGATTAATTGCATCACTGATGTGGCATTTGGAGGATTTCCTTACTGATCTATCTGCTTTGTGGCTTTAAACACTGATTTTACTTTTATTATGCTTTAAGGCTTTCGTTAATCATCTTCGGGGCTTTTTGTCCTTTCTTTTGACTATTTTTCTCTTTAATTTTTTTGTCTTCCAATGTGTTTCATCCTTGTAAATCTGCTGATTAAGATTTGATTTTTGGTATTTATGCTTAATCTCTTTAATCTTCACCTTTAATCTCTAATTGGTCTTCACTGTTCTTCGTTGTTTGCTAGCAGGTATCTCTTTATGCTGGAGGGTTTTCCGTGTAATCGATGTACATGAAAAACTGATTAAACCTTCAAATTCAACCCTTTTTGTCCCTTTTTTTCATTTTATTAGGCTCTAAGGATCGTCACCCTCAGTCTTTTGCCACTATTTCCTTGGTTGTGGGAGACCTTTTAACACCTTAGCCACCATCAAAACCTGCAAAACAAACAAAATATTAAATAAATCCTATGGGTTGGGGTAGACTGCATTCAGAGGCTCGAGGGAGGTGGAGGAGCATTGGTAGAGGAGGGAAATATGCATGCAAGGGGGAATATCCATGGCGGAAACACGAAGAACTGTGGAAAATTCAAATAATGGCACGGGAATAGTAATGGAGGTTTTGCGAAACCAGAAATGGTTTTCGCGCAAAGGGATGGGCGGTTAGTGGTATTGGTTCTTTCGAACGCGATACCACTCTAGTGTTGACACCTGTCCGTAGCGAAACTGCATGTTTTTCTTTGAAAATGCATGTTAATCCTCAGGGGTGAAATGAACACGAAACTAATTTTGGACCATCATATTTTGGGGTGGTAGGTTTACGGTCACAAGGGAGCGCGATGGTGAAAAGTTGTGCGATCAAAGGTGATGGTGGGGAACAGATGGCGTGTAATTATTGGTTAGCGGGAGGAAAGGGAAATGTGGGAGCAGTAGCAGACGTCAGAAACTTCGTTGGGAGGTGGAAAGGTGCATATGAGCGATGGCTGTTGGATCTTTGAAGATCAACCGTTGAGATTTAAATCGGCAGAGACGAACGCCGGTGGTGAAAGGAGTTTGGAAGTGGGAAAGAGACAAGTACGATGGAGCGTTGGCCGTTGGATCCGTGGGATGATCCAACGGCTGAGATCTGGAGTGTGGGTGGACTATAGAGGTACAGACAAACTTTTGGTCGAGTGCCTCCGCAGTGAATCAGCGTCGTCCGATCTAGGGTCTCTCGTAGTCAAGCTGGTCAACTGCAGGGGCACCAAAGGGTTTACCTGCGGACCGAGAAGTGCCTGCGGGTGGAATGGAGGAATGGTGACGACCGTTGGATCACAAGAAGATCAATGGCTAGGATTATACCAGGGCTAGAGTGGTGGATGGAGGGGTTGTGGAAGCGGGAAACGGGGATTGTGGGAAATAATAAAGGGAAAGGAGTTTAGGAGATAAGGTGGAGGAGACGATCCCGTGGATAGATAAGGTGATCAGGAGCAGAAATGACATAGGGCCAAGGGCTTTAACGCTCAGTTACAGGATACGGTTTTATGAGCAACAGGGGCGGAGGGCTTAATCCCTCAGGGGCTTAAAGCTTATACATAAAAAAGGTCAGAAAATAAGCTTAAAGGAAGGTTTTTAGGCCTTTTCTAGAGTTCCGATAGGGATAAAAGGGGCTTTTTTAAACCATAAAAAGGGGTTTTTATAGGTTTAAAGGGTTTAGTGGGAAAAAGGGTAAATAAGGGGGTTCTTTTTAGAAGGAATGAAGGATAAGTAAAAGGGGAAAAATGAGTTATATGGGGGAAGTTGTGGAGATGAGATGGGGGAATGAAATGATGGAAATGGGGCCTTAGAAAAAAAAAATTCTTTGGAAACAACATGATACTTTTTTGAGTAAATATGAATGAAGGTTATCAATGGAATGAATTTCTTGAGGATAAAGAACACAAAGAGGCTTCAAGAAGTCACAAATTTTGCATGAAATTTGTTTCTTGAAGACTAATAGACCTGTTTTAGCCATCATAGTATATGAAAAATTTATAGATGGCTAACAGGAGAAAGGGTGACGCGTCAGGGAGAATGGCTCCACTTTATTTGCAATCAGGGAATCAGGAAGGCAGAGGTAAGTGGAGTGATATAGCGATGAAAAAGGTAAAAATAGAAAGAAAGTGGAAAAGTGGAATAAGGGTAGGGTTTAATTCTTTTTGAGGGAAATGAAATGAAAAGGGGTGTGGCGGGTGGCTCGGTCCCACTCCCATCACACATCGCACTTCAACATTTGTAAATTTTACCCTTTGCACCTATCTTGCAACACTTGCGCTCTACGACTACGATTTTAATCTTCGTCATTGATCGATTCTCAGCTCAATGGTCCTCACTGCTCCCCTTGTTGTGGTTTTCCTACCTTGCCTCTTTGGTTATGCCCAGTCATTTCTTATTCGTTCGTGGAATACTTGCCCCGCGTCCATGACTAGATATACTTTAGCATTCACGACTCGACCTGAAAGTGTGCACGAATTGTCCCAACCTCGCTCAGGACTCTGCCTTTGCTATTTTTTTTATCTTAACTATTTCTCTGTTGCCTTTGTCTTGTGATTTCCTTATAGGGACCACTTCTCCATGCTGTGTGTAGTCACAGGCCAACATTGGCTCCATCTATGGAAAATTTGTTGTTATAAGTGCATTGAGAACTTGCAAATCTGAATACCTATGCCTTATTAGGCTCATGGAGTCACAAATGCATACTGTAAGCCTAAATTGAAAATACCACTGAGATGTGCACTGCCATTTGCATAAAAAATAAAAAATAAAATCCCTGCCATACGTTGAAAATCTTAAATGCTGAAATCCGAACTATGTTGAAATTGGAAACTTAAACACACTTGAACTGAAAACTACAAAGCAATCTGAAACTAGACTAGAAAGATGCTCATAGTAATGAGCTTATTGGCACTCCTACCTACACCTAGTCTGATAAAAAATTATCCCATCAAATAATAATCAGACTTCCAATGTAAGCAGCCAAGAAAATTAGTGCTCAACTGAAATTGGCATCCCATTCCTGCAGGTAGAGAAATGGGTTCAAAATGTGGCAACTTATCTTCTCCACTAAATTTCATAGCTCCATTGATGAACCTGGAAAATTCCTCCTTCATTGATGGCTGCAATATACTACCCAAAGGATCACGGTAAACATGCAACATGAGTTTTTCTGGAGGATTTGTAACAAGAAAACATAACTCATTCCAAACTGCTGCTTTTCTTGTGTGTTGCCACTAATTGTCTTCAAACAACAAGGATAACTCTTATTTCTTCTCCTTTTCCATTATAATCAACTGATTTGTGTTCTCTTCATCTTTTCCTTTGTCATACAGAGGCTTCCAAGGGAGCTAAAATGTTACACCATTTTTTGGTCATCTAACCTATTATCATTAGATGGACCCAGTACACCATGTAAGACCAATTTTACCCCAAGTAAAATTGCTTTCACTATGTAAAATAACTTAATAAACCACATTTATTAGGTTGTTTATGGTCTAAACAGGAAACCCCAAAAGGAAATATTAAACAAACCTATATTTTTTTGATTTTCCTCATGGAATAATTAATTAAACCATAATTTAATTATTATTCCCAGTCATGTTTAACCCAAAAACAAAGAAATTAATTAGATAAACCTTTATTTATCTTATTAATTTCTAGGAATAATTATTTAAATCTCATTTAGATAATATTCCTTGTTAAATATGACCAAATCACCCACAAATAATTAAATAAATCATTATTTATTTGATTATCTTTCAACCACTTCCTTAAAAAGATAAATAAATCATTTATTTATTTATTTTTGACAAATAAAGGATTTGACCCAAGTCAAATACTTTTTCCCTCCAACAAATATAATAAAATATTCCATAAAAGGTGGATCTAGATTTGGTTAACATTATTTTAATCATGCACCAAGATCTAGAATGACCCAATATTTTGTTATAAATAGGAGGGTTTTTCCTACCATTCCTCACCTTTTGTTGCCTATTAGATCACTCTGGATCTTTACACTTGGTCACATTTTTCTGTCATTTGCTGTGTGAGCTCCCATTGAGTTATATTCTTTGCATCGGGTTTTCTGCACCAACAAGAGAGAGAAATCTTAGATCTGAAGTGCTGAGGACTTCCAAGAACCCATCCCACTGAGGAGAATTGGATACGCCTTCTTGTTTTCCTCCCAGGTGCCCAATTAATATAAAAATTCTTTCAAAAATCGTTCTTGTCTTGTCTATTGGTATATGGAGCAAACCCTTGTTTTTACTGCTTAATGTCTTTCCATGCATAGATCTGGTGTTTTGCAGCTCTTTTCTTGTCTAACTAACCGCAGATCTGAAGATATTGGCAACCACTTTTGTTGTTAGGGCTATTAGTTATGCGTAGCTAAAGTGGTCCTTTTTCGTACACTTCGACAAAGGATTCATACTAACAAATGGTGACTCCACACGCGTTTTAAATTACGACCGCTGTCGTTTTTCATATTCCTGCATATCCAGCTACTTCAGACCCTAGGGTTTCTTTTCAGCTATTTATTTTTCCCTATTTTTATGTTGTTTTTCTCACATAAAACCCTAAAACATTAAAATTTTTAACTTCCGTGTGTTTCTGGCCCTATTGCACAGGTAAGCGACACCAGTCGCAACTGAGACGACAAGTTTTCTGAAAATCTGCCGCCGAGACAACCGGAACGGGAGGTCGCACTTTTTAGCCCAAAAACTGCGACCTGGACCTCCAGGTCGCACTTTTCTACCCATTTTCTGCGACCTGCACTGAAAACAGGTCAAAACCTGCGACCTGCCCATTTTTCAGTGGTTTTTCTGCAATTTTTTTGGGTTTTGCTAAAGCTTCTGTCAGGGTTTTCCAGCCTCTGTCTTAGCCCGCTTTGACCTAGTTCTGATCTATTTTTACTCATCTAAGTGGGAACCTAGCCCCCTAAGGCTTCAGTACCCTCCACTTTTTGTGGAAGAGTTTTAGTTGTTTCAGCCGTCTATTTTTCAGAGTTTCAGCCTTCCCTTTTTCATATCTGAAGCCTCCTCCTCAGATCCCTTTAAATCAGCCTTTCTTCCTTACAAATCACCTCTTGTCGTTTTGTTTGGACCTCTCTTTAGGACCTCCTCCCTGTCCTTTCCGCTTTTTGCTGATTTCCTCCCTTTTTCCAGCCACCTTGCCTCTGTCTCTTGGCTGTGATCTGCACCTCTTTTCAGCAGCTTTATCCTTTAGATCCTTGTCCCTTTTGACCTTAGATCTATTGGCCTCTTTTCCGTGTGTTTTGCCTAGATTTTTCCCCTTTTTTAGATTAGTTTTGAGAGACCCGCCTTCTTGGGTTAGATAGATGCACAAGTAGCTGTTAATTTTCTGTTATTTCAGCATTATATACTATTCTCTGCAGATTTATTTTCAGTTACGCAGCACACTTTTTTCTTGCTCTCAAAACGGAAAGGGTTTAAAAATTAAAATTAACGCACGCCACACACTGACCCTAAGTGAAGAAGCGCCTGGTTAACACCGCCTGGCAAAGACTCTAAAATCAATTGTCACTGCACATTTTCTTCCCTTGACCTCACTTGATTCTGTCCCTTTTTTCCCTTGTCGGTTTCCTTCTTCCCGTCATCATTGCGCCCCCAAGGTGCCTTTCCCGGAGACTTCTTGGCCTTCACCCTCAGTTTCCAGTCGATCGACCTGCTCCGTCCCGCCGTCGTCGAGCCAGTCCTCCTCCGAGTCTGCACTCCGACTCCTCTTCTGATTCATTGGGTTCTCCTTCTCCTCCTGGTTCTCCCCCTGTCACCTTCACTATGTCTGGTCCAGGGCCTAACGTTAGCGGTGCTCCAGGCCCTAATGCGGGAACCACTACTAGCGGAACCGCCACAGGAACTACCTCGGCCATACCCTTGTTGCCATACATTGCAGGCCTCAGCCTCCCCGATTTCAATCAGTTGATCAATGACCCTATCCGCCACGATGTTGGTTGGCCTGCTATGCCAACCAAGCTCCCCTCCGACATCCCTAAGTTTGAAGGCCTTGCTGGAGAAGATCCAACCAATCATGTTCGATCTTTCCACATGTGGTGTTCCTCCAATTCCATTACCGATGACTCCATCCGTCTTCGTTTGTTCCAACGCACGCTTACCGGTGAAGCTTCTAAATGGTATGTCGACCAAGCCACCTCTTCCCATACCACCTTTGCGACCATTGCCCAAGCCTTTTTATCTTACTTCCAGCTCCCTCTCCGATACGATACCGGTACGGAGCTCTTGACTTCCTTTAAGCAAACATCTTCGACCCACCTTTCCACCCATGTTCAGGAATGGCGACGTAGACGCAGCTTATGTCGAGCTCCCCCCTTCGAAGATCGGATCTATATGGACTGGTTCCTTCGCTCTCTCCTAGCTCCCATCGGCAAAGATGTCGCCTCCCATTTCCCTCAAACCGAAGAATCCGCCCTCCAAATAGCCTTGAAATATGACCTAATCTACGCCCAGTCTGGTTATGTTTATACCGTCCTTCCTGACCTCCCCAGGCCCGGTGGCGCTAACGCCCCGGGGGCATCTCATTCCGCCGATGGTATCGTTGGAGCCCTTTCCCATCCGTATGCTCAACCTCCTATGGGCTACGGTCTCCCTCACGGAGGGGCCAACACCTCTAGCACTATTCCCCCTCCCGGTAGCATGTACCCAGGATACGGCATGCCTTCTCCTTTTGCCCAACCTCCTGCTTACCTCAATGTTTCCCAACCTAACCATTACCCTTATGCACAGCCTGGTGTGCCAGCTCCTCCAGCATATGCGCTTCCACCTCCCTTGCCTCCTCAACCCTAGCAACAACACCTACAGCCCCCTTCAGGGAAAGTATTTGCACAGCAGGGTGCGACTAATCCCCCTTCTTCTCAAAGAAGGTGGAGAAGCAATCCAAATCAATCTGCCCCTAGTACTCGTGGACCCAATCCTCAAGGTTTTGACCCTAACACTGCTAACCAGCAACAGGGCACTCAGCCCAAGCCGGATAGGCCTCTTCGTACCAACAAGCCTTGTTTGTGTTGCGGTGTTTACGGTCATTACACCCACGATTGTCTCCTTTTACCACAGATGCGGTAGATGTGGGAGTCTCAAGCCACATTACGCGGACAAAATGCCTCCCCTCACGCTCCCCCTAATGTGGCCACTACTCAACTAGCTATGTTTACTGATCCTTTCCCTCAGCAAGGATTCATGGCTACCCAACCACCTGACGGGCGGGTCTCCACTCCACCCTCCATTTCTGGTTCCTCCGATTACCAGATCCTCATGATGACCTCTGATCCATCCCCAACCGTTGACCTTCACCTTCAAACTCGGTCTCACCAGTACCCCAAGCCTCCTGCTCAGTCTGCCCCCGAGCCTCCTTCTTCAGGTTCTACAGAGCCTCTTTCGACATCCAGTGGCCCCTTACATATCCCTCAACCCAAAGTTGAGGTTCATGCCAAGATTCCTAAGGGACCATTACGTCAACGATGCTTCAGTCAAGGCTGCTCATTAGTATAGCATAGTAGATGATTTGAAAGCAATCTCTTAACACTTTATTTCCAACCTAGAACTCCTCGATTGTGCCTTCCAAAGAGGCTCTACACTATGTTGCCGTGGGCGCGCAGATCCACAGCACCACGACCAAATGATTGTTTCGATGCTACTCCAATGGACCATCCTCCTCTTCCTCCTTTCGTCACCTTCCAAATCCCAATCAAAATCCGGAACGCCAACGTTTCCCGGTGTATAATTGATGAGGGGGCATCCACCTGCGTGATGTCTGCTTTGGTTTGGAAGCAACTCGGATCCCCTGATCTAGCCCCTTCCACGATCACCCTTCGAGCATGGGATGGCCACGCCTCCCAGCCCATTGGCCTTTTCCGTAATTGTCCTATCACCCTCGCCGGTAAGACTGTTTGCGTTGACGTCGAAGTCATCGACGCCCCGCTAGACTACAACATTCTATTGGGGCGAAGCTACACCTATGCTATGTTTGCTGTCCCATCCGCGGTTTTCCACAAGATGTCTTTCCCCCATAATGGAAAGATAGTCACCATTGACCAATTGACATATCATGAGCCAAAATCTCAAACCTCACCTGAGACGACCATCTCTTCTGTAGCCAACAAGCAAACCATCGATTCCTTGACCAGTGTCTCCCCCGGTGTTTACAAAGATTCCTCCCTGCTTGAAACTTTTCCTAATCTCCCTCCTCCTCCCATCACTAATCCCAGCTTATCGAATGTTTGCATGATGCAATCGTCTCAGGCTGCCCTTAAGTGGCCTGCCTTGGCTAGTCAGCAACCTCCCCCTCGCCCTCCGCAACCCGCTCCTAGCCATTCATATCAGCCAGCCGGACCTCCTCCTTCTGGCCCTCCCCCTACAGCTGGTATCCCTGAACCCCTTTATCCTCCTGGATCGGTTCCCCCAGGCCTTAACCATCTCGGATCCGTCCCTCCTGGTCATTTCCCTGCTGGGCAGATACCTTTCCTGGCCCCCTCCCGGAGTATATTCTGTCCCCATCATGGCCACCCTCTCTCTCCCTAACCTGACCTTGGGCATACCAGTCTGGTACCTTGATCCTCCAGCAGCTACCCCTCCTGGTCACCCCAAACCCTACATGGCACAGCCTTTGGTTCCTTAGGTCCCCCTCGCTTCCTCCATTGCTGTGCCCGACACCTCCCGGAGACCCTTCTCTCTTGTCGTCTTAGGCTCCAGGAAGAATGGTAAAGCCCTTGAGAAGCAGAAGCACCCAAATACAAGACAACGGCGACAGGCCCCTCCTCCGCCCGCAAACCCTTGTGCCTTGTGTGATGTCGCCGGTCATGCCACCCATGCTTATCCTGAGTTGCCCTATATTCAGCCCATGGTTAAAGTCGCGTTCCCCGAATCTACGGTCCCGGAAGCCTCCATTCCTTCTTCGTCCGTAACCAAGAACCCCAAGACTCTCCGCACCAACAAACCCTGTGCTTTGTGCGGTGTTCATGGCCATTACTCCCACCATTGTCCTCACCTGACGCATTATCGCGCCTCTTTAGAGGTAGTCCGAGAGTATGAGGTTGAAAAAAATCAATCCGCCTCTCCCATACTCGCGCAGTATGCTTCGGGCCAGCCTAAGGATCCCCCCGCTCCCATCGACATTCCCCCCCCTGATGTTCAGATGGCGGAGTCCACTACGACCATTCTTTACCTATCCTCCTCTGCGAGACACTTGGAGCCCAGTCCCCCTGCATCCTCCCCTATTGTTTCGCCTGACCCCCTCTTTTCTACCCATACACGAGATCACTCCACCCGTATCTCTGTTGACCTCCGCAGCCCGAGTCCTCGCCATACTTCCGATAACCCTCATATACCAGCCTCTAGTTCGTATATGAGTCCTAGTCATCCTGCTCCTTGCACTCCTTCCCGCAGTTGCCGCTCAATGTCTTCTATACACTCACGCTGCTGTCATTGTCTCTCCTCCCTTCATTTGTTGTCTTGTAACACCATTCCGCAGGACCCCCCGTCCACACCCTTTATCGGTTATGCCGATGGTGCAAGTCGTTACTCCCGGAATCTAGCTTCCGCAGGTTGGGCCATCTTCACCCCCTTGCATGCCCTTGTTCTCTCCAACGGGGTCTGCATTGGTTCTGCCACCAACAATCAGGCCGAATATGATGCAGTGCGTGGTCTCTTAGTCGATGCCCTCTTCCATCGCATCCTCCATCTGCACGTTCATTTGGATTCCCTACTTCTTGTCATGCAACTAAATGGTGTTTATCGTGTGCATAACCCTGTGCTGTTTAGATGCTATTTACAAGTGAAACTCTTGATACGTGCATTTGAAACCATAACTTTCAACCATGTACCTCGAGAACAGAATCACTATGTAGATAGTATTTCAAACCATGTTCTAGATTGGCATTTATCACACGCATTTCATACAAGACAATAACATTCATAATCATTAAAAACGATGCATATCCATAATATGTGTCGCAAAACATGTGTTTAGAGTCCATCTACTCTGATACATATGACATGCACATAGCATGTTACAAAAAACTCAAAACTGGGGGCACCACCTGCCCCTACATACACACTAGGGGGCACCACATGCCCCACACCTATTCACTATCTGGCGAATCCCGAGCCAATGGCTCTGCCCCTGTAGCCCGTAGATCACATATGCCTTGACCAGCCATCGCCATGTGCCGCATGACACCTCGCCATTCCGAGGGAAGACCAATGCATGCCTCCACGTACTGGTCGTCTAAGTCTTGCCACCCGCGCTCTGAAACTCCGGTCAGCAACGTCTCGCATCTACGGCGGATGTCCTCCAAAAGGGCGGCCACATCCTCATTGCGCGCTGCTCTCGACCCACTCGGCCCTGCAGCTCTAGAGGCTGCCGGGCGTCCCATATATCCGGCAGGTTTTACTGGAGCTATATCTGCATACCAAAAGTACATGAATCAGTACCATATCTACTATTCAATAACTTTAACATGCCCATACAAGAATAGTTACTTATCACTTACCATCGGGCCCCCATACTCGACCAGGCGGAAGTGGTAGGTCCGGATCCCCACAATAACTCATCCCACTATAGGGATAGTCGTCTATGTATAACGGCATCTAATCCCAATGGGCAAAGAACTCAGGTCGAAACACTCGCCCGACCGCCCCTCCTCCTCCTCTGCACAGTAGCCGCCCCCACCGGCGCATCCTGGGCTCTCTCGGGCCCCCATATGGAAGCTGTATACGAGGCCGCAAGGTCGGGATCTTCTCAAAGAAAAAGGCGCACAATAAAGTCCCATACGAGCAATCGTGGTTCACTTGCCGCTTGCAGAGTGACAACTGTCGTTTTAACGACACCAGCATCATTTGGGCCCACCCATAGTAGGTCCCACTCAACACACTCTCTACCAACATCATCTGCCCCCCGGTGATGTGATGGAACGCCTGGTTGCCCAGGATACGCAGCACAGCTGCGGCCACTGCACGGGTTTCTAGTCTCTCTAGATCCCCGATCGGTATCCGAGTCCCCTTGACTTGGAGACCCGGTCGACAATGTCATTCCACAAACTCCATGATATGCCGCCCCCGTGGTAATACGCATTGCGTGTTTCCCACCATCCCCGGTGGCGGGAGACCCATCGGGGAAATGCACATCACGAATTTGTCGGTTACGATCTTGTGCCCACACGCATCGTACCTCATGCTGAGGATCCAGGTAATTGATAATTAGGAACGACAGCTCTCCGCTCTCATCGAAAGGGTTCTCCAAAAACTTTAGAACCCCAAACCTGGCCAACACACTCTTTAGACACCTTTGATCCACTGGATCTCTTGCCCGTAGTACCCGGGTCTCTCTCTCTCGATTAACCGTAAATGCAATACACCCGCACAAAAAACATCATCTTTGTCGGCATACGAGATCGGGGAATACCATAACAGGCTTACAAAACCCAACTTCCAGCCATAAAACAGCACCAAAACCCCCTCATCTCCCAGGTCGCAGTTTTCTTCTCTTTTCTGGACCAGGTCGCACTTTTTGCCCTGATACCTGCGTCCTAGGTCGCACTTTTTTCCCCAAAAAGTGCGACCCGGCCGTAGAGATGAAGGAGGGGTTGTTCCTGGGATTCTGGGCCCTAAACTGAAAATGTAATCCATCAAAATGCAAGAGAAAGGTTAAACCTCTTACCTGCAACTAACAGATCGCGATTCCAACGGTCGGTTTGTCCACTACATTCGCCGCAAGATTTAGGGCCTTCTCTCCTCTACACATTCACCACAGCAACAATAGCAAATGAGTGATTTTGGAGGGAAAACTGCCTTATTAAAAGAGAACCCCACAGTTTCTTATCTTTTTGTCGACCATACGAAGCCCAGCCTGTTTGACATGGCCGTCTTTGCCTGGATTGGAAAGCTCTCACCGAGCCCTAAAATGGGTATCTATTAGTTTTTTGTGATTTGATACTTCACCAGGACACATTTTGTCCAAGAAGGGTCACTTCACCTCTCCCTAAAATCGAATTTCCTCACTTACGACACTTGTACTTGGGGCACCATTTTGCCTCCTTACTTGTCTTTGTTCGTGTCGATTTTCGTCATGAGTTACCATCTTGTACTCATGTTTTCATGGTCCCCCATTAGGCGTTTACTGTGTGGCAGCACCATCGAGTCGCCCTTGTTTAGAGCATCCAAGTTGAGTCATCATCGCATTCATGGAGTCTATCCCAAGTCCCTTTGTACCCCGCTATAGCCCTCCATCCTTCATTGCTTGGTCTCTCTCTTGTGTCGCACTTTATGACCTTCAGTCCCATTGTCCCCTATCCCTTATGATATTGTGTCAGTCGCTGCCAGGTCATTCATGCCCTTTATGCTCTAACAAGGGAAGTCATCCATTCGCTACTCAGTCCTTTCCATTTCACCATCATCATTAGTGTCAGTCTGTCCGTCGCTCTACTATTTTCTCTCGTGCCTTCGTTGAGGATCTCTCATTGCCTCACCTATGGCGGACCTCCTTCTGTCGACATCAGCTCATTCATTCCAGAAGCCAGGTCTAGAGGGCGGTGTACCTTGGTTCCAACTTCCACTCTTGTTCGGTGCCTCGGATCAGGCAAAGGGATCTCTCATTTCCCTTTGACTTGATTGTTTCTCCACTCCAGCTCCTTTCAGCATGACTGAGATCCGTATACTTGATGGTTCAGTGATACAACAGCGGCTCTTTATGATTCCCAGGTGTGTGTGAGATGTCTCAACCTCATGAGGGGGTGGCCCTACAGGTAGCCCCCCACATGCCCGGATGACCTCCTCCTTGCAACCTTCGATGCGGCTCCAGATATTTGATGATGTTGGACTTAGCCACTTGCAGCGCCTCTTTGATTTGCATGTATCAGTCAGATTTTGTGAGCCCTTCCCCATTTCCAGGGGGCATTTGGGTTGTATTTGTATCTCATGTACTCAGATATTATTGTATCAGTCCTGGCTGTTATCCCAGGCACAACATGTATGTGGGATTCCTCATTGTATTTTTATTTGGCTCATGATTATGCCGGCTGTACTTTATGGTTTGGTCCCTTGTTTACTGGACACACTATTCTTTTATACTTTGTCTCGGCGGGCATAGGTATGCCTCCCCCGCCGCCTTCAGCACAGGTACCCTCTCATAAAAAGAGACTTGTTGCACCTGCGAGTCTCGTCTCCTCGGGGTCTAGTTCTTCAGCACACTATCTACCTTGCATTTCTCTCTCTGACTTCCCTTTTGTTGTCTAGTGATTGAGTTCTTACAACGTACTTCGGTCATACGATTTGCTCCTGACACTCGCACGCTGGGGGGCAATCTGTTACACCATTTTTTGGTCATATAACCTATTATCATTAGATGGACCCAAGTACACCATGTAAGACCAATTTTACCCTAAGTAAAATTGCCTTCACTATGTTAAATAACTTAATAAACCACATTTATTAGGTTGTTTATGGTCTAAACAGGAAACCCCAAAGGAAATATTAAACAAACCTATATTTGTTTGATTTTCCTCATGGAATAATTAATTAAACCATAATTTAATTATTATTCCCAGTCATATTTAACCCAAAACAAAGAAATTAATTAGATAAACCTTTATTTATCTTATTATTTTCTAGGAATAATTATTTAAATCTTATTTAGATAATATTCCTTGTTAAATATGACCAAATCATCCACAAATAATTAAATAAATCATTATTTATTTGATTATCCTTCAACCACTTCCTTAAAAGATAAATAAATCATTTATTTATTTATTATTGACAAATAAAGGGATTTGACCCAAGTCAAATACTTTTTCCCTCCAACAAATATAATAAAATATTCCATAAAAGGTGGATCTAGATTTGGTTAACATTATTTTAATCATGCACCAAGATCTAGAATAACCCAATATTTTGTTATAAATAGGAGGGTTTTTCCTACCATTCTTCACCTTTTGTTGCCTATTAGATCACTCTGGATCTATACACTTGGTCACATTTTTCCATCATTTGCTGTGTGAGCTCCCATTGAGCTCTTTTCTTTGCATTGGGTTTTCTACACCAACAAGAGAGAGAAATATTAGATCTGAAGTGCTGAGGACTTCCAAGAACCCATCCCACTGAGGAGAATTGGATACACCTTCTTGTTTTCCTCCCACGTGCCCGATTAATACAAAAATTCTTTCAAAAATTGTTCTTGTCTTGTCTATTGGTATATGGAGCAAACCCTTGCTTTTACTACTTAATGTCTTTCCATGCATAGATCTGGTTTTTTGCAGCTCTTTTCTTTTTCAACTAATCGCAGATCTGAAGATATTGGCAGCCACTTTTGTTGTTAGGGCTATTAGTTATGTGTAGCTAAAGTGGTCCTTTTCGTACACTTCGACAAAGGATTCATGATACTAACAACAAACTCTCAATCATCTCGGGTAAAGGATCTTGACTAATAACAATATATTGTGTTTCCTCAAAACCCCATGAAGAACTTAATGATGAAGAAATTTTATGATCTTCTTCAAGATATCCACACTTAGAAGGAATATTTGAGCGATATTCAATCAGCAAACCTGATTGGTCTTCTTTTGGTGAACTTTCCTGGCTTTCATTGGGCACACTTGATTTGCATTCAATCTCTAAATACAACACTACTGGATGAAGGTGTTCTTGTGGATCTAGAAAATTAAGCTTTGCTTCCCCTGCTTCTAGATCACTAGACTATTGTTTATTTTTAGTGTTTTCCTCTGGGAAATACTCCAGCTCTTCTCCTTCTTCATGGATGGTAAGCTCACCTCTCTCTTCTTCAGAATAGGCGAGCGACTGGTTTTCCACATGCAGTCTAAGAACCACCATGGATCATTTTTCTTGGAGATTAAAGGGAGTGGGCCCTTTTTCTATAATGGCTTCTTCAAGCGACTTTTCAGGAGGGTTAGGTGGTTTCAAGGGTATAGATGAAGGCTTCTTATCTTTAGGAGGATTAGCTTCTTGCTTTGTGGAACATGATGCAGTGGCCATATGAGGGGTTGATTATTCTAACAGCTTCTTCCCTTTACTAGAAGGACTAGGAGGGGTTTTTTTTATCTTGATATCTATTCTTCATTTTGTTCTTGCCTTCGGGTTCTCTTTTTGGAGGACCGGAGATCATACTTCCTGTGGAGTTGTGCTTGCATGAAATAGATGAACTGCCTACAATACTTGTCAATATCTTGATCTGCCAAAGGAACTTCCCTGTCATCTTACTCCCCCTACGAGGTAAGTTCACCCTCATCATCATCAGAGTAGGTGAAGAATTGATCTTCTTGGCTCTCTGAGGCTTCCTCAGTCTGTTGCAACAACTGTAGAGGGGGCCTTTGATATTGAGGATTAGACCCCCAGTTAGGAATCATTTGGTTGGAATGAGGAGGGGAACTCTTAGCCTTCGATTCAAGATTAACCAACTTAATTGAGAGGTTCTTGATCATCTTGTTCATCTCTTCAAGTCTATACTCCTGTGATTCCCTCTCCTTATTTAAGGTAGAAGCCTCCTCCCACTTCTTTATTCTAGCTACATGTTCTGTCTTCCCCCTGAAATTACCAGTAGAAGAAAAATTTGCTTCTACCTCAAACACATCAGTCTCGATCTGATCCAAATATGTGGATCTTATTTCTCTCAAAATGAACCCAAAATCTAGCTCGAAATCTCCGGTGAAAACCACCTTCACAACTGCTTGGTGAGGCTTTATTTCAACAGGAAGATCATTATAAAATTTATTGAACCTATTTATAAAATCTGTAGCATCCTCATTGTGCTTCTTCTCAAGAGCATTGAACTCTATGAAGACATATCCATGGTCCCTCTTTTCTCCCCATTTTAGTGTGAAGAAATTTTCCATTTCTTCCTAGGTGTGGATTGTGTGGTCAACTAGAGACATGAACCATTTCTGGGCTTCCCCATCCAAATATTGGATGAAAAGCCTTAATACCACATCTAAGTTCTCTACATTTACATTCTCAGGAAAGGCGCAAAAGTTTTCAATATGTCTCTTGTGAGCCCCCTATAAATTTTTTGATAAGCAAAGCAAGGGGATAAATTATTTCTGAGCCTTCAATGAATGCATCTCCTCTGGAGACACATCATCCTTGAAGTCTCCTATGCCTTTGACCTGTGATGGAATCCCCTCTGCTGATTCCCATTATGAAGCCTCTCTGATTGCAAAAAATTGTGCTCCTGAAGGCCTTTGTTTGCCCCTGGTACCCCTGCAGAATTGTCCATTTCATCCCTTTTTCCCTTTTTCAAAGTTCCTCTTTTACCCCAAATTCTCTCCCCTAATCCTTCTAAAACCTCCCCAAAACTCCCCCTAAACCATTCCTACACCCTTTTT